>NW_019286118.1:1051695-1517646 GCF_000648695.1 Onthophagus taurus
ATACCGACGGAATACAATTTCAACCAACCGTATAAGGTCATATTTAGTAGCAGGGATGATTGGGCGAAAGGAGGGCCTCAACTAAAAAGAGGAGCCCTAGCCTGGTACACCGATGCTTCAAAGACAGTAAGATCTGGAGTAGGCATGGGCATCAGTGGACCAAATAGCCACATCAAATTGCCCCTCAGCTCGGACTTAACAATTTTCCAAGCAGAAGTTCTTGCTATAAACTTCTGCACCGCTTTGAACCTACAGAAGGGACAAAAAGGTGCATCCATAAACATTTTCACAGACAGTCGGGCCGCCTTAAAGGCAATTCAGGCCTACACGTGTGGCTCCGCACTGATCAGAGAGTGCACCAACAACCTGAGAGAACTCGCTAGGGGCAATGATGTTACCCTATGGTGGGTTCCAGGTCACAGCAACATTGAGGGCAATGAGAAGGCCGACAAGCTGGCCAAAGAGACAGCAAACACGCCCTTCATTGGACCCCAACCTGGATGTGGACTAGAAAAAAGCCATCTAAAACAAACAATCAACTTCCAGGTCACAGACAAGCGAAGAGTATGATAACTCCGTCGCAAAACAAAACCAAAGAGGTTTTATGCCTCAGCAAAGGGGATCTAAGAACGCTCTCAGGCTACCTGACCGGCCATGTGTCCCTAAAATACCACCTCTTCCAGATTGGACAAGCTGAGGATCAAACTTGTCGACTATGCAACGACGAGTCAGAAACTGCTGAACATATACTGTGCAATTGCGTCGCCAGAGGCCGTCTAAGGCACAACGTCTTCGGTAAAACTCCCCTGTTACCTACCGACATAAAGGTTCAAGACCTCAGGACAATACTAAGGTTCATTAAGGACCTACATTTGCCCTAAACCTTTGAAGGGCCAAAGTTACAATAGATCTTATAGGTCGCGGTAACGAGAGGGGCCGCTCTCCTCAGCCCGGCAGCAATAATAATAATAATAATAATAATCGGTAGTTAAACAAACTGCTTTGATGTTATTTAACTCTTGCTTTAAATTATTGTAAGCCATTTCATAGGCACCTGGTAAAAGCGTTTGAGTTATATATTTTTTTGATGGCAACTGATAATCTGGATTAATAGCAGGAATAAATTTTTTAAAGCCAACACCTACTATGGTGAATGAAGATCTTGAATAAAGAGAAGTAAGAGTGCTTCATCCATTCTCTTTTTTGAACCACTAGGATTTTTTTTCGTACATATGTTGAAAGAGTGGCCTGACCGACCTGTGACCTAGACAACTTGCATGTTGTGTTTGATCAGATATATCTTCTACATTTACTAGTGATTTAGTAAGCGATGTTGTCTCTTCAGTTAAGCTAATTGTGGGATGTTTTCGCATCAAATGTTTTCGTAAATTGTTTGATGTGGATTTATAGCTAAGTAACGCTTTACACAATTTGCATTCTGCTGTCAATTTAGTGCTATCAATATTTAAAAAAAAATTCCATTGCATTGCAGAATTTTCACTTTTCTTTCGAGACATGCTAGAACAATAGTATATAATTTATTCTTGTTTGAGTATGTTGAATCGTTTTAATATACTTAAAACATATGAAGTTAGGTTACTTACATCCAAGAAATGATGGCTGTACACCATGTATGTACAGCAATTGGTTCAGGTAAAATTATATTAATTTTGACCAATAATACAATAATTCACTTTTATTCAACTTGTAACAGCGACGACGTGCGCGACGAACAAGATGTACTGGAATTGTGTACAGTTTTTGATCTTTACAAAATTACATTATAATTTTATTATTTTATAAAAGTTGATCATACTAGACCACAATAATAATAAAGTTTTTTTTTCTTTTAAAATATTAACAAACTATGTATTAAATCAATAAAATTAAATACATTTTATAAATGCGTATTTACATTAGATTCAGTTGATTCTTCCGTATAAGAAAATCCTTCTGGTGTTGTACTGCGTCTATTTAAAGATAAATCAGATTGTTTTGTACTAGCATCACTTTTGGTAAACGATTTATTATCGCTTCCGTATTCCTCTTTGTTCGTATCAATAATGTTTTCTTTGCTTTGTGTTCGATGATGTAATTTAGTCAATTTAGCCGCATCGCTGCTAATATTGGATATTTTTCTATTTCCCGATGTAGATGAAGTATTTTTTGATGAAACAACCGATTTTCGATTATTTCGTATCGCTTGCATCTTATTGGTGATGAATGTTCTAAAACCTTGATGCCACCATGCGTAGATTATCGGATTTATAAGTCCGTTACAAAATCCTAAAATAGCCAACGGACTGGCTAAGAGGACCATAAGTGATTTACAGTACGGATCTGCTTGGTCACTACATAAAGTATACATCAAGGAAACAATAAAGTACGGACACCAAGTGATGACGAAACTCCCGGTAGTAAAAACAACGACTTTGATGGCCTTCCATTTACTTGGATTGTTTACTGGATTAGCGCTGGGTTTTTTAGGAAAAATTTTTTTAAATAAACTCTTTTCTTCTCTCGATGCCGATGGTTGATCAACTTCAACATCTGATGTATCCGATTGATTTCCGCGTCCTCGAAATATTCTTAAACCTTTATCATTTACGTCAATTTTGTTTTCATGATCGGCAATTTGAGCACGTTTTAATTGATTTATTTTTCTTATTGCGTGGTACAAGATGATTGAATATAAAATGATTACGATTAATAAAGGTATTATTCCGACACAAATGGTGAAAAATATTAAATCTTTCGGTGCAACCAAAACGAACCAGCATCTTTTTCCGCCATTTGAATCGCCGGACCATCCCATCGAAGGAAGAAAACCAACAACGCAACCTAACAATATTAAAAATGAATTAAAGTATGAATGGTTTATTAGTAGTATCAGTAATCGAGTTTTTTTTTGTAAGTAATAATCCGGTTAAATCATTATGAAAAACACCGCCCAAAATAATCAAACAACACCGGCTAAGTCTTGGGTAAATAAACTTACCAATTATCCACGTTATCAAAATTAATATTCGAGCACGTAGCGGATAAACCCATTGTTGATATTGCAAACCGTGAATAATATAAAGGAATCTGTCGATTGCTATTAAACCAACTGAATAAACCGAAGCCAAAGTACTTGAAACGATCAATCCTATAAAATAAAATGTTATGTTTTTAATTAGATTGCTTGTTCGTATAGTTTTGGACACGAGTAGTTAAATGTTTCTTATATCTTGTAATAAAATCTCTCAAATACTATTTCTTATGATTCTTTAATTAGACGTTAACTTTTCTAATTTGTAAAATATTAAATTCTTGTTTTACATGTTTCAAAGAATTAGGACATTTTATTACGTTGGAAATATTGATTTTTCAATAATCATGATATAATGTTGCAAAGTGAGCTGATGAAGCAAAGATCCTAAACATCTTTTTCGGTCTACAAAAAACTTGATGAATGAATTTTGAATGAATCACAAGTTTTGATTGTCTCCTAACAGACTATAGGTCTGTCAGGACCTATCATAATCAACTTGAATCTGGGCGTCATATTGTAGCGCCCGAATTGAGCAAAGATCGCTTGCGACCAAGGCGCAGTGATTAACATTATATCAATCTGAAACTGATCATCATATTGTGGCGCCACGGCTTTATCTGATGAAGTTGCGGTTCTTTTGTCTAATTAAGCCGAGAGTCAGTGATTAATATTAAGTTCAGAAAAGTAAACGGATAAGAATTAACTTTGAAAAACTGGAAGAATCAGAAACAAAGAAAGAAATGGCAACTAGATATAACAAAACCTATAGAAGACCAGTGATAGGCATTCAAAAGTGTACTTCATGAAGTACATCCTAAATTGGAGGAAAGAAGAAAAAACAACAAGAAATACAAAGAAATACACAAAAAGATTACAAAACTAAGAATAGATCCAGCAGGAATCGAAAAAAATAGACCGCGAAGTCCAACCGATGGTAATTCATTTGTCAGAGGTATACCACGCAATAGAACTATCAAAGACACGGATACCTCGAGATGAGAATAATATATACACTATATAACCAGATGATAGCCTCAACATCCTAACAAATTTCTTAAATAAGATATATTGGCCAGGAATTTTGCTATACGATTGGACTCGCTCTGTGTTTATTCCGATGCATAAAAAAGTGGAGCAAATAAATGTTCACAATATCGACTGATTTTGATGAGCTATACTCTGAAGATAGCCTTAAGGGCCATACATCAGGAACATCGACAAAGTCATAGAACTAGAGAGGCACAATTTAAACTAAATGTACTGCTTTAGAAATGTAGAGATCAATCACAATATGCTTTATGAATTTAGGGAGTGGACAAATGACACATCAAAATCATTAAAAATTTGTCCAGGTAGCAAATAGTATCAATAATAAGGACAGAAGATAAATTGACTAACAAAATATACATCAGAAAGGGTGTGAAATAGAGGTGATTTATCAAAACTTACAAGACTGATTCTTATGATAGCAGAGTGCATACAGGCCGGCTAAAGAAACTATCTACAAGAAATGTTAGGGGCCATATTAAGCCAAAACCCTAGAATTAGGGCACCAAAAATAGCGGACCACATCGCCTTTATGTCTAAAAACTTTGTACATACAAGAACCATTTAAAGAGTTCATGATAATGGACTTTTCAGCAGGAAAGCCCAAAACGAGCCGGTACTAAAACCAATCGACGTTCATCACTAATGATGACAAGAGTATGAAGTTTCCTTCTTTAAAGTCTTGTTCATTGATGAAAATATGGATTGATATCAATGCAAAAGTTTTTTTAGAACAAATTTGAAGCTATCAGTGTCGCTAGATTTTCCAGCAAGGCAACGTCTGCAAGCATACAGCAAACATTTTTAAAGGGTGGTTGCTATACCACCTACTATCCGTTCCATTTATCTTCACAACCACTTGAAAAAAAATTGTGGTATATTTTGTTGTAATCACTGAACATTTCTCCGTAACATATGTAAATTTGAACCGTTATGTCGAAAACTGCTGGGTAGATTTCAACGCGGCTTTAACCCAAATATGTCAAATAATCGCGTTTATCGGATACCGTTATCAGTTTATCAAAGTTATGTCTCGCTAATTTTTTTAGAGCGGTTTGAGCGAATTATAAATTAAAAAGCAGCAGTAATAACTAATAACCCATGTGGGGAGAGGAGGGTTTCGCCCAATCGGAAAAGATGATGATGAAAAGTGATGGTGTGTGTTCCAGAGATTGGATGTCGCGCCTTTATTTCTTATTTAGGAACAATAAAGGCGCGACGTCCTATCTGGAACACACACCGGCCGGATGGGAAAATATCGATCTCTATAGTAAGGGCTCCTTGACGTTTGGCACGGATAGTAGACAGCTCAACACACCTCTTCAGAACATGCATTTAAATCCGATTAAACATGTTTTGGAATGTAGATTTCAACAGTATAAAATACGAGATGCCAAATCTTTTAAATCTGAGTTACTGAAACCGTAAATCAGAAGTTCGAATTTCTGCTTTTTGTGAATTTTATCTCAACTTAGAGACCAGTTGAGAAGTATAAATAAGTGTGTCCGTATAATACAATAAGTTCTTAATTCTAATTAAGTCTTCAATAGGTTACTTAAGTGTCTTTGAGTTGTACGCGATTATTAAGCAAAATCGTCCAATTTTATCAATTTTGACAACTGGGACATGTTAGACAAATTAGACAACATTATTAGAAACTGGTAATAGATAAATATGAAATAATTCTGATTTATTGATGCATTAGAAATATTTTTTATTCATAACGCCTTTCTCCATTACTTCTAGTACTCACATTATAGTTGATTTTATTAAGAGGAATCGTCTAACATGAAATAGTTATGGATTGATTTCTTGATGCATCAGGAATGTTTTTTATTCATAATGTCTTTTTCCATCAGCTCTAGTACTTCCGTTATGGTTGATTTTATTGAGAGAAATCGTCCAAATTTGTAAATTTTGTGATTTATGTTATATCACTAGAAACTGGTGATAGATAAACATGAAATAACTATGGATTATGATTTCTCGATGCATTAGGAATATATTTTATTTAAAAGGTATTTCTCCGTCAGTTTTAGTACTTACGTTATACATACCTAATTGATTTTATTAAGAAAAATCGTCCAATTTTGACATTTTGGAGATTTATGCTATACCAATAAAAATTTGTAATAGATAACTATGAAATGATACTGTATTATGATTTGCTAATACATTAGGAATATTTTTTATTCATAACGTCTTTCTCCATCAGTTCTAGTACTCACGTTATAGTTGATTTTATTAAGAGGATTCGTGCAATTTTGACATTTTGGGGATTTATGCTATATCACTAGATACTGGTGATAGATAAACATGAAATAATTATGGATTATGATTTCTTGATGCATCAGGAATATTTTTATTCATAACGTCTTTTTCCATCAGTTCTAGTACTTACCTTATGGTTCATTTTATTAAGAGAAATCGTCCAAATTTGGAAATTTTGTGATTTATGTTATATCACTAGAAACTGGTGATAGATAAACATGAAATAACTATGGATTATGATTTTTTGATCCATTACGAATATTTTTTATTCATATCCTCTTTCTCCATCAGTTCTAGTACTCACGTTATAGTTGATTTTATTAAGAAAAATCGTCCAATTGTAACGTTTTGGGGATTTATGTTATATCACTAGAATCTGGTGATAGATAAATATGAAATAATTCTAAATTATGATTTCTTGATTTATTGGGAATACTTTTTATTCATTACATGTTTCTCCATCAGTTCTAGTACTAACGTTACAGTTGATTTTATTAAGAAAAATCGTCCAATTTTAACATTTTGTGATTTATGCTATATCACTAGAAACTGGTGATAGATAAATATGAAATAATTATAGATTATGATTTCTTGATACATTAGGAAGATTTGATGCAAAACGTTTTTCTCCATCAGTTCTAGTACTTACGTTATAGTAGATTTTATTTAGAGGAGTCCAATTTTGACATTTTGGGGAATTATGCTATATCATTAGAAACTGCTAATAGATAAATATGATATAATTCTGGATTATGATTTATTGATGCATTAGGAATATTTTTTATTCATAATGTCTTTCTCCATCAGATTTAGTAATCAGGTTATAATTGATTTTATGCTATATCACTAGAAACAGAGGAACAAAAGAACAAAAAAACAGTTATTTTGAACTATTACCTTTTACAAAGAAACATATTGTACCTGTTCCACAAATATATTAGTTTATAACATCTCTAGACTCTATGATCTAATTACTAATTTTCGCATCGAAGTTAATCGCCCTTGTTAGTTACAAATGAATTCCACAAAAATACATACAAAACTTTTTAACTTTTCGTGTCCAAAAAATTAACTACTTTTGCTAAACGTATAATTCTTAAAAATAGAAAGTTTTTGGACATACCAATTTGGAAGCAACATATTGAATGATTCCTATTCTCTTTCGGATATAATTGTCCAAACATTACTGCAAACGATGTTACCAAATCTGTCATAGCAACATTCCCAAGAAATAAATATGTTGAACGTGGTTGTTGACCTAACAAAAAAAAAAATTTATCAATTTAATCTCACTAAATAAAACATTTTATAATAATAGATGTTTAAATTCGACGTGTTTGCTTTAATAGATAAGATTGATATAATTGAATGGGAATTTTAGTATGACAAATCAATAATAGACTAAAATAAATTTATAAACAATCTGTTTGCTTACCTTTTTTAATAATTAATCCACTCGAAACTACTATAGATCCGTTCAATAAAATTGCTAAAACACCAACTGTTGGTATGAGAATGTCGTATAATAAAAGTTGCGTTTTTTGGGAAGTAGTTATGTTTGCTGTTACGTTATCCATGTTAACAGTAGTATATTCGAGTTCGTAACTGTACTCCGTAGTAGTCTCCATGATAACAACACCGATAATATTCCCCGATGAATTTGATACAGATTTCACAAAATTATCTATTTACTAATTACTTTATTGTATAATTTTACAAATTTATGTACCCGATAAAAATTTTTATTTTATTATTCATCTTTGTCTCACTTTTAACGCAAGTTAAAAATTGTAAATAAAAACACACCTTAAAAATATTAGTCACTGTCCTCCTTGATGTTCGCCAGTTGACTGTCAGTCTTTTATCGAGCATTTTCGTTCTGTTTCAATGATTCTGATTGTTATTATCAGCTTAGTTTCCCCACTTCCCGTGCATATCTTTTTGAGGAAGCGACTTTTGTAAGTTGATTTTCCTGAACAAAAATCCCAGTTTTTAAGTCACCACACATTTTATCTAACAATAAATAATTTTTTTTGATAAAAAAAACCGAAACTCACACATTGCATATTCTTAACCGCAACGAATGTTTTTAACAAACTAAAACTGGTTTTATATATTTTTTTATTCTACTCTTTGCAAGGCTCACTTTAACCTTGAAAAAGAATTTTGAGAAAGTCAAATTACACCATTGTATTAATATTAACATCTTTACATCTTAGGTAATAATAAATTTCCAGCTTATTGTATGCTAATATGAATGATAATAGTTGTTAAAACCCCAAGAAAAAATTTTAAAAAAATATTAAAAAATTATTTTTATTAATTTAGATTTAATCTTATTATTATGTTGTTCCAAATTGCTTTATTAACTTCAGTACATAATAATAAATTAGATGAAACTGCCTGTATACTTTCGCAATAAACGCGGACAAAAACACTGCTGAATGTTTACCATTAATGGGACCAATATGTTCATTTTACGCGTCACATTTACTATGCAGATGTTCGCGAAGTTCAGGAACGGATTTAGGCAGGACTTTATTAAAACTACTTTTAAATTAGATTATTTTGATCCAATCCTGCCGATATTGCATAACTCTGTTTGTAATTCGACGTGGATATCAATCAATGCATCATGATTAATTAATAATGCGATGACAGAATAAATTTGGATTGATTGAAGGGTTTGATTTAGATATGTTTTGGATTTAACTGAAAACGGAAGCACAATTATTACATTTTAATTTCTTCTTATATTAAAACGATATTTTTATCTTTGTTGTCTTTAGAGATGGCGGAATATTAAACACACCACCAAAAAGTCGATCTTTCCTTAATCTAAAACCGTATTTAAATTTACTTATTAATTTCTTTTACGGTAGAAATTTATTTTTATAGCACTTATTCTTGATTAAATGTGCTTTAAAATACTTTTTATTTCATATGAATATCTCTATTGGTTTTTGAGATACGATTTTGAAAATTTGAGTTAAAGTTATAAAAGAAGAGGACAGAACAGCCGTTTTCAAGGAATTCTGGGAGATGAGTTAGAATAAAAACCAACAAAAAGAGCTATACACAGGAAAACACGTGAAAAATGCCTTGACCTCCTCAATTATCCTCTTCCATCCATCTCTTTCTTCTGATGCTCTTTTCCAGTTTGTAGCTCCTAACATGTTCCTAGCATCCCTCTGCACCCATTTTCCCAAATGGTGTCCTACTTCCAGGCTGCCCTTGTAGTATCTTCTTTGCTTTTCTTTCATCAGGCATCATCTAGACATAACCTGCCCATGTTAACTGTTTGAGTTTTATATAACTGAGATGTAATTTTCTGTTTCTGTCACATTGGTACTTTTAGTAGAGTTCTTTCTTATAAAGAGCTCCAATTTTTAAAAATTTTCAAAATTTTCAAAATTAGCATTCCAATTGGGTTCAATACTTTAGCTTTAACAAATATTATCCCATTTTTGTGAACAGTGTATTTTCCGTTGGGATCATAAACACTATTCTTATTATTATATTCTGAGACTCGTGGTTACTCATATAGTGGTACAATTCGTGGTTCATGCGGGTTCTCCACATGTTCCCGTTCCTGACTAGTGCATTCAGTCTGGAGATGTAATAAACTAGTATTTTTTGGGAACAGGTACTATATGTTCTTGTTTCTAAAACGCAATAGTTCCAAATACCTGTTACAACTATTCCTCTGTTCCTAGTGATGTAGCAAAAATCCCTAAAATGTCAAAATTGGACGATTTTCCTTAATAAAATGAGCTATAACTGAAGTACTAAAACTGATGGAGAAAGACATTATGAATAAAAAACATACCGAATGTATTAAGAAATCATAATCCATAATTATTTCATGTTTTTCTATCACCAGCTTCTAGTGATATAGCATAAATTCCTTAAATGTTATAATTGGACATTTTTTCTTAATAAAATCAAATATAACGTAAGTACTAGAACTGGTGGAGAAAGACTTTATGAATAAAAAATATTCCTAGTGCATTGAGAAATCATAATCTATTTCATATTTACCTATGACCGAGTGGACATTTGCAAGAAATTTTGCACAAAGCTAGATTATTCTTATGGACTAGTCGCTGTCTTTGTGGAAAAAATTGAGGTCTTACCCCTGAAAGACTGTACTGGCCAGACTATACAGAGCAACAGCCTGGTATAGGAAAGTCCGACAGACTTCAGTTATCAGTAAACTTCAACGGGTAGCTGGATTGGCAATCTTTGATGCGATAAGCACAACGCCAACTCTAGCAATGGAGGTTCTGCTTGGCCTATCTTCTCTGCATTTGCATATAGAGAAAGTGGCTAGAACAACCACTTACAGATTTAAGCAATATGCTCAAAACTGTTCCGAGATGTCCTACCAATGGGCTGCGGAAGACATTATAAGCACTGATACTGAGCTACCAATGCCGTCAACTGTGGCGGGATCACTATCAGTGATTAATGTTCGGTACTAGATTGTGCTGCCTGAGCGGCAGTCCTGGATCGAAAAATTCTCTGGTTCAGGCAGATATTTGCATGTTCACAGATGGATCAAAAATGTCGGAAGGGGTCGGAGCTGGAGTATATTGCCAGACACCTCGAATTAAGCAAACCTACAGCCTGGGTACGTACTGTACTGTATTCCAGGCGGAAGTATTTGCTATTGACATGGGTGCTAAAATCCTTCTTGAAAGAGGGGTGAAGAACATGACAGTACGAATTTTCTCAGACAGTCAAGGCGCTCTCCAGACGCTGCATGTGGTGAAAACGGTGTCGGCTCTGGTTAATGATTGCAAGAGAACATTAAACACACTGAGTTGTGATACCACAGTTTCCCAGGTCACTCTGGGGTTGCTGGCAATGAAGCGGCAGATGAGCTAACACGAGAGGGCAGCGATAAAGCGTTTGTGGGACCGGAACCAGCAGTTGGTTTATCATTTGCGATGGCCAAATATAGGATTGAACTGTGGGCTGAAGAAAGACTTCGCCTACTGTGGACCAGTTCTCCTGGAATGAGACATGCTAAGGTGTTTATTAACATCGCCACTGTCAAACCCGGGAACTTTTTAGAACTTGCTCGTAGCAGCATAAAAGTTCTAATGGGTGTCTTTACTGGGCAAAGCCGATTAAAAGCACACATCAACTCGTTGGGTTTAGCCGACGATGTTGAATGCCGACTATGTCCGGAGGAAGCAGAGACGGTTGAGCATGTTTTATGCCACTGCCCTGCTGTTAACCGTATCAAATTCTCGATTTTTGGGTCGCAGTTTATCTCCTCAAAAGATCTGAATGATCTTTCACTGAGAAAGGTATTAATGTTCGTTACGAGCATTGGACTGACGGTGAAATTTGATAACGATATCTATCGGGGTATGATAGATCCTTCGGGTCGCGGCGCAAGGTTGGTTGGTCCGCCTACCCGACATGTAGTCTATTTAATGTAATGTAATGTACCTATGACCAGTTTCTAGTGATATAGCATAAATCACAAATTGTTAAAATTGGACGACTTTGCTTCATAAAATCAACTACATAAAACGTAAGTACTAGAACTGATGGAGAAAGACTTTATGAATAAAAAATATTCCTAATGCATCGAGAAATCATAATCCATAATTACTTTATGTTTATCTATCACCAGTTTCCAATGATAAAGCATAAAACACAAAATGTTTTAATTAGACGATTTATCATAATACAATCAACTATAAACAAAGTACTAAAACTGATGAAGAAAAACATTCCTAATGCATTAAGAAATCATAATCCATAATTATTTCATGTTTATCTATCACCAGTTTGTAGTGATATAGCATAAATCCCCAAAATGTCTAAATTGGACGATTTTACTTAATGAAATCAACTATGACGTAAGTACTAAAACTGATGGAGAAAAACATTATAAATAAGAAACATTCCTAATGCATCAAGAAATCCTAGTCCATAATTATTTCATGTTTATTATCCCCAGTATCTAGTGATATAGCATAAATCTCCAAAATGTCAAAATTGGACGATTTTTCTTAATAAAATCAACTATAACGTAAGTACTAGAACTGATGAAGAAAGACGTTATGAATAAAAACATTCCTAATGCATCAAGACATCATAATGCATAACTATTTAATGTTTATCTATCATCAATTTCTAGTGATATAGCATAAATCACTAAAAGTAAAAATCGGCCGATTTTCCTTAATAAAACCAACTATAGTATAAGTAGCTTTAGCAATAAAAATATTCCTGATGTATCAATAAATCATAATCCATAATTATTTCATCTTTATTTATCACCAGTTTCTAGTGATAAAGTATAAATCAGAAAATGTCAAAATTGGACGATTTTTCTTAATAAAATCAACTATAACGTAAGTGCTAAAACTGATGAAAAAAGACGTTATGAATAAAAATGTTCATAGTGCATCGAGAAATCATAATCTATTTCATATTTACCTATCACCAGTTTCTAGTGATATAGCATAAGTCACAAAATGCAAAAATTTGCCGATATTCCTTAATAAAATCAACTATAACCTAAGTACTAAAACTGATACAGAAAGATGTTTGTAATAAAAATATTCCTAATGTATCATTGAATCATAATACATAATTATTTCATATTTACCTATCACCAGTTTCTAGTGACAAAGCAAAAATCACAAATTGTCAAAATTGTACGACTTTTCTCAATAAAATCAACTGTAACCTAAGTACTAACACTGATGGAGAAAGACGTTATGAATAAAAAACATCCCTAATGCATCAATAAGTCATAATCCAGAATTATTTCGTATGTATCTATTACCAGTTTCTAGTGATATAGCATAAATCACAAATTGTCAAAATTGTACGATTTTTCTTAATAAAATCAACTATAACCTAAGTACTAAAACCAATAGAGAAAGACGTTATGAATAAAAAATATACCTAATGCATCAAGAAATCATAATCCATAATTAATTCATGTTTATCTATCACCAGTTTCTAGTGATATAGCATATACACAAAATGTCAAAATTGGACGATTTTTCTTAATAAAATCAACTATAACGTAAGTACTAAAACTCATGGAGAAAGACATTATAAATAAAAAATATTCCTAATGCATTTATAAATCATAATCCATAATTATTAAGTATTTATCTATTACCAATTTCTAATGATATATGTAGCATAAATCACAAATTGTTAATAGCTATTGATTTTGTTTTCGGTTTTCGGTTCATTTCTGAGTGATAAATTTAAATTTTTTTTGTAAGTTTATATTCTACGGTAAAAGATACCCATACTGTCAATCATAAGTAACGTTCAGAAGGAATCGTTAACGTTTATAAAACTAGTATTTTGTAGGTACCTGTTATTTTTCAAATTTATTAACTGTTCAAAGGAACAACATACAAGTACTTGTTACATACTTATGTACAAATACTTGTCAACAGGTACAAGTATCGATTAACACCTGTAATCCAGTCACTTTGCGGTTCTTTGTGTAAGTGTCCACATTTCTCCTTCATACACTAGTACTTTTTTATACAGATTTTGGTTTTTCTGTAAATATCTCTGGATTTTTGTATTAGCAGTGTGGTGTAATATGTTTGCTGCATTTATTCTCTTAATCACCTCCATTGCTTCGTCGTTGTCATGTAACATGTTCGATCTTCGGTATGTGAATTCTTGTTCTACTTCAAAGTTGCATTTGTCCATTGTAATGTTTCGTCCTATCCGATTTCATGATTGCCTGCTCTGCACTAGGAGTTTATTTTTTTCTCATTGACTTTCAGGTCTATTTCCTTACCTGCGCTTTTTCTTAGCATCCTTATTACAGTTTTCATGCCCAGGTTAAAGAGCATTTACCCTATTTCAGGCCTTTATTTACTTCAATTTTTTTTGTTTCTCCGATTTTTCTACCAATACTCTTTGTTATGTATAACTGAAATCCCAGTAAATACATAGGTCAATGGAAATTGGACAGCCAGGATGCTATTGCCGTTTGATCAGTTCTGGATAATAGCACATATTACAACTGTATAGTACAAGATCCGCTTGCTGGAAGTAACATTATTAGAGTTTATTGCAGCAATAACCAATTCTTTAATAACTACATAGAAAATTAAGCACTACAAGACAATATATTCACATCTACATCTAATCGTCTTCCTCATTATTAAGATTTTTAACTGTTCGGATTTTATTTTGCTTTAAACAGATGAACCATTCATGGTTTCAAAATTCATGTAATGATCACTGGTTTAAGCACGTCTCGAAGATATTTCAACTTCCCATAGATTACACTTTGAGTAGAATCTTTCTGCATAAAGATACATCTTGATAATTATGTTATCTTGATAATCTTCATCCAAATTTTCTAGTGATATATTTAATATTTCGCTATCTCTAAAGACAACAAATATATTAAATAAAAGATATAAAAATTTGTTGCTGAGAGGATTGTTGTCGTCGCACGAATTTTTTTTCCTAATGCAAGTTTCTATATTTTATACGCTGACGTCAATCCATCTGGTCGTTCTTTTATACATGCGACCAACCCCTTTCTTTCTCTTGTATATTATCCGCAAATTGTGATTATGAATATGTAACATTTGTATGATTAGCATTTTTTTAACGTTGCGACATTGACATTGTTTCACGGTCAAGCCGCGTGTTACGCACTTATGCCACGTGATTACCATCAGAAAAACTTCAACATTTCTCTTGCATAAGTATCCATAAAAAAAGACCATAATAAAATAGCCTATTTAGCATATTTAAATGAGTGGTCCGCCGTTATTATTATTGATTTTACGGAAATCCCCTTATTAAAAAGAAAAATATAAAACTATAAAAAAGTAACAAAATAGTTAAAATCGTTCAAGTGAATAAGTAATTGTTGGTTATAATTTATGATAGGTACATACAGCATAAATATGGTACAAATGTGACCAGATTATATATAGTATATACAATTTACGATAATTTTAAAACAATATTCATTTAAACCATTACAAACTTTCAAGGTTGAATTTTGATTACGTATCACAAACATTTTGCAAACTTCCTTTTATGCTGTGGTGTCTAAAGATTCAAAAACCAGTTGAGTCATCTAAAATATTTATCCCACAAAAAATATACCTGCTCTTTATAGGTGATAATGAATAATCTCTATTGATTTTATATAACGTTTTCTAAATGTTTATTTCATGGTCATCGACCGGTTTAAGGTCACTTAAATACATATCTAATAAGTAATTTAAACACTACATTTATGTAAACAGGTACTTAAACAATTTCACCAATAACTATCGATGTTTACATTAAGTGTTTCAAACAAGTTTATGAAATAATTAAGAATTTAAATAGAAAAATTTGTACTTTAGTTAAAATATGAGTTATGTCATTAAATTTTTACTCAATAATAATTATAAATTAAACCAATTATATCAGTGCAACCTGATTTTAGAAGAGAGTTCGGGGAAAAACATTGCAAACAAAGCAAATTGAGAAGGAATTGGTAAATCAAGGCTACTGCTTAAAAGACAAATATTTTTGTTGTTCTTCTTCTTCCACTGTTTTAGAATTCAGTGATCGTCGCTGGGTAAATACCCGTCGGGTAGGTATTTATAAAATGGGTATTTATCCGGGTGTTTACCCCGGGCTAGGGTAAATACCCAATCAGTACGCATAAAAGTTCTTAATAACGTTAATCTTAAACAACTTTCGTCGATTCTTACCGGGATATATACTATATTGCATACATAATGGGCAATAAACGCTAAATAATATTTATACATTCAACGTTTATTGTTTTATTTGTATGAGTTTTTCTATAAATAACCATTGTCATTGATTTTTATTAAAGAAGAACTTTTATTTTTGAAATAAACTTGTTTATTTTTTAGTGGTTTTTATCTTGGGTAAATACGCAATAGCAATAGTTTTTAAGAAAAACAAGTTTGGAGAAAATTTGTTAATCCAATCAAAAACTGTTGCTTTAATCAAAGTTTTGAAAGAGACCAATTGATAGAAATTGATCACGTTACACGAAAATACTGCCCGTTTGACAAAATTAGCAGTGGTGTTGAAAATATTTTTAAAAAAAGATTTTTTATTGCAGATAATGTTTAATTTTAAAGAAACTTTGACCCGCTATATCTCGTTAAGGAAGCATTTGCGACCCCATGTATATTAAGATTTTTCATCTTAATTTTTGATGTATTACCTGCCCTAAAAGTCTGTCAGCGGTTTTTTGAATCACCCTGTATATCCTTGGATATTTAACGGCACAGTGATCACAGCTAATATCTCGAAAACTATAACATGTTTTAAAAAATTGCTTTTTCGTTGGAAAGACAATTTGACTGATTTGACTAGATAAGTTGATAACTTCATAATGATTTATTGAAATTCCGATTTATTGCGATATTTTGAAAATTTGGTGGAAATTGTTCTCCCTAGAAAATAAAAGAAAACTCGTATTTTAAAAAAATAATATCTCAAAAACTAAAAGAGATTTTGAAAATCCGTTACCTGCATGGAAAACTTATAATTTGCAAAACAAGTACTGATAAATTCATAATGAGAGAGAGAAATAATCCTTTATTGGCTACCGACCGTAGGCTCATTAGGCTCTGGTCTTTCTGCCTTTACAAAAGTACTTATGCACAACATCTGGATACAGGATCAGCCATCACAATCGTCCATTAGAACTACACAGGGTTCTGGCCAAAATAAAAATTTTAAAATTCAGATTTAAGTATTATTAATTGCGTCCTCTCCTTCGTCTAAAATATTTTCAGATTTCTACCACTTCCGGTTATACCGGAAGTCGCCACCTACTTTATTATTTTAAATGGAACATCCTGTATATTTTTACATATTTGGAGTTGTCTGTT
This sequence comes from Onthophagus taurus, assembly GCF_000648695.1. Taxonomy (NCBI): domain Eukaryota; kingdom Metazoa; phylum Arthropoda; class Insecta; order Coleoptera; family Scarabaeidae; genus Onthophagus; species Onthophagus taurus. Next base: position 1,068,946 of record NW_019286118.1, read on the forward strand.
TTCAAGGTTTATGAATAACTTTCCTTTTTGCAATTAGATCCGGTCGTTCTCGAGTTATTCGAATTTTTCTAGATGAATCTGCTCCAGTAGACTTTTCTTCAAAAAGGGAACACTCGATTTTTGGGATATCAATTTAGGATTCAGAACATGCTTAAGCAACATGATGGAGTATGTTTTATTGCGAAGTACGGCTGTCTAGAACGTTTTGTCACTTTACTACGGCACGCTAACTTTTCGAAATCTGAAAGTACCATAACTTCATTTTTTTAAATGGCACTCCCCATATTTTATTACTTAGTCGTCTTCGGTTTCTCATTTTACATCTTTTATATCCCATATGTCCTATAACTAACATTTATAGTTTGGGAGATAATTAGGGTTTTTTGAAAAATGCACACATAGCAACACAGATTCAAATAAACTTCATTACTAAATCCAGAATGCGGCATTGTTTGAGGACAGATCACTACCAAAAGTAACTTAGTCATCACACCAACAGAAATAAATCATAGCTTTAGCAAATGTCAAACTGTTTATGTTTTCCTTACTGATCCTCCGCTAATACATAAACACCACAACACAACATACCCAACACAAAATTTTTTTTCCGGCGGTCAGAGTAGATGATTTATAACTATAGAAAGTAACGTTGTAGATAAGATTTTTGATTATAAAAAATAGTAGTGTATGTAACATACAAGTGGCCTAAAATTGAACAAAAATTTCAAAAGTGTAATGAAATACAGGCTGTTCCATTTGAAATATGAAAATTGTCACCTCTTCCGGTGTAACCACAAGTACCCGAAACCTGAAAATATTTTCGTAAAAAGCTGGCATCAAACATCACAAGTCTGCAAATTTTCAAACGCCCACTTCATATGGTTATTCACTAGGTCACACTAGGTATTCATGGCACACTAGGTTAAATATCGATATGATATGTAAAAAAATTAAGTTATGCCACTTCCAAATTTCGAAAAGTTAACGTGCCGTAGTAAAGTGACCAAACGTTCTAGATAGCCGTACTCGGCACCAAAACATACTCCATCATGTTGCTTAAGCATGTTCTGAATCCTAAATTGATATTCCAAAAATCGAGTGTTCTCTGATTTTTTGAATAAATTTCTGCTGGAGCAGATTTTTCTAGAAAAATTCGAATAACTTGAGAACGGCAGAATCAAATTGCAAAAAGGAAAGTTATTCATAAACCTTGAAAACAGACAAATCCAAATATGTAAAAATATACAGGTGTCCCATTTAAAAAAATAAAGTAGATGGCGACTTCCGATATAACCAGAAGTGATAGAAATTTGAAAATATTTTAGTCGAAGAGAACGCAATTAATAATACTTAAATTTGAATTGTCAAATTTTTATTTTAGCCAGAACCTGTATAATTCTAATGGACGGTCGTCGTGAACAGTGTTGCCGTTTCGGTACAATTGTACTGAATTCAGTGCGATTTTAGGGATAAAGTACGTGAAAGTAGCAATTCAGTACAAAATTCTTATTCGGTACAATTGTACTGAAATCAGTACATTGTTAGGGAATGTGATAAATACCGTTCAAAAGTGATAAAAGTAATACATTTTATAAGTTTTCTTTCAACTAATGACTTAAAAAAAAGTCTCCAATATTTCCTCTCAGAATTCAGTACATTTTGTTCATTTTCAGTACGCATTTTTGGTACATTTATTTTCTTCGGTGCGGCAACACTGGTCGTGGATGACCCTATATACAGGTTGATTCTCAACTTATATGCATAAATTTGAGGATTTATTCCTCCATGACAAATAATGACTAATAGTTGAAAAAAATTATAGTAAAAACTTTTTAGTTTCTTAGATATCCGATATAATCGGCGACATCTAGATCATGTGTTTCTGGGAGGATAAATAGGTCGAGATGGTCCAATGGCCTGGCCACCGTGATCTTAAAAAGCATAGTGTACGCCACGTAAGTTAATACTGAGCAAATATTGCAAAATCAGGTGCATGCTGCTGCACAAACAATCTGCAAACACCCTGGTTTAGGCTGCGCTAGTTGGAGATCGTGGATTTGGAGAACCCAATTGATAGAAAATATGGGAAATAACTTCGAACACTTGCTGTGATGTTATTTTAAAATGTTCTATGTATTCTTGATTTGTAAGTAAATATCACTGATATCTATGAAACAGAAAATCTTTTACTACAAATTTTTTCGCCCATTAGTCATTATTCATCATGAGGAGTAAATCCCCAAGTGTATGCGTATAGGTTGAAAATCACCCTGTATACAGAGTGGTGCAGTTTTTAATCGAGAAACTTTACTAGGACATAGTACTTTGTAAAATAAAACAAGTTTTTTATATAAACATAGGGTCGCAACTTTTTTGTTTTCGACCTTTGGGCTGTCAAAGTTGAGCCAAAAATTTACATTTTATCTTTTATTTCCGGTATAAGTAAACCATAGAATTTAAAATTTTGTATGTATGTACTACAGGTTAATATCTTATTTTCAACCATACCTTAAACTTCCAGAGCGCCCTCTAAGGGGATGAAATTTACCACCCCCTTGATTTTTTTTTAAGAAGTTCTTAACGCTATGGAATATTAACATAAAAAAATATGAAATAACAAATTAATTCTTTTGCAAATTGTACACCAGAATCCTGACGATTTTGAAATGGCTCCTCCACATTATGCGGCAATGGTACGAAATTATCTTGATACAAATTTTAATGGACGGTGGATCGGTCGACGTGGGCCGATTGAATGGCCAGCAAGATCACCAGATCTGACACCTTTAGATTTCTTTTTATGGTGTTATTTAAAATCCAAGGCATATGAAATTTCGCTGGACAGTATTGAGGATTTAAAACAAAAAATTATTGACGTCTGCCAAAATATTGATCATCACATGTTAAGCCGTGTGAGAGAGGAAACACTACAAAAATGTTTGTTCTTAATAAATAAAAAATTCTTTTGTCCACGACTACCTTATAATATATACCTTATGAATGAGTTTTCTAAAACAAAATGGTAGTCATTTTTCACGGAGTGAATAATAGCGGTGAATAATAATCATTATCCACGGGTAGCCATGTTGACCAGACTAATAATAATTATTAGAAACGTTACAAGTTCAAAAAACGTCAATTTAATTCAATTTTTTAGGAGTTTCTAAAAGTTTGAGATTAAAAAAACCTAAACAAATTCCTTTATTTGTATGATTTAAGCATAAATTAATTAATTTTCGTAAAGAAAATGACGTTTTATAAAACTGACATTTAATTTTGACAAATTGTTATGAAGTTGGTTACAGTTAGTAACATTGAATTTGTGTCACATTGACGTTTAACCTTTATTAAAAAATTTATTTAAAAAATAAATTTATGGAATCAATTTCAATAGTCGTGGAAAAAGTATAGTAGGTTAGCTTAGTGAATAATAGCCCTCGTTATATGCTCATATAATAATATACTATTATTATTCAATAACAACACTAAGCCAATTTTTCAACCGATACGGCAAAATCTTTAATAAAAAAATTTCATTTCTTATATTGACTTTGATTTTTTTCTTTATAAATATTTTTTGATAAAATATGATTAATTCATAAATTTAATATACTTCAAAAATAAGTATCTAAGGGAACTATCAATTTTAAATCCCTCTTAGCTCGAGCGTATACCTACCGTTAACCTACCGTCCACCATTTAACTGGCCGATTGCATTTCGACAGGTAGTCGACGAAGATACGTTGGTTTTTCCAGCGAAATTCCGCATTTTGTTTAATTTTTATGCAAAAAACTAATAAAGCGATATTTGATTGTGAGGTACCGTTGGATTCGTATTGGTTTCGTCTTTCGGAAGATACCATAATATACTGGGTGTTCCATATAAAAAAACAAAGTGGATCCATTTTCCGGAAAAACTAAAAGTGATAGCAAAATTTTCCATAAGCAAATATTTGTGCTGATAAAATATAGAACCTGACGTTTTTTTGCTCATATTGATATCTCAATCTGTTCGGAAGTTAAAAAGGGGGGGGGGGTTACTTTACGCTAGCACTGTATAATCTAATCTGTAGTTGAAATATCTAATTTATAAATATTTTATGTTTTTCAACAAAAGAAATAGATATTTTAACTACTATTGCTTTAACTAATCGAAAAACATAAAAATACCTATCCACAAACATTCATTTGACTAATACTTCATATAGTCAAGCTACTTTTTCGACAACTAATGTGAAATAGCTATTTGATCACATTATTTTTCTCTGTGTGTATTTAGTTGTAATTAGTGATGTAAAGTTTAGTTACTTTTTAGTATTAATAACTATCCGTTACTTTCAGAAAAAGTATTCGTTACTTTGTACTCGTTACTCGTTACAAGTAATCGTTCGTAAAGCGTTCGAGTACTCGTTTGCGCTCGAGGTTCGATTACTAGTTTGCGATAGAGTACCTAGTCGTTTTAGTTGAACTACATACTTACAAGAATTGATTTTATCTACGACTGCTTGGATAAGTCATCATTACCGCACTCATTTGAGGTGATTTGAGTTACGTAATGAAGTTCATTACCGCACTGGTTTCATTACGTAACGCATTTTTAGCCTAATCAGAACAGACTTAATTTATTGAAACGAGCAACAATACAAAAGAAAAAGTGCTATCTACTTACAGAGAAACAATACTATTTATTATAAACATTAATTGTTATGTTTTTACATTTCAAAACACTTATTCCAGATAAGTTGTTGAAACTGACAGTTCAAAATTGTCAACAATCATTTTTGTCATCATCAAATATTTTTATAAATGTCAAATAGACTTTTCTAAAGAAATTGATTTTTTAGTAATTTTTAGCAGTCGTAGATAAAATGCTGTATATTACACGTAGGCTAGAGCATAATTACAGTACTCGTGTGATTACATTCTCCACACTCGTACTGTAATTATGTTTCTAGCCCACTTGTAATATAAATAACTATTATATTACACTTATTTTTGAAAACAAATACTGTACGTATATAATATTGTGTTTGTTACGCTACTATAGTAGACGCCACGAGAGCTGGCAGTAAATCTCGTTTTCCGCTCTTAGAAATGCCATACGTAGTTCACAAATCGATAGAGAGTAATGTATGTTAGAAAGAGATAGCATTAGTTTAATATGTCTGCTGTACAATTCAAATGGCCACGTCGAAAAAGTACGTCTGTTCTTCTAAGGGATGTCACTCTATAATTATAACCTCAAATCGAAACGTCTTGTGAGCGTTGTCATGAATCTGTTAGTGTTTTCACAAGCCGAAAATGTTTTCTTTGAAAGGAAAATCATTAAATAATATCTTTGACAATGTTTGACATATAACCTCCATTACTAACATAACCTACATTTAAATGTATGTGGTGAAATAATCTAAGTCGTACGTCCATATCTTGATTCATACCATTTTTAAGCGATCTGTCACTGCCAGCTCTCGTGGTTTCTACTATATGCACTGTGCACTAATATCAAAAAATAGAGTGTAGGTTATGAGATTTACTTTTTCACTGCATATTATAACGATGAATTTTTCTTAATTATTGTTACTTAATTATTAATAACTTACGTTTCTCTTATTATATAACAAAAATATTTGAAAGTAGTAACACATTAACAATGGAAAACAAAACTTCTTCTATAAAACAAGCAATATTAAAATAAAAATATTAAAATAACAATAAAAGATATTATAACTTATTGTAATGTAGAAATAAAATTTTTTGTACATTTCGACTTTTAAGTCGATTTCGCCTATCCGACAATACTTGGCCAGCTTTGAAAAAAGTAACTGTTAGATCCAAAGTAACTGGTACCGATGTGATACGGTAACAGTTACTTCTAATCTCGCGGAGTAACGAGTACTCGTGTAACGAATAGTTACTTTTTTTATATCATTAGTGGGAAGGTTTGATGTATTGATTCCGATGTTGAAAAATATACCCATATGATCTGAACATAAGTCTCCAGTTGTGGCTATGTTGGTAATGATATTTTTGAGATTATCGGTGTGGATCATAATGTCCGTTGTGTTTGAATGCCTTTTTATGACATTTGATAATGAATTACAGAAATTCCGCATTATTATGATTTTTTGAAAATAATTGCATAACCCGAAAAACAAGTAAATGATCTTATGATGTTTAAAGATTAATATCTCAGAAACTAAAAGATATTTTGAAAATTCATTTCTTTCATTGGAAATGTGAATTCTTTACATTCAATTTACACTACGTTGACCTTAGTAAAATTAGTTGTAATCCAAATAAGAAAAAAAATCTTCGTACAATTACTAGTTAATTTTGAATTCTATTTTGAAGAAGTGTGTGAAATTTCAATACGATAAATCCATTAGTTTTGTAGAATCATGTCTAACGACTCCAAAAATAATGCTTAAAAAAAAACAGTTAAAGTTTCGTCGATTTAGCGCCATAAAATAAAGTTCCTGCTACAGCTACAATGTCCAAGGCGTCCTTTTGTTTCTGCCTAAATCGAATTCTTTCTTCGAGTTCTGGTCTTAGCTTTTTTCTCACCTACCAGTATACGATGCTCATCCTCTTTTCGTGTCTACTTGTGGCAATTTCGGCCAAAAAATTAATAAAGCAGATGCCTTCGTTGAAAGTACTCGCCGTAAGTATTGCAGCAATTCCAACTATTTCAGAACTAGCAGGAAGTATTTTTGTAATGATTTTCAAAATTAACTGATTAAGGCTTTCGTTCTTATTTTGGTTAAAGCCACCAACACGTCGCTCCAGAAGCACATCCTTACCGAAACAGCATTTGAAAATGGAGCATTCTTCATTTCTGTAGTTTTAGGATTAAGTGATTGTTTCCTTTTCCTAGGTCTATCTTTTCTTCTAACACCTTTTACTCGGTCAACTCTACTAACTTTAGGCATTTCGCAAAAAAACAAGTAAAAATCTCAGTAAAAAGTTACAACGCCTTAAGAACCAATTAAGGATGACTTCCAAAAAGATAGAAAAGTAGCTAGTAGTCCGTATCATAAGAAATATAAGCAGAACATGAATGGAAAAAACAAGTCTTTATGGCTTCCACAAAGAAGAAGAAATCAGCATTAAATGTAAAATCCAATTTGAGTGAACACAAAAAAAATCTTAATATAACGAATTAATCTTTGAACCACAACCATCAACAATCAATATTATCGTTATTTTAGCATAATCTAGATATAGTGACGATCTGAGATTCTGCAAAAATATTTAAAAATTTATTATTATTTTATATTTTTTTGTTTTAGATGCTGGAGCTGCATCCTTAAATAATATTACCGGCGCATCCAATTCCAGTTCAGAAGCATTTCAAGGTCAAACAATTCCCACATGTGTTTATCTTCACGATAAAGTAGCTGTTATGTTAGATATGGAAGATTCGCCAGGAGCAACCGTTGAGATGATATGTTCAGCAATTATTAATAGTGATGAATTAGGATTAAATAAACAAATTACCCCGCAACTTTTTACGTTGTGGATGACCAGCAAATTATTAGAATTACAATTAAAGCCAACCCAAAAACCTTATGAAATCCGGAAATCTTGGAAATCATTGATTAGTAAATTTAGTCATGGTTCGTGTAGTAGGCAAGAAAGAGATGAACCGATGATTTATTTTCAAAGAAATGTGTTTTTTCCTCAATATTTAGAAGAAAAAATAAAGTATTAGTATCCTAAAATAATAATTTTTTTTTAAGGAAATAATTTTTTAGGGATCAAAGAATTTTAGAATTATTATACGAAGAGGCTAAACATAACATTTTAGAAGGAAGATATCCTTGCGAAGTTGGTCATTACATAATGTTAGGTGGAATTCAAGCAAGAATTGAATTAGGTCCTTATAATCCTCAAGTTCATTCGACGCATTATTTCCGTGAAGAACAGTATAAATATCTTCCTATTCACGTTAGGAAAAGTTCTACCTGGACTTGGTTACCGATTAGTTCAAAGAATTCGGCGGAAGTCAGGCTTTTGGAACAATTTAAAAGAATACCGACATCCGCTACTAACCGAAAATTAATGAGAAAATACTTAGAATTTTGTTGGTCATTACCATTTTATGGATCTACATTTTTCGAAGGACAAATTGAGCAACCCGTTCGAGGTTTAACCAGTTTGATAACGCGACAAGATATTCCCGTTTTAGTTGCGATAAACGCTAAAGGATTATATGTTATAGACGATATAGAATGTGTAAATATTTTTAAATTAATTATAACAATTAATTTTTTTGTAGACTGTTCTTCTTGGTTTAAGATACGAAGAATTTAGCTGGGATTACGCGAGACCTTCCAAAGAACACGATCCGAACTGTTTTCCATGTTTATTTTTGCAATTTCTAGTCGTTGAAAGTGGAGTAAGAGTTTCGAAAATATTACAAATATTTTCACGGCAAGGTTCTTTAATGGACACTTTAATATCTGGATTTGTCCAACAAATTAAAGAGAAAGCAGCCGATGAAAGTGATCGACCGTATATGAATCAAGTTATTGGAGAAGGTTACCTCATTTACCTCCTTTACAATTAAAAATTACATAATAATTTTTTTAGATACTCACGCCCCTATAACCATAGCAAACCCTCAACATCCCTTAACAAATTTACCATCACTTACGAATAAATTAAGTCGTTTAACTTTAGCTACTTTTGATGAGGACGGACATTGTATAGGACAAATGGGATCGTGGTCGTTTAGTTATTAAGATTTCTTTTGTATTTATGAATAAAATTAAATTTTATTGAAAGTTTTGTCTCTATATTAATTAACACAAATCTAAAAAAAGGGATGTTGATTGTTGTTAGATGGCTGACGATTATTTCCGAAGTAATTTTCTGCGTGGAATCAGAATCTGAGCTAAGAATTGGACCATCACGTCAGGATTTTGAGATATTTGAAGTTATATACTAGAAAACGGTTTTTTTGGCTACTTTTGAAGTTATATGTGAGACGCACACTATTATTTTGCTGTATTCTATCTATTTCATCATATAGTACTATCTCGACCCTTCACGATGCGCTCTCGAATGGTGCTTTACAATTCTTCCATTATAAATTATGATCATTTTAAAATAACATAATGATTTGGAACCCAGCATATGGATCAGTACTGCCAGATGCGGTGGACACGCCAGCCCGAATTTTGTATTGTATTTAGCTTTTATGGAATCACTTTTGGTTGTGTTCCATAGATCTTGTGCCACATTGCCTCTTGTGTTGAACGAGTGGCTCATCACGTTGAAGTAACCAGCAATAGTCGGCTACCATTGACGGTTATTGTTTGTATCGTAGAGATAGAATGGGCCGTGGTGGTGGTGTTGCGATCTATGCAAGAAATGTTTTTGCTTCTAAGTCTATTGCCTTTGAAATGCGTGATTCATGCGAACAGGTTTGGATAGACGTACGAATTGGTTCTGTGAAATGTATTGTCGGCTGTATTTATAGGCCTCCTACAACTAATAATACAACTTTTATGGATGATTTGGAGCTCCAATTGGCTGCACTTAGGTTGCGGTATAGCATGATTTTTTGTTTGGGTGATTTTAATATAAATTTATTGATTCCTGATCATAGAGATACTGTTAATTTGTTGTCTGTTATACAAGGTATGAATATGTGGCAAATTATTAATGAACCTACGCGTGTGTCTGAAACAGCTGTATGTTTGTTGGATGTGTTGTATCCGATGAGGTGAATGTGAGGAAAGGTGTGCTTCATTTGGAAATATCTGACCACGACTTGGCCTTTGTAAGTGTGCTATTCAAAAATACAATCATAAGCCGATGTGGTTCACTTTTCGAGACTTCTCTTCTTTTAATTACAACGATTTTATTACTGCGCTGGAAAGGAGTGCTTTTCGACAATATCTACCATATAGAGTCTGTGGATGATAAGGTTGAATTTTTTAATACATATATTCTTCTTTTATTCGATGTGTTTGCACCCGTAAAAACTGTAAAGCCTAGTAAACCGAAAATGCCATGGTTGACTGACACTGTTAAACTGCTACGACGACTTAGAGATAAGGTTAAATTTAGATATAAACGTACTAAATTGGACGCTCACTGGCAATACTATAAGCAGTTGAGGAACTACACTACTCTCGCGATTCATAATGAAAAAAGGCTTATTTTGAATATTTACGAACACACTCTGATAGTAAAACCTTGTGGAAAACGTTTAAAAAAGTGCATGTGGTTCCTAATAAAAACACTGATATTCTGTCTCATTTAAGAGATGCCAATTTAATAAATCAATTTTTCATCAATGGTGTCCCGGTCAGTAGTGATAATTTAGCTGACACTATTAAATTTTACTAGTCTACTTCACTAAATGGGACTAACTCTCCATTTGAGTTGCGAGTTGTTGAGCAAGAGACGGTCAGGGATTTGATTTTTGCCATTAAAAGTGGGGCTTATGGTTATGATCGGGTATCTGTTTCTATGTTGAAACTGGTGGTTCCTCAACTGCTACCTCATATTACTCATATTATAAATAGTTGCATTACTAGTGCTTATTTTCCTAAGTTGTGGAGGTGTGCGATTGTACTGCCTTTACCTAAGGTGACCTCACCTACTGAGTTTAAAGATCTGCGTCCTATTAGTATATTACCAACGTTGAGTAAAGTCTTAAAAAAAATTGTTAATGAGCAGCTTAGAGAATTTTTAATTGAATATAACATTCTGCCTGATGGACAGTCGGGCTTTATGCCTGGTCGCAGCTATGCCACTACCTTATTAAATGTTACTGATGATATAATAAGGGCTAGAGATGATAATAAATTCAATATATTAGTGCTTTTGGAGTTTAGCAAGGCTTTTGACACTGTCAACCATTCTATTTTGTTAGCTATATTACGCAATATAGGTTGTAGTAATGATTTTTTAAGTTTCATGCAATCTTATCTTCAGAATCGGCGACGGTTGGTGCGAGTGGGAGGCGAGGTCACTGAGGTTTCAGACTTTATGAATATAACTAGAGGTGTGCCGCAGGGCTCCATTTTAGGACCTTTATTATTTTGCATATACACTGCTTTTATGCCTAAATGTGTTAAAAATTGTCAGATACAAATGTATGCGGATGACACACAAGTATATTTGCATTTTGACCGAGAAGAATTTATTACTATTTATCATCTATTTATTATTATCAGTATTGCTATGAAGAAAATGCTTTGTCATTGTTTGATTTTGTCACTGTTTAACTACTGTGCGCCGGTATATGGGCCCTTTGTTGATGCTTTTACCGCGAATAGGATCCAACGAGTGCAAAATGCTTGCATTAGATTTAATTACGGCATTCGTAAATATGATAGAGTCTACTATCGTTTAGTAGACCTAAATTGGTTAAATATGCGTGGTCGTTATTTGCTTTCATCTCTCTGTTTCTTTCACCGATTGCTGAGTACCGGTAATCCGCCATATTTGCTGAGGAAGATTAGATTTCGTGGTGACATTCATTCCGTCAATATCCGGAACCGAAATTTAATTGCTCCACCGGCTCACTCTACCACTTTTTTTTTTGAAAGATCTTTTACTTATAATATTTATTCGCTTTATGGTTCCGTTCCGGAGAGTTTACGGGGTTTGAGTACAGCGGCGTTCAGGCGCGCCATGTTTCTGAATTTGTTTGAGGAGCAGTCTTAATGATTATGAGCGTTTTGTAATTTTAAGCACATGCGTACATTATTGAATGAACTGTTTTATATTTTGCTTTTATTTTGTTTTGTTTTTGATTTTGATTTTTTTTTCCTTTATATTTTTAGGCTTGTAATTAATATATTTAGCATACCTGTGGTCAAGGAATATTTGTAAACCAGAGAGTGGTTTTACCACTCACCTGAACTATCCCTTGTGGTTCACCTAAATGATTATGTTAATATTTAGAATTTATTATTACTTTTTTTTTTTTTTCTTTATTATTATTTTATTTGTTATTATTGATTGTTTTCTTTCTTCTTATTATTGATGGGTGAATAAAAGTATTATTATTATTATTATAGGTGTGGACTATTTTCTCTGATACCGTCTTTCCATTTCTTTTATATCCCGATAGAAACGCTCTTCACTAACATCACCTAAATTGTCAGGAAACCAATGTAAATGAGAGTGCAGAAATTGGTAAAGTCACGAATACACCTGTAAGACGTACAACAACAAATATAAGTGAGGGATGGTTCACTACAGCAGTCAAGAATAAAATAAAAGAAAGAGATAGAGCGTATATTAGGACGAAGCGTTTTCTTGGAAGTGAATTATACTGGTGTCATTTTGTCAAATTTCGGAAAGAAGTTAAAAACCTTATTAGAAGGAAAAAGAAGGAACATATGGCTAAAGAATTTCAGAATACTGATGGATGCCCCAGAAAGCAGTGGTGTATTATTAAATGCCCTGTCGATTGATATAAAAAATAAACGGATTCCTAAAATTGTAAGCAGTAAGGGAGACGTAGTGGATCCTAGAGAAATGTCTAATGTTCTGAATGATCACTTCACCTTCAGTATAGACAGGTTGCTTGCGGGAAAGCCAATGTCAGCTTGGATTATGGGATAGATTCCTCAATGTACATTAAGCCTACAACTGCAGATGAAATTGGGCGTATAATTGATAATATAAAAAACAATGCAGCACCAGGCGATGACGGTATAAAACCAAAAGCGGTGAAAGTACTGAAAGGAGTTTTGTCACCTGTTCTATCAAGTATTATCAATAGAGAAATAAAACTTGTTCAATTTCCCGATATCCTAAAGATAGGAAGAATAACTCCAGTGCATAAAAAAGGCTCAAAAACTCTTCCGGAGAACTATAGACCAATATCTAAGCTGTCGGTCTTTGCCAAAATATTTGAATCAATTTTAAAAAGTCCCATTTGAATACGATTGGTTTCCAAACTTGTGAGCAGCATGGTTTCATACGCGGTAAGAGCACACAGACTGCTATTATATCATTGTTGGAATTTGTTTACAGAAATCTCAATGAAAGCAAAATAGTTTTGGTTGTTTTCCTGGACTTGTTTAAGGCATTTGAAGTGGTTGACTATGCTATACTGCTTAGTAAGCTCGATGCTTTGGAAGTTCAGGGACCATAACTGAGAGTTTTTAAAAACTATTTAAGAAATAGAAAGCAGTACACTGTTTACAATAATGCTACTAGCAGCAGGACTCATATAAAGTATAGAGTACCCCAGGGATCTGTCCTCGGTCCTCTGCTTTTTTTAATATATATAAATGATATAACCAGTTGTTGTATGCATGGTGATCTTGCCTTGTATGCGAATGATGCTGTTTTGTTCTACAGCGGGTCTATGCACTCTGTCTTTTCTGATGCTCAGTGTGATCTCGACAATGCTTGCTCTTGGGTAGATGAAAATAATATTAAATTAAACAGCGATAAATGTACATATATGATCTTTAACAGAAAGGCCACAACCTAAAGTCATGAACTTATAATCTCTGGTATTAGGTTGAGTGAAGTTACAAATAGTACCTATTTGGGCATTGTCTTAGATAACAGATTAACGTTTGAACACCATATAAAATTAATACAAAAGAAGTTAAATATTATAAGTTATCATCTAAAACGTAAGGGTCAATATTTCAACAATGAAACGAGATTTTTATTTATTATGCATATGCTCACTCTTACCTTTGCGCTTTTTGACCTTGACCTTGACAAGCTACAAGTAACACAAAATAAGTTTCTAAAGATTCTCTTTTGTGAACCACATAGCACAAATACTACATCATTGTATAATGAGTTAAAAGTGCTTAATGTACATGAGATGATTAAGCTTGATAGTGTGAAGCTATCTAATGGAAACTGGCAATCACTTTAACCTCAACTGCGATAATAATAATAATACTTTATTGAGCCAAATAAACAACAAAATAAGAATAAATCAAGAAATATACAATTCACAATTCAAGCTCAATGGGTGCAAGAGCAGAAAAGGCAAAAGTGCCACTGATTTAACTTACACCCTATAAGGTCGGCAAATATCGAAAGACCGCAGTAATAACCGTTATAAAAATAACTAAAGTAAATAATATATAAACTGTTATAATATATTGTTATACAGGTGTATCTGAATGACTGCAACAAACTTCAAGGGGTGATTCTTTAGTGAATTTTAAGGGTACTTTGATATATGAACCATGGGCGACTTCGGCTCCCCTAAGGAGCTACACCCCTTCAAAAATGGCGGAAAATTTTGGTTTAATTTTTTTTTCTCAAAAACCATAAACGCTAGGAAAATTAAATTTGGGGAATATGTTTAACTCATAATAGGGCACGTTTTGACCCTATTTGTATTTTCAACCTACCCTTCTAAACTACTAAACGTAACCACCCCCTTTGCATTTTTGCTACATTTTTTTTTATGCAGATGATAAATACATTAGAAAAATTTTACATAGATAGATGAAAGTATTCTAAAACTTTTTTAATAGTAAAGCAAACACTGCCCGTTAAATAACGGGGTTGTCGATCAAAAGTTGGAATAAATTTTGAATGAAAAAGTATTAGTAGGTTTTGCAATCTTTGTCAGAAATATTTTTGACGTTTAAATGTCAGTGTTTCTTTCTATTATTATTGTTTTTCAAATTAATTTTTGAATAAAGTTCTATCGCATTTACGCTCGTTCACTCGACGTTTCAAAATTTTAAATAAAACAATAATAAAGTAAGAAAACCACTGATATTTAAACGTCAAAAATATTTCTGACAAAGATTGCAAAGCCTACTAAGATTTTTTCATTAAAAATTCATTCCAACTTTCGATTAACAACCCTACAGCTTAACAGTTAGTGTTTGCTTAATTATTTTTTTTCTTAGAAATTATTAATTTTTAGAAGAACATCAGAGAGACAAAAAAGTTTTAGAATAGTTTTATCTATCTAACTGAAATTTTTCCAATGTATTTATCATCTTCATAAAAAAAATCTAGGCATAAATTGAACGGGGCTGGTTACGTTTAGTAGTTTAGAAGGGTAGATTGAAAGTACAAATAGGGTCAAAACGTGCCCTATTATGAGTTAAACATATTCCCCAAATTTCATTTACCAAGCGTTTATGGTTTTTGAGAAAAAAAAATTAAACTAAAATTTTCCGCCATTTTTTAAGGGGTGTAGCTCCTTAGGGGAGCCGAAGACGCCCATGGTTCATATATCAAAGTACCCTTAAAATTCACTAAAGAATCACCCCTTGAAGTTTGTTGCAGTCATTCAGATACACCCTGTATATGCATGCGTATAATACGAGAACTAACCAAAATATTCACTTCTTGCCCCTTGTAAGAAACATTGGGAGAGGAAGTGTTACAGAACCAGCGGCGGAGTGGTTTAATGATGGTTTAATGGACTCCTTTGCGGGAGAAGCATGGACGTATTACCTTAATCTTAGGTTAAACTTATTTCGAAATGTTTCTTTTTTTGTTGTATATGTATGTATGTTTGCGACTTCTTCTTGCGTTGTTGTTATATTGTAGTGTTTATATACCTGTTATGGACTCTTATGTCTTTTTGGGACTGAGCAATAAATTAAAAAAAAAATAGTGCAACTTCACGCTCAGGTTAAAACGTAATTGTTTGCAGTTTTTTAGCATCACAGCGACTAGTTATAATTTATTATTTCCTTATAATTCGCAGCTTCATTATTGCCTAAGAAACCAGTGACAAGTCTTTGAGTCCAGTCCAGGCATCACTTTCATCCAAAATCGTCACATTTTCAAAATTATCAATTCTCGAATCTGTGGGCCAACAAATATTCTTTCCTTTAATTTTGGCATCACACATCTTGGGATATCTTATCTACAAGATACTTAAAACAAGCACCATTTTTGTTAAGCGCCTTTACGAACTGCTTCATTATTCCTAATTTGATATGAAGTACAAGGCAAGTACGAGTAGGCCAATTCTTTTTAACATAGTGCTGTTCCCTATTCCATAAATATATAAATCATGAGTATTTTGTAAAACCCGACGGTTATCTAAGAAGCATATCAATAATATTCAAATCTCCATGATTCTTTTATGTGTACGGAATGAGCAATAAGTAAGAAAGCGTATTTATTGGAATTATGCAGCAAAACTGCTTTCAAACTGCTCTTATTGTTAGAGGAATCAATAAATAACCTCCAATTAGCAGAATTATATAACAGTCCACATTTTTGCACAAGGTCACAGACATCATTACAATAAATAGCTACCATCTTCAAAGAAGAACTCAATAAATGATTTCTCTCGATGTCTGTACCAAGAGAAGGTAGTTCCAGGAGCAAGGTGATTTGTCTCTTTTAGTTGTGAACCTAGCAGTTCATATTTATCTAGAGGTAAACCTAAATCCTTGACCAAATGATTTAGTACATCCTGATAGAAAGGACAGAAAATTAGAATTAAATTCTCGAAGATCTCAGTTTTCTTCTCCAAATTTGGTGGGATGTTGGAATATTGTCAGATTCAAAATTGGTTTCGTAATACTTGGTATATTCGGATACTTAATATTATGACAATTTTTAGAATTAAAACTGACCGTTTTAGTTAAACAAAAATAGCAGAAACTGACAAAAACACAGACTGAAAGGTTCACCAAAAGATTGGTGTTCTGAAAGGCATTGTTGTAATTGTACTCTTGGTCTCAACACATGATATACAAGCTACATATGGAGCACAAAATTTATCTTGATTAGAAATTGCTATCTTGAAGTAATTTTGGTAAAACATTTTGACATTATCATTAATATAAATTTTTTGCTTGGCAAACGTAAAACGACCGCAAATGTAACAAAAACTGTCAGGATCATTCATACACTTTCGGGAGTTCATAGTGAAGAAGAAATACCGTGAGAGCGGCCGATCAAAACATGTGAAGAAAATTTACCGCAAATATAGACAAATATGGCTGATAATCATACTCATACAGCGTTCAGTGTTCAACTTCAAGGGTCATAACTTATGAAGGAAAAACAATATAGCATCGTCCAACAGCGCATTTTGAAGGGCAAAGATAGTACTGAATCATATTATAAACAGAATAGGGCCTCAAATATCTTAAAATCCTGATGTGATGGTGCAATTCACAGCTTGGAGTATGATTCTACGCAGAAAATTACTTCGGCAACGAGTCTCAACTGACCGGCAACAATCGTGTTTCGGTCGGGAGTGAGGGAATACAAAAAGTAGTCCGTGCTACCCATTGAAAACCTTCAGGGTATTTCTTCGTATGTCAACTATCTTTGTTACGTCACATATAGGAATCGTCATCGAAATGATCGTTAATAAAATCTCAATTCAACCGTCGTCATATCCAAGGTTTGCAAGAGAAAACCAAATACTCGAGGTTACTTTTATTTCAATTAAAATTGTCTTAACTTACAGATTTCCTCCGTCTTCGGCCTTCAACTGTAGCTGCGCCCAACGGCCCAACTTCAGGATCGTAACCGCTTGTATACGATAAACAAAATAAAATATTCGTCGTTACTTTTATATACAGTATGTCCCCGGATCGAGTTACAAAGAGGAAAAAAATTTTTGTTACTGATTTTTCAAACTTATCTCAGCATAAATAATGCGTGGGATATGTTCAAACCACTAAATCGCACGAACTTTATATTTTAACTATAGAAGATAACTAATTATTCCCATTTTTATGTAAAAATTATAGTTTTCCAAAATTAAAAATTTTTCAAGTTCAATTTACGATATATAACCATAGAATATAGAATTGAATAAAATATTTTAAATGTAAATTTATGTAATAACACACTATGTAAGTAATAAATATTATTTATTTGTAAGTGAACAAATCCTCATTCAAATAAATTCCCTCCCAATTCGGCACACATTTGAAGACGAGTTCTAAATTCTTTATAAGAAGTACGAATTTCCGCCAGTGGTAGAGATTCTATCGCTTTATTTATAATTATTATTCTTAGTTTTAATAGTTCTGCATCATCTTGTAATGGTTCACTGTAAACAATTGGTTTCAGTCGTCCCCAAAAATAAAAATCCATAATTGTAAAATCAGAACTACGCGCTGGCCATCAAATAGGACCATTTTGTTCAATCCATTTTTGACGAAATTGTAAATTTAACCATTTGGCACAATGTATGAATGGTAAGCTGGGCAACTGCCTTGCTGAAAATACATACATTGACCGTATAAAATTTAAGGGTAATTGCATTTACATCGCTCCAATAACGACAATGCTGGGAAGAAACAATGTCATTTGTAGAAAAGCTATCTGAAAAGCAGCGTCTTCCTCGTTTAGTCTCTTGTCTGCCTCTTTATGGATAATACAGAACCCGTTTCCAAAAATTTTTTCATAAGTTTGCGAGCCTCAACATGAGATATTTTTGTGTCCGGATATTTTTGCTGGAATTTTTGTATAACTACACGAAAACATGATTCACTAGTACCATAGCACAGTACTAAATAAATTCTCTCTTTCACGGTTAACATCGCATGAAAAGACTTAATCTCACCAACATAAGTTGTAACTTTTATGGTTTCTATGGTTACATGACATAAATTGAACTTGAAAAATTTTCAATTTAGAAGAAAGTCCAATTTTTACATAAAAATTGGAATAATTAGTTAATTTTTATAGCTAGAGTATAAAATTCATGCGATTTAGTAGTTTGAATATATCTGACGCATTATTTATGCTGAGATAGGTTTGAAAAATCAGTAACAAAAATTTTTTTCCTCTTTGTAACTCGATCCGGGGACATACTGTAGAATAGAATAATCTCGACAACTTATAGGGGTGGAAGGGTGGCTCGTCGTTCGTTTACACCAAGAATTAATCAACAATTGCCACTACCGCATCCAGTTCTATCTTTTTCGTCTTGAGAACCACGGCCACATATGCACTTACTGCTTCTCACATGGGCTTCTCGCTCAGCATAGTACAGTTTCAGGTGTGGTTGATCTAACAGCGTCGAACAGTATTTCCTTTATGTCGTTCCATCTCCGGCAGTAGAAAAAGTTCAGCGTCATCTGCATATTGACATATCGGGTAGTTTGTTTTACCTATAGTATGGAGGTACTTGCCAAAATATCCGTTTCTGGTAAGAAACTGAGTCTTGTAGAGGTTTACTTCTCCGTAATGTCTGTCCAGCCATGCGGAGGCATGCTGTCCTGCTTTTTCACTTTTCTTGCTGCTATCGGCTCAACCAAGCTTGACGAATCTCTGACCTGATGTTAACCATTTCTGATCTTGGCCTATTTTAGTTTCGTCGACTCTCTGTAGCAAATCAATCGGGGCTAACAGGCGCCTCCACCCAGTCAGTCCCTCACTTTCTAACCAGACCTCGCTTCCATACAATAAAATAGACTGAACAACCTCCATTAACAGTTTTCGCGTTAAAGTTGTTGGTTCCTCAACGTTTGTCATGATCTCAGATAGGGACAGACACCGCCTGTATCTGATGTAGATACACAGATTAAGACATTTTACAATCTATAGCCGATCTCTAGGGGTATATCTAACGGTACCCTTCTTCTCGTCAAGAAGACGAGATCACCCTATTGATTTTTATTTGCAACTCAGGCAGCTCTTTAGCCGTGATGACGGCGGCAAGATCGTCGGCGTATCCCTACAAGTAAGTGTACTCAGACATTGGGCTTCTTATTACACCATCATAGAAGTTGTTCCAAAGCTCCGGCCCAAGAATCGAGCCCTACTCCACGCCGCACGTCATCTCCTGCATCGTTGGCCCTCACCAGTATTGTACACGATGATTCTATCTTTTAGATAGTCTTCCAGGAACATAAAACATAAAAAATATTTATGATTATGATGATGGTGATGTTCAAGTTGATGATATAAAGCGTAAAGAAGTTTGTGTTGATGTAAATAACTAATCACAACTTTGTATCTTTGTCCGGGTAAATCATGTAAACTCACAAGACGAAACTGCGAGACGGAACTCCTATTTCACAAACACAATATATCCGCCGTTTTTTATATTTCTTTCTATCATATTGTTCTTGGTACCGAATTTGTTCTTTCCCAATATCTCGCCTACAGATGTGGCACCTCTGCGTGAAATTGTGCATATTTGCATTGATATACGACCTTGGTGATTAGAAAATAAATTATTAGACCATATGATCTTATATCGACATGACATAGATGTAGCACCTCGTTCGCGAGCCACCTCGGCTTCGGATCGATATAAGGTCCCAACCGCAAGCGACGTCGGCTTAATTAAAACGTACATTCTTTAAAACTGTGTATTTTCATTGATTTGGATTCGATGTAGCGCCTCGGCCGCAAGTGACCTCGGCTTAATTCTAAAATAAATTCTTAAAGATTGTGTAGCTTACATTGATTTTGGTTCGATGTAGCGCCTCGGCCGCAAGCGACCTCGGCTTAATTACAAAATAAATGATTAAGAACCGTGCAATCTTATATCGATATATGGATGTAGCGCCTCGCCCACAAGCGACCCCGTCTTAATTATGACATACATTCTTTAAAATTGTGTAGTTTACATTGATTTGGGTTCGATGTAGCGCCTTATTCTCGGCTTAATTCTAAAATAAATTCTTAAAGACTGTGTAGTTTAGTAGCACGTGATCTCGACTTAATTATAATATACGACATATAGTGATCGTTTAGTTATCAAGAACTCTTTTGTATTTATAAATAAAGTTACATTTTATTGAAAATTTGGTCTACATTAATTAATAAAATAAGGAATATTAATGATGATGATGATGGTGGTGATGGTGATGTTCAGATTGATGATATAAAGCGTAAAGAGCTTTGTGTTGATGTAAATAATTAACTACAGCTTCGTATCGTTGTCCGGATAAATCGCGTAAACGTACGAGGCGAATTTGTAAGGTGTGTTGCCAAAATCTAAGATCATTCATTTCTTTAAAGTAAGTTTCTTCTTCTAATAAGCTCACATTGTCTAAATTATCACTGTACCATTGCTGTTTTTGTTGCAGTGTATTAGATGTTCTTTCAAATTGATGTTGAATATCCATAGCTCTATCAACCATTAATTTTTTGAAATCATTCAAGCATTGTTGTTCGATTTGGAACGCTTTGTTTCTATTTAAAATTTTTCCTTTAGGAGCGTGAGCTTTAACCAAATACATTCCCAAGAAATCGATTTCTTCCTCAACCTCTTTCTCGCGGCTTTCTTTTTTCTTCAACTCTCTTTCTAACATTCCCTTTCTATACTCAACGTTTTGCTCCCTGTTAAATAATGAAACATCCAATTTCGGCACGGCTCTTTCATATGCGCGAAGTTTCAACCATTCCGAGATTAAATCTTCAGTTTCTCGAACTTGTCTCAACGCCTCTGTTTCAGCGTTTATTTGCTGTTGTAATAATTTGAATAGGGTAAGTTGTCGCGGGGGTGGGGCTCCAATTTCCGCTTGATAACCACTTGTTAACGCCGGATCAAACGTTAATCGATCCGCCATTTCAGCCATGGGAGGTTTTATAAATATTCTTGTCGAAGCTGTCACTTTACCTTCGCCATAATGATATTTTAATCGAATTTCTTTTGCTAATATATCAAATTCTCTGCACGCGATATCATCAGATGCCTCTTTTGTGGAATCTCTATCAAATTTTTCAGTTATGAATGTTATGATTCTTCTTGGGCCTTCTATAAATCCAACTGGTGGTTGTCCTCTTTTAGCGTATACTACATGACGATAAGTGAGTCTAAAATGAAATGAAATTCGTAAAATGAGAAAGAATAATAGTTTTAGCAAATGAAGTATACATTTATGTAAAATAATTTTTTAAGGTGTGTGCTTTCAGTATCTTTCTTTTAAAATAAATGTTTTTCTGAAGTATCGACGACTAACTAAGGTTACTCTAGATTCCCTGCCTTACGTTATGCCAAGGTTGCTTGCCGCCTACACGTTGCAGTATAAACTCGACTTAATCAAGAGAAGTCAAAGATTGTCCGCCCTGAGTTCCACCAAGATTACCAGCGATGATGATTGAGTGCCAAGATATCAAATATAACGTCTCCTATTCAATGTCAGTTGAAGTCATAAAATGTTGCTTGCCTCCTGTGTGTTGCAACATCTTGACCTGTTAATATGCGAAATCCACTTAATCAAACGAAATGAAACATTTTTACCACATCCAAGATGACCCACTCTCGGCATAATGAACACGTTCTAAACATTTATATACATGAAACTTGTTATTATCAACTGATTTGTCAATGAGACGTCCAGCAAGTGGATTTTGTTCTTCAGGATGGTCCAATTTTAATCTAACCGCCGTGCTGTTTACAAGATACCGAGATGGAGAAGTATTTGGGTGCCAAAAGTGAGTAAAGAAAAGTGAATCACCTTTGCGATCTGTATGATTTTGTGTGTGTATCGATGCTGAGAGCAGTGCAGAAAACTTCCATTAGGATATCTTATCTGTCAAGAAAATATTTGAAAAAATCAGATTTACTTTGAAACTCTGGAGTTGTACCAGTCAAAACAACCAGAATATCGTAAAGGTGTCAGAATAAAGTACTCAAAGGAAGTAGTAACGCCCCATAGTACATTCTAAATATAACAATCTGGAACCTAATACTGGAAACTGTTGACAACGTTATCAAAGAATATGTCAGGACACACAAATAGAGGTTACATCAACATATCAACATCGAAGCTCTCCAGCTCTTGGGTAACGATGATTTAGTGTGAAACCATTTGAATGAATGTGGTAGTGTTCAAGGCTGTTTTGAAAATAAGAATGGCTAAACCAAAGCAAAGCGACTATCATAGGTTAAGTTCTTTTTTATGTAACCCTAGTAGATTAAGTTAAAAATTAGTGTTAATTTACTAGATTATTGTAATATTTCATTAAAACAAGTATTGACATGAGTATTTACTCTTCCTACAGTTTTTAGATTTCTGCCAGCAGTGCTAGTCATGTATTAATTATGACTAGCAGCAGAAAGTCTTCTGCACGTAATATTTAGTCTTCTGGCAGCATCCAGTCATTCAGCCAACAGTATCTACAAAACTATACTATCTTAATACAAAGTTTGTATTTGAACTTCTTCGTCCTCCATATCAGCACTAAATTGAGATACTCTTGTGTACTGAGGTTCAGCAACGAGTAAATGCTGCCAATTTTTGACAATTGTGAGATCATAACTCGTTTTCGATTCCGCAATAAAGAGGTGAATTAGTCTCGTGTCGTATACCAGTGCGCGGTTCAATAAAAAACGGTTCTTCGATTTCTCTTTTTCCAAGCCGTATCAAAACTCAAGCGTTAATCCTAAATCCGTGTAGCTCATCGTACGGTGGTTTTCCTGCTCTTCAATTTGCCTTTGTTTCTCTTCTTCAATCAATAGTTTCTCTTCGTTTGCTTTATTAATTTCCCGTTGTTTCATCATCAAAAGAAATTTACTTCGAAGAACACGTGGCGGTTTTAAAACATACTTAGTATAGTAGTATCAGTTACTTCCTCTAAGACTTCTTCCACTTTTTCCACAATCTCAGGGTATGGAGGAAAACTTCCATTAGGAATTACCACATTAGCATATTTCCCATATGTTATCTGTTAAAAAAAAATGGAAAAAATCAGATTTAAGTACAACAAAATATACTGGCTATTGAGCAGATATTCAGTTTTGACAGTATACAATAAATTCTCAAATCAGTGTGAACGTATAGGTTTCAACTGTAGAGTTGTACCAGTCAAAGCAACCAAAATATCGTAAAGATGTCAGATTCAATCAATCGTTTCTCTTCGTTTGCTTTATCAATTTCCCGTTGTTCCATCATCAAAAGAAATTTACGTTGAAGAATCAGTTACTTCCTATAAGACTTCTTCCACTTTTGCCACAATCTCAGGGTAGGGAGGAAAACTTCCATTAGGAATTACCATATTAGCATACTTCCCATATGTTATCTGTTAAGAAAAAGTTTGAAAAAATCAGATTTAAGTACAACAAAATGTACTGGCTATTGAGCAGATATTCAGTTTTGACAGTATACAACAAATTCTCAAATCAGTGTGAACTTATGGGTTTCAACTGCAGAGTTGTACCAGTCAAAACAACCAAAATATCGTAAAGGTGTCAGAATAAAGTACTCAAATGAATTGGTAACGCCCAATAGTATGTTCTAAATACAACAATCTGGGACCTAATACTGGAAACTGCTGATAACGTTATCAAAGAATATGTCAGGACACGCGAACAGAGGTTACATCAACATATCAACATTGAAGCGCTCCAGCTCTTGGGTAACGATGGTTTACTGTGAAACCATTTGAATAAATGTGGTAGCGATCAAGGCAATTTTGGATATAAGAATGGCTGAACCAAAGCAAAGCGACTATCGTAGGATAAGTTCTTGGTTATGTAACCGTAGTAGATTAAGTTAGAAACAAATAACTCATTAGTGTTAATTTACTAGATTATTATAATATTTCATTAAGAAAAGTATTGGTATGAATATTTACTCTTCTTGCAATTTTTAGATTTCTGCCAGTAGTGCCAGTCATCTATTAGTTATGACTAACAGCATCAAGCAGCAGAAAATCTTCTGCAAGTAATATCTAGTCTTCTGGCAGCATCCAGTCATTCAGCCAACAGTATCTACAAAACTATACTATCTTGATACAAAGTTCGTATTTGAACTTCTTCGTCCTCCATATCCGCAGTAAATTGAGATACTCTTGTGTACTGAGGTTCAGCAACGAGTAAATGCTTATAATAACGAGTATTTACTCTTCCTGCAGTTTTTGGATATCCGGCAAGCAATCCCAGTCATCTATTAGTTATCTGTCAATCATCAAGCAGCAGAAAATCTTTTGCAAGGAGTATTTAGTCGTCTGGCACAATGTGTTTTTTTTTTCAGTCCTTTTCAACAGTGTCTAGTCTTGTCCTATCAGTATCTAGTTTTCTGGCAGCAATACTAATTTTTTGCTAACAATATCTAGTTTTTTGTAAAAGGTAAGTTCACAGTAGGTAGCTTGCTATTAGTAGTTACTAGACTTCTGCAAGCAATAATAGCCTTCTGCAAGCAGTATATAAATGTTTATCAGTATCATCTAAGTCCATTGGGAGTGTTATTTTTCTATCAGCAGTATTTAGTGTTCTGCCAGCAGTATCTCGTCTTTTGAAAGGAGTATGTAGTTTCTAAAAGTAGTATCTAGCCTTCTAGTAACAATAAAAATATTTCAATACAACATGTTTCGAAATCTAGGAGATTTCTTCTTCAAGCATATAGTATATAATAGAAAAATTACAATTTTATTTTGATTTTAACGTAACTTTCTAATTGTTGCTAATTTTCGATTTTGTCTTTCCATTGCTCATTACTCTTTTGCCGGAAAGTTTTTCGATTTTATACAACTAGTTTTTTATGGTTTGTGTGAGTGCTCCACAAATAATATAACACGTGCTTTGGAAATTTTTCGCTGATTCTTTAAAAGTTTTTCGGTTTCTGCTGCCGTATAATCGTTTTTTCAAATATTATGAATTTTTCTATTATTTTAAGAACCATATGCCTCTGTTAGTGACATCATGCCTGGAGAAGAAATCTCCTAGATTTCAAAACATGTTCCACTGAAATTCAGTAAAGAAATATAATTACTCGTTTTTTCTTTTATTATTCATATTTAACTATAACGATGTTAGCTATAACCATTTTCAAGATTCTATTAACAGTAACTAGTGTTCTGCAAGCAATAAATAGTCTTCTGCGATCAGTGTATAAACTTTTATTAGTCGTATATTTGTCCATTGGCAGTATTATTTTTCTGTCAGCAGTGTTTTGTGTCATGTCAGCTTTGTTTCTAGTCTTCCGCCACTAATACTAACTTTCTGTTAGCAGTATCTAGTCTATTGAAAGGAATATGTAGTTTCTACAAGAAGTATCTAGTCTTCTATTAGCACTATCTAGTTTTTTTAACAGCAGATACTGTCTTTTTTCAGCAGTACTACACATCTATCAGCCATAATATACATTTGCCAGTATTATCTAGTTTTCTGCAAACCGTATCTAATCTTCTATTAGCAGTATCTAGTTTTCTTCCAGCAGTTCTAGATATTTTCAGCCATAATATACTTTCGCCAGTATTATCTAGTTTTCTGCAAGCCATATCGAGTCTTCCTTTAGCACTATTTAGTCATCTTCCAGCAGTACTAGAGTATTGAAACCAGCAGAGATATAAAAATAAATAATTAAGCAAATTTTTATGCAACATTTAAAATGTATACTTCATTTATAGCCATAATGTATTAAAAGAAATATTATATTAATTACTTATCCTCTCTCCCTTCGTAATGTTCGATCATAAACAAAGGATCCAGTTCGATTTTGGACATAGAATCAAAACGGTTTTCACTATAATATTCAATAACCCGTGGTGATTCTAACTTATTATCAATATTATTATAAATATGTCTTTTGATTGCATCTTCGCGTCCCTTCAAAAAATAAACATCTCTTCCTGCTGTGCTGGGATAATTAAGTCTTCTCAACATTTTATCGTGTCTGTTATAAAATCTTTCTTCCATCACATACAATTGACTTGGAGAACATTCTAAGTCGTGATATCTTGAAACTCTTTGTACCGTGCCATCAAACATAATGTAAGGAGCAAATTCATCGACGATGACTCGTTTATACCACATTGTTCTCTTTCCACCTGGATATCTTGTTTGTATAACTAAAATAGGAATAAAATAAGTTAAAGAGAATACTAAGAAATTCTTTTTTGTAACCTTCATGGGGTATATTAATTTTGCTACCCCAAGGTGCTGGCATATCAAGATGTTTCTCTTGATACAAAGTTTGTATTTGAACTTCTTCGTCCTCCATATCAGCACTAAATTGAGATACTCTTGTGTAGTGAGGTTCAGCAACGAGTAAATGCTCCCAATTTTTGACAATTGTGAGATCAAAACTCATTTCTTCCGTTCCTGTGGAGCAATCCTGCATGTTGATCCAATAGTTTTCGTTGTTCCAAACGCTTTCGATTCCGCAATAAAGAGGCGAATTAGTCTCGTGGCGTATACCAGTGCTCGGTTCAATAAAAAACGGTTCTTCGATTTCTCTTTTTCCAGGTTGGATCAAAACCCAAGCGTGAACCCTAAATCCGTGGAGCTCATCGTACGGTGGTTGTTCCTGCTCTTCAATTTGTCTTTGTTTTTCTTCTTCAATCAATCGTTTCTCTTCGTTTGCTTTATCAATTTCCCGTTGTTCCATCATCAAAAGAAATTTACTTCGAAGATCACGAGGCGGTTTCAAAACATACTTAGTGTCAGTTACTTCCTCTACGACTTCTTCCACTTTTTCCACAATCTCAGGGTATGGTGAATCGACCCTCATCGTTATTTTTAAGGTTACATCGCGTTTTGCATAACCGGAAACTACGTATGCATCGTAATTTAAACCAATAAGTAGGGAGCATAAAGCAGTTGCTATGTCGAAAGATGATCCTGATTTTCGAAGGAAAACTGTGTGTGGAGAGAATAGTCGAGGTGGCTAGAAAAAAACGAAAATAAATTGTATTAATAAAGCTAAGATTCAATAAATAAAAAAATTAAATTAATTAACGAAAAGGATAAACCTTTTTGCAACTGTTTACAAGAAACACTCACAAAATATCTTCATCAATCGATACTTGCACGGATAAAGACACATGGCTCAAAGAATGGTGTGTATTCAACACAGAAAGTCGCACCTTCATTTTACCTGCATAAAGAAATAAAGGCGCGACGTCCAGTCTGGAACATGCACTAGCAAGATTGAACAAAATCCTCCTCTCTCCACATGGCTTATTTCTGTTTCTCTTTAATTTATAATTCGGTCAATCGTTCTAAAAAACCGCATTACCGCGAATCTACATGGAATATCGAAAAAATAAAATATGTCCCTCATTAAGAACACTTCAGGCTACCACTTGTTCAAAGTTGAAATTTGTTCGTCAGATAGTTTTAGCCGAACATTTTCAAATTCATACATGTTACATAGAAATGTTCAGTGATTGCAACACACTTTACCACAATTTGTTTCATAGAGCGGTTGCGGGGATATCGATCTCTAAACTACGGCGCCTTTTGACTTTTGGCACGGATAATAGATACTGCTTGAACTTGTAGATACCGCGGTAAGTAGATTTGCTTGTTGCAGAACTTCAAATTACTTGCAGAAGACTACACACTACTGATAGATTAGACACTGCGAGCAGAGGACTATATACTGCTAAAACTAGACTAGACGACACTGGGAATAGAAGTCTATAGGTATATTGCTTGTAAAATACTAGATGCTACTCACAGAAGACAGGTACTGAAGTCAGAAAAAGAAAACTGCTGGCAGTAGTTCGAAGTCTCAAACTCAGTCTGAAACTCACTTCGAACCAGTTTCTGAAAAAGGTTTTAACATGGCATCCGAAACGTCAAACCTTTTCTTAAAAGACGCACGGCCAAACTCGAAAGTTTCTAGTGTTAGTTCTAATTTTAGTTCAATTAACTCCCGCCGTGAAAGCCTTCGTAGCTAGAATACTAGAACACTAGATGTTGCTGGAATAAGGGTAAATTATGCTGACAAAAGACAAGACACTGCTAATGAAAGACTAGATGCTGCAATACATGACTTACTGCTGCCAGAAGATTACATACTGCTGACAGAGGAATAGATTCTGCTTCTGCAGGATAGATACTCTTGAAAGAAGACTAGATGCTGTTGGAACAAGACTAGATACTGCTAGCAAAGGACTAGATATTACAAAAACTAGCTAGACACTGGTAATAGAAGTCTATATGTGTGTTGCAGAAGAAATGTTACTCTAAGAAGATTGGCACTAGTAGGTAGAAAAATCGTAGAGCTACCAAAAGACATGATACTGCTAATAGACTCTATATACTATGTAGATAAGACTACCTATTGTCTGTAAAGACATAGATACTCTGCTACCTGTATCTGCCCAGTTCCCAAGCCTAATACTGCTGGTAGAAGATTGGATACTGCTAATGGAAGACAATATACTGTCACAGATGACTACCTGCTATGTCCAGAAGATTAGATACTGTTGACGGAACCTTAGATAGTACTTTTAGTAGAATAAAAACCACTAGATACTGCTGGAACAAGACTAGATATTACAAAAATTAAACGGCACACTGGTAATAGAAGTGTATATAGGTGTGCCATATCTTCCGCATCCGAGCATTATACGATTGAAGGATAAATTATTCTGAAGCAATACAGCACCTACAGTCGGTCCACCGCGCCGTTCTAGACTCGTTTCGCACGTGTTTATTTCTTTTTCCGTAAATCGCTATTGGACGACTTTAAACAGTTCCCGTGTGGTTATTATAAACGTTTCGAAACATTTTTATTAGAAAAACCGCTTCAGGATAATGTATCCTTCAACCTGTATCCTAATGCTCTGATGCGGAAGATATGAGACACCTGTATATTTCTTACAGAAGACTAAATACTACTGGACGAAGACTGATACTGTAGATAGAAGAATAGTACTGCTGGCAGAAAACCAGATATTAGTGGAAGAAGTGTAAATATCCCTGGTAAACAACTAGTCATTGCTACCGGAAGACTAGATAGGTATTAATGTAGTACTGTTGGCAGAAGACTCTGCTGATACTGTTAATAGAACTCTATATACTGCTTGCAGAAAATTATCTGCTGTTTAAAGGAAAGTGCTAGCAGAGGTCCAATACTGTTGACAGAAGTCCAATACTGTTGGCAAAAGTCTAATACTGCTGGTAGAAGTGTAATACTCCTGGTAGAAGTAGAGAAACTACAAGCAGACGAGTTACTCCTAGAAGAAAACGTTGGAAGAAGACTAGATACCCACTGGCAGAGGACTAAATACTGATAATGCTAGCATAAATAACAGTAATAGAATTCTGCTTGCAAAAAACTAGATGTAACTTTCAACAAATTTGACTGTACTATAGGTAGAAGTCTAGTACGCTGGAAGAAGTCTTTATTGGAAGAATGTTAAATACTCCTGGCAAAGGATTAAATACTGTTAATAGACTCTATATACTTCTCCTGGAAGACTACTTATTGTTTGTATAAAACTAGATTCTTCTAGCAAAAGTCTAATACCGCTGACAGAAGTTCAATATTGCTGGTAAAAAAATATATACTGCTAATAGAAGAGTAGATACTACTAGATACTTTTATCACGATTACTGCCGTCTCGGTCAATATATGGCCGAGTCTATGTAGCCGAAAAAATATTTTTAATCACTTTTATTCACGTTTTTCGCATCTTACACACCAGATATTCAGCATCTAATAATTTGATCATGTAGACTGATGAAGACGGCCTAGTAGATGTGCTGCGTAGCGTTAGATTCTTGCGTACAAATTCAACAGCAAATAAATAGTAAATAAGAGCAAAAATACTTAGAAAATCAGTCTGTGTCCCATTTTCGATGTCGTGACATGTTTTTGTACCCCCAACATCGAAACAAAACCAACAGATCCTTACTATACAACTAATAACTAATTTCGCGTATGCCGGGAGTTGATCGCAATGGTGTAAAACATTATTTAATATTTCACACAGCGCTGACAAATATCTTTAGATGGATGATAAATACAGTAGAGCCTAGATAATCTGAACCGCAGTAATCCGAACGCCCAAAAAGCAAAAATTAAATTTCTTTTGTAAAAGTCATTTTTTTGTAAATTCTTTTGTATCCAATACTTGTGTTTTCAACTATTTAGCAGCAAAATTTGAAAATCCGAACCACCTTCGGTCCCAATTAGTTCGGATTAACGAGGCTCTACTGTATTTGAAAACTTTTGTTGTGGGTCTTCATAAGTTGCATGTATCTACCTTTGCGCATCAATTTTGTCCACACAGGAAATATGTCCTCGGTTCCGAACTCAAAATACGTTAAAAACATTCTGGCAGTGAACGTTTTAATAGACTGTATATACTGCTTTTAGAAGATTTAAACAATAGATATTGTTTACAGAATACTATATACTGCTGCTAGAGGTCCAATACTGCTATTGGAAGAATATACTGTTAATAGAAGAGTTGGTACTAGTTCCAGTCGACTAGTTTTGGAGTGACCATTCGGCGTTTGTGCCATTTTGGCTTGGCAGTGTCGCAAAATACTAGATTCTGCTTACAGAAGATTAGTACTATCAATGAAATACTAGATACTATGATTACATAAAATATATATAAATGTACAGGGTGTTTCACAATTGCACAGCACTATTTAGGGATGAATTCTTTAGGAGAAAATAAACAAAACAGTTCATATAAACATATGTTCCAAACTAATTTACCGAGATATTTAATGTTGAAGTATAATATCTGAAAAAAGTAAAACGTTTGAAGCGTTTTAGGGAACTGGCACGCTAAAACCTACACGAATAAGCTGGTCGATAAAGGTTTCGACGAACTGCTAACGCTGAAGAATTGATACTCGATGCTGTTCAATTATCTCCTAGTGCTAGTACCAGAAGATTGTCACTTCGCTTCGATGTTTTGAATACAACCGTATGGCGAAAATTGCGTGGGCAACAGTTGTATTCATATCACGTTACACATGTGCAAGATTTATTACCAGAAAATTATAACAAGGGCAGAAATTTCTGCCAGTGGTTAATTCGACAATGTACATGAAGTCCTAACTTCCTGAGCTGCCTCCTAGTTACTGACGAATCTTGTTTTACCAGACAAGGGATTATTAATTTTCGAAACACCCATACTTGGCACGAAGAAAACCTTATATGACTGCTTCTACTCATAACCAACATACTTTTTTCTTAAATGTCTGGTGAGGTCTTCTTGGTGACAATCTCATCGGCCCTTTCTTTTTGCCACTCGGGCTTTCCGGAATATCTTACTTGAATTTTTTGCAAAATAACTTGTATGAGCTCCTGGAAGACATTCGGCAGGGAACAAATTAAACTTTTTCATTTTCAACATCTCTTGAATAAATTAATTTGAAACATATATTTATATGAACTTTTTGTTTATTTTGCGCTGAAGAATACATCCCTAAAATAGTGCCGTGCAATTCTGAAACATCCTGTATATAATAGCACTTATTTGAAATTCTGTATTTTGTTTCTATCTTTAATGAAAATTTATATCTAATCCCAAATAGTGATATCCTGCAGTTTAGCAACAGGTTTACATAACACTCTGTATATAATGTAAACATCAATAAAAAATAAGTAGTATTAATTTGCAGCACTAAAAATAATAATAATTAATTTTTTATCATATTTGAAAGTAACGATGTATCGATTCTCTATTTAAAATCTGCTGCGCCATCTATGAAAGAATAGCTCACTACTATTAAATCTAGCATTCAATCAAAGAGGACAACACATTGTGTACATTTTAAAAAAGATTTAAAACGATCATCTCAATAAGGAAAAGTTTAAAAAACGGTTTAAATAACTTAAATAACTCTCTCCATAAGCGATGTATTGATTTTTTAATAATAATTATGTCCATATTATCATTACATACCTTATAATTAATTAAAAATAATTCCTTAAAAGCATACTCATTAAAATTACCCTAGTTCGAACATTATAGTATGTAAAATACCTACAGTGTAATTTTAATGATACTCAGAAAAAGATTATGTTAAAGATTATTGAAGATGCGGGGTAGAACATCTGTTTCATTTACATGTGAAGGATGTGGGCTAGTTAAACATTTAAAAAGTTGTTTATAAATTACGGGTTATGTTCAATAATAATTTTTATGTACTCTAGTTAATCTGGTTTACGAGTTTCAAAAAAAAGATGTGTTACTTAGTACAAACACAGCAGCAATTAGAAATTCACTCAAAAGATAGACGATAATAGGTCGCAATTACATTTGCTCATTTGCAAACTGTTAAACAAAGAGGTGAGCGAGTTAGTGAGTGAGTGACTTAATTAAACTACTCAACTCGCTATAAAATAACTCCACGAATAGCCATGCAATTAAATTCCTACTCTCGTGCAAAACAAGATCCAGAGAAAAAGAGATAAAGAGAGATAGATTTACTATATGTGTAACCATGAATGAAGTTATATCTCAGTTTTAAATGGAGTTATAATTTCATTCATTCCTTTTTATGAGTTATTTATAGTGCCAAGAATTACCTTTAAGTCATTTTCACTTTAAAATGTCCCATTTAAAATTAATTTTCATCATAAAGCAACAAGTGGCCATAAAATTGGATAAGATAATCTTATAATATAAATATCTACGTCAATACATTTTCTATTACAGATTTAGTTAGTTGTAGTTGGTTCGTTCAACCACCCACAACGATTACGGGGGGTTTCTAGTTTCGCTCCCCTTGGCGGCTATATTCCCCACGCCCGGAAATCCCTTCCCTACTTTCGTATTACGCGTACGGCAGAATTGTTTTATTTGGTTCTATTGCGCCGAATAAACTGCTGTTTCACGCGGTGAGCTACAACAACAGGTGGTTAAAACGGAATGTAAATCGGGTGCAGGTAATCCGAATACTGTAAAGTGCAGTTTCTGTACGTCAGAATCTTGTTACAAAGTTGTTCTTGTTTTTCTTTTACTTCATTATTTCATCAATGATTTTATCGAGTACGAAGTGTATCACAATGAAATAGAAATAATTATTATTGTGAACACCAATTGTTTGATTATTTGGAATAGAACCGAGTCTCATTTAATACAAGCTCTATTTGAAGAGTCATTTTAAAAAGTATTAATTAGTATTTATTACATTTTAGTTATAATCAATAACCAATATTATGAAATTCGTGGAAATTTAGGTTCATATGTATTACTAGGAATATTGCACCACAACTGTTTACAAAAAACTTTTTAGCTCTTTGAATCAATAAAGAAACAATTTCTGTGTTAATTAATTATTAATTTATCGTTATGAAATGAGAACTATAGGCAAAATAATACAAGGACGCTGATATGTATGAAAACGGTCGGTTATCTCCTGAAAGAAAAGTTATGTTTTCTTTAATAGAACACCCTGTATATTATTCCTTGTTTCGGTTCATCCATACTCCTTGCAATAGACTATAAACTACTGTAATAGACTATGTATACTGCTTTCAGAAGACTACCTGTTGTTTGCAAAAAAGTACATACTGCTGGTTGACGAATAGATACTGCTGATAGAAGAGTAGCAGCACTATTTACAGCAGCCTAGATACTCCCACAAGAACACTAGATAACGCAAGAAGAAGACTAAACACTGATAGCAGAGTACTAAATACTGAAGTTAGTATAGATTACGGTAATCGACATCAATCTACTGCTGGCAGAAGACTCTGTTGGAAGAATGGTAAATACTCCTACCAAAGGACTATATACTACTAACGGAAGACTAATTACTTTTAATAGACTTGGTACACTGCTTTCAGAAGACTACATGCTGTTTTCAGAAAAGTGTAAACTCCTGGTAGAAGTCCAATACTGTAAGATAACTATAAGAGTAGTAATAACTATAACAGATACAGAAATGGTTAAATGGGGGCAAAGTTGCGTATCTTAGAGCTCATCGTTTTTCAACAAAGTTTTTGGATCTAGCCGTTTTAGTTTTTAAAATATGGCCGAAAAACAAAACAATAACTTTTTCGTTTTTTGCCTATAACTCCTTTATTTTATTTTTTAAACTTCGTTGTTAAATGATGAACTCTAAGATACGCAACTTTGCCCCCATTTGATAATCTCTGTATCTCTTATGGTTTCTGAGATCACAATAGTAGAGGTCGAATTTGAATTACCCTGTATGCTCCTACAAGAATGCTAGATAACGTGGGAAGAAAATTAGATACTGATAGTAAAGTACTAAATACTCATGCTAGTAATCGAAGTCAATTTACTGCTGGCAAAAGACTTTGTTGGAAGAATGGTAAATACTCCTAAGAAAGGACTATACATATACTAATAAGGAAAGACTAAATACTTTTAATAGACTCTGTACACTGCTTTCAGAAGACTACTTGCTGTTTGCAGAAAAGAACATACTAGATACTCCTAGAAGAACACTACATTACGCTGGAAGAAGACTAAATACTTATGTTAGCGTATAACTAAATAGGTATAAATGTTATTATTATTAAGTATCTTATAATTAATAAATACGGTTAGTATTATATTAGAAGGTTAGCTGTTGCTACGTTAGCATTAAATTTAGTGCAAGTAAAGTGTCATGATTGAAATAGGAGAAGACGATACGATACTGTAAACACGTCAAGCCCTTCAGTAAATA
Source organism: Onthophagus taurus (assembly GCF_000648695.1). Classification (NCBI taxonomy): domain Eukaryota; kingdom Metazoa; phylum Arthropoda; class Insecta; order Coleoptera; family Scarabaeidae; genus Onthophagus; species Onthophagus taurus. The sequence goes on from NW_019286118.1 coordinate 1,104,203, forward strand.
CAATCGTCAGTTATTCAAAGTGATCTATACTACCCAATCTTCCCAAAAACCTAATAATAACATAAGTTATTATATGCCGATCCTACCAGTTTAACATAAGTTATTACAATAGTATAGATACTGGTAATAGAAGAAAACTGCTACTGCAGGTATTACTGTTGGCAGGAGACTACCTATTGTTAGCAGAAAACTAGATCTAGATCTAACAGAAGTCTAATACTGCTGATAGAACAATAGATACTGCTAATAGAATAGTAGGTGCTGCTTACACCACACTAAATGCACTAGGAAGAACATTAGATAACGTTGGAAGAAGACTAGATACTGCTAGTAGAGGACTTAATACTAATAAAGCTACATGGCAGATTATACTACTATATCTACCATGAGAGTCAAGCTAGTGACTTACTAGCAAGTTATATGACTTTATAGAGACATCCATTAGAAACTTAACACATTTAGTGATAATTTCCGAGGGGAAAACAAAAATCACGCAATGATCAGCCTTTTAGTATAAGCCTTGTTTGATACACTTGAACATATCTTTCCACTAAAAAAGTATTCCTTGCCCTTCGATAGGGTTATTCTTATACAGGGTGATTTCTTGAAAACGATCCGAATGAGATATTTCTGAAACCAAAAGCAAGTTGATGTTTTGTCTAACAAACTGTCGCATTAGTTGTTTTCGTTTAGTGAACTTCACCTACATTGACTTATACACGTAAAAATGGTGTACTCTATTGCTGAAAGGGTGGAAGTTATCTACATTTATGGTGCCGAGCAATCAGGCACACATCCAAATAAGCATATGGAGGTAATAATAACATAATCGAGCATTTTGACGCTTGAAGCTTTCATTTGAGATATAAAACATTAATATCCGTCAAACCGTTCTTTAGTTATAGCGAATGTAATCAAAATTAAGTTTTTCTTATTGGGGGCTAGACTTCCAGTCGGCAGATTCGCGGGGTCATTTGAATGACTGTACGCAGGTAATTAGTAAATTTTGGGATCTGGCATTTCCGCCTTCGCATTCATTGTGGATCATACTTCCAATCGAGGTGTTAATGACTAAAATTGATCAATTAATTAAGGGATAATTGATGTGTTTGATTAATTCGCTTTTTGCGTTTCGGGCATTTCGAGAACCGCATTCAGCCAGACATAAACTTTCGATTGAGATATAAAACATTAAAATCCGTCAAACCGTTCTCTAATTATAGTCGATTTAGTTTAAAATAATTTTTTTATATTGGGGACTTTCTACACTTTCGGACGTTCATACGTGCATAAACAATGAGCCGAACACGGTGTCATTCCGAGGGTTGTACAAGGTTAACGGGAGAGAATTGAAATCGGACATTTTGTGATTTCGATAGAAGAAACTATGACGAATCGAATGACGTATAGATCTTGATCATCGGTTACATCGTTTATGAGTTATCACCACTTAAAAAAGGTCATTATCGTGTTATTTTCGTGTACCTTCGCATTATTTATATTCGCGTTTTAGCGGAATTGGAAAGAGATTTCGAATCGGGTATTTCCACTTTCGTATTGGCCAAAGATTAAGCTTTCGAATGAGGCATTGTTTATCGAAATCGGTTGACTGGTTCTCTTGTTATAATCAAAATACTATACATGTAAAATCCTATCTAATTGGGGGCTAACTTCGCATAGGTCGAAAGTCTAGCCCCCAATATAAAAAAATTAATTTAAACGAAATCGACTATAATTAGAGAATGGTTTGACGGGTTTTAATGTTTTATATCTCAATTAAAAGTATGTGTCTGGCTGAATGCGGTTGTCCAAATGCCCGATTCGAAATATTTAAGGATTTTGATTAAAACACAAAAAAACGAATTAATCAAACACATCAATTATCTCCTTAACTAATTGACCAATTTTAGTCATCAACATCTCGATCGAATGTATGATCTTCAATGAATGCGAAGGTGGAAATGCCCGATTTCAAAATTTACTAATTACCTGCGTACGGCTATTGAAATGACCGACTGGAAGTCTAGCCCCCAAACTTTCGATTGAGATATAAAACATTAAAATCCGTCAAACCGTTCTCTAATTATAGTCGATTTAGTTTAAATTATCTTTGTTATATTGGGGGATAGACTTTCTTTTGCAGGAAGTGTTAAACATTGAAGTTCGATTAGTGCGTTTTATTTTAGTAAAATGACGTAAGTTTTATTTGAAATGTTTCGAGAAAACGAGTAATTTTTTTATTGAAAGGTTGAGTTTTAAAACCAAAAAACGATGTAAAACCGCTTCGGCCCGTCGTCTTTACATTTTTTGTTTATTCACCTCCAGTATTCCTTCTTCCCACAATAAATTAAGGAGGGGATGTTTGTAAGTTGATTCGCTAATAACGCATTTTAGTTGATATGCGGGCATTTAAGGGTGATAAAGTAGTTTAGAAAAATAAAACTTATTACTTAAATTAAATGATAAATGCGTGCTATATTTATGCTAAGTGTTAGGTGATATTAGTGATGTGATATAGGACATCATGGGATTGCTATTTTATGGATGTTGAAGGATGTGAAGGTATCGTATTAATTCTTTTTTTTTGTCACAGTAAATTAATTTATCTTTTCTTTCCAGCTGAGCTTCGAAGTAAAATCCAAGGGAAACAACATCTATTCGGTGAGTCGTTTTCAATTTTATTAATTGACCAAAACATATCGGGAACATTCGCGATTTGAACGGTGTAATTTTTCCAGATAAAAACCGTTTGAACGCTACTCACTGGATTTGTGCTTGAAAAACGGTACTATTCAATAAATTTTTGCATTTAGTGCTTGAAAAATTATAAAGCTTTAATTATCAACATTGTCAAAACATGAAATAATTTGAAATTGAGTGTAAACCACTCCAAAAAATACTAGTATAATCTAATTCAAACTTTTTAATGGGGGAGTCTCTTTTTTTTGTATCAAATAAAATGATTTCTTTGGGAATTTTTTGCTACCAAATTATGTGGTATTTCAATTTAATCTTTTGCATATGTTTTCATGATATAGTTACTTATTTAAAAAGAATTGTTTATAGAAAATAATCTTTACATTGTCCCTCAACCAAGTTGGTGCGTGGATTGTCTAAGTTGATACAATATCTATCCCTGAAATAACCTGAAACTCAAAAATGAAATGATGTTCTTTTCTATATATGTACTTGTGATTATCGTTTGAACTAGAACTAAGCAAAAAAAAATATTATTGGCAAAATGGCGCCTAGTCAAATTAAGATAATCGATTTTGTTCTTCAAATCGATAAGTTTATCTAAAAAAAAAATCATGTGTATATCGTATCAGTTTCTCTGTAGGTCATACGATAGAAAGATGCTATTTGAAAGTGCAGTTCAAATCTCAAATGAATCGAATGAGTAGTTTTTTAGGAATCGTGTTAACCAGATGTAAAAAGGATGTTTCGAGAAAAATGCACTTACAGCTTCATGTAATACAATGTTATGCGTGTATACGCCTTGTTAATTTAATGTTTATATCTTCTACATCCAGCCAGACGCAAGCTTTTCATTTGAGATATATAACATTAAAATCGGTCAAACCATTCTTTAGTTAAAGCGAATTTAATCAAAATTAATTTTTTCGCATTGGGGGCTAGAGTTCCAGTCGGTAGGTACTTGGAGTCATTTAAATAACCGTACGTAGGTAATTAGTAAATTTTGAAATCGGACATTTCCACCTTCGCATTCATTGTAGATCATACTTTCGATCGAGATGTTGATGACTAAAATTGGTCAAATAACACAGGAGATAATTGACTTATTTGATTAATTATTTTTTTGTGTTTTATTTAAAATCCTTAAATATTTCGAATCGCGCATTTCGACATAGTTATTCAGCTAGACGCAAGCTTTCGTTTGAGATATAAAAAATTAAAATCCGTTAAACCGTTCTTTAATGTATGTCTTCTGAATGTAATCAAAATTAATTTTTTCTTATTGAGGGCTAGACTTCCAGTCGGTAGATTCGCGGGGTCATTTCAATACCCGTACGCAAATAATTAGTAAATTTTGAAATCGGGCATTTCCACCTTCGCGTTCATTGTAGATCATACTTTCGATCGAGATGTTGATGACTAAAATTGGTCAATTAGTTAAGGAGATAATTAATGTGTTTGATTAATTCGTTTTTTGTGTTTTAATCAAAATCCTTAAATATTTCGAATCGGACATTTAGCCAGACATAAACTTTCGACTGAGATATAAAACATTAAAATCCGCCAAACTATTCTCTAATTATAGTCGATTTAGTTTAAATTATTTTTTTTATATTGGGGGCTAGACTTTCGGGCGTTCATACGTGCATAAACAACGAGCCGAACACGATGTCATTTGGAGGGTTGTACAAGGTTAACGGGAGAGAATTGTAACGGGCATTTTGTGATTTCGATAGAAGAAACTATGACGAATCGAATGACGTATACATTTTGATCATCGGCTACACCGTTTATGAGTTATCACCACTTAAATAAGGTCATTATCGTGTTATTTTCGTGTACCTTCGCATTATTTTGGTGGTTTTTGCGGAATTGGAAAAAGATTTCCACTTTCGTATTGGCCAAAGATTAAGCTTTCGAATGAGACATTGTTTACTTGTTGAGATTGGTTCTCTTGTTATAATCAAAATACTATACATGTAAAATCCTATCTAATTGGGGGCTAGAAAAATTGGGGGCTAACTTCGCATAGGTATGTCAACAGTACATATTTAAATTTGGAAATGTGTTGTTATTATTTAATAATAACGTAATGTTTTTGTATGGAATTTATTTGATTTTCCATTGTGAACGATTTTTGAGTGACATTTTGTAATAATGATGATTGGCACGTGAATGTGAAAAAGCAGTCAGAAAAAGCATTAATGTCCTAGAAATTGTCAGATTGAGTGTTGATAGTGAAAATCATTAATATTCTATTTCAAAAATATGTCAGTTTTTGTTACATTTAACTGAATGGACCCAGTAAGTTTTGAAAGTTAAACTATGAACAAACATTCGTTTAGAAAATAATAGGCACGGTAGGATAGTCTTTTGGGCGTTCAATACCGGGGAATTCGTCCGACATCCGCCGCGCCGTCGAAATTAGGGCTGGCGTGGCGTGGCGAAGCGAGGCAAAACGCAGGGACGCGTCCCCGTCCATCCATCCATGCCGGCGGCACGGACGGGAAGCCCAAAAACCCGCGGCAGCGCCCCCGCCCCGTTCACCCTCCTCGGAACACCCGCTGCCTAGGCCTTAATAAATTTTCTCGCGCTCTACGGTCGGTCCCAAAATCCCCCGGCAACGGCAATGGGAGGAAGGGCAGCCGCGCCGCATCGAAGCGGACGCGGGCGCCAGCTGAGGGGCCGAAGAGAAACGAACGAACGAGGGGGCCGAGGGGCGTCGAAGGGGCGAAAAGCGACGCGCCGCGCGGAGGCAAAACCGTCGGTCGGTCGCTTGGTCCGTTCTTCCGTCGGTTCGTTTCTCTCTTGAGCCGCCGACCACCCCGAGGGCATTATTCACGGCGCGACCCGCGTCGGTTGCCTGCCGGTACCGCCTGCTTTGGATATCGCGAAACCGGGCTCTGACGGGAGACGGTGCCGTAAGGGGAGAGGAACCAAGCGGCGGGCGTACATCCGCCTTCGCGATAACGAAATCTTTGGCAGCGACGCTACGGCACGAAGGGCAAAGGGAAACGGTGCTCTTCGTCAGTACAGTTTGCGCGAAATACACCAACGGTAATTAACATACCTCTACTTCTTTTTCTATTAAATTTATTGTCTAAATGTTTCAATTATCTTTTCATAATCACATATTAGATTCAGTTATTTCAATTTTAGTTGAACCAAACTTGACAGTTTTGCTGGAAAACTTATTTATATTATTTTTATCTCTTCAGTAGGTAGGTAGGTATGTGCATTCTCGTTACCTCAGACTCAATTACTGAACTCTTCTCGTCTACAAATACTCATTGCACCAAATACGAGTAGATACCCCATTGTCTCAGGAAGCCTTCTGATGTCAAAGGCTTCCTGCGACAAGAATGTATGCGTATCAAGAAGGTGTTTCGGATAGGAAATTTGTAACAGTCTTCGTCTGTTGGGGTGGGTTCCTGTCAAACAAGAAAACCTAAGCCGAGACTCATTAAGGTTGTACTGGAAAGTAAGGCTGATGTCCTTTCATTGTTGAGTAAATCAAGAAATCTACGTAAATCTACGAACTTTAAATGCATTTACATTCATCGTGACCGAACATCCAATGAGCAATTATGTGATCGAAATCTTCGTGCTGAGCTTGCTAGACGTACCAAGCTCGGAGAAAATGATCTCTACATCACGTATTTGAATGGCATGCCAGTTGTAAGCAAATCAGCAAGCAGTCAGAAAAACAATACTACCCAATTCAGCCTGTATCAACTTTATTATAAAATATTGGACTTAATACCAAACTGATAGATTTTGTAAGCTCCGTTTGTGCTTCTGACTTTAGTATTATCGCATTGTCTGAGACGTGGCTGAAAGATACTGTTCCTGATTATGAAGTGTTGCCTAATCCTTACACAATGATTAGAGCAGATCGCAGCGAACGTCGTGGAGGTGGTGTATTACTGGCGGTTGACTCGAGGATCGCTGATGTGTTATGTCTGAACTTATCTTCTCCAGTCGATACCATTGATCTTGTCGATACCAACGACATTGCTACTACTAATTATCTACCACAAGACCCATCAGATTAAGCTTTCTTAGTTTTTCCAAAATTTAGTATTCATTGTAACTTTATAGGACATGTAATGAAATTTATTGATATAAACGTTGGTCAACCATGCCGAAGTTGTGCGGTTAACTCCACTGTATCAGAAACTTTGCAAGCATCTGGTAGGCGATTTTGCTGATCTACTATTGATGAATTTAATGAAACCTTGTCAAAATAACGATCATTTAACAGACGTCGAAGTTTTAATACTAAGCTCTTTTTTGCATTTCTGTTCTATTGCAGCCACTCTTCTCTGTTCGCCATCTGCAGCATAAGTTGTACTACAAGGACTATTGGTAGTAGCAGCTGTTACATAATTTTGTTGAGCAAATATTGGCTTAAATGTTGAAGTTGGTGTAATAGATACAGGGGAAGGTAGAGAAATATTTGCATTAACCTATAATGGTTAGGAAATAGAAGGAGTTGGCCATGACGACCAGTTTCAAGTTGATACAATATTAATCACTAAGCCTCGGCCGCAAGCGGTTTCGACTTAATTAGTCAAAAGATCTTCAATTTCGTTTGATAACTAATTACAGGTTGATATATATGCGTTGATACAATTCTGTGATACGGTACCTGGTATTGGTGACGTGATCTTGTCAGATAGCTATGGGTACCACCATTGGAGGGAAAACTGTCTCTGTTATCATGAACATGTAGCAATGTCGTAAGTATATATATGCTTGGTAAGGTAAGTATATTCTCATATTTAAAGTAGTTCTTACAACTTTCGTCTTTTCGCAGCCACACAGCATCCGTAATGCCCTCTTTTGTAGTCGGAAGATCCTCAGGAAATCAGATGCCCTACCCCAGAAAAGAACACCATACGACGCCACCGAGTGAGAAGATATAAAATATGACAACATGGCTGCCTGGTGAGTGGCTACTTGTTTTATTCTTCGTATTGTAAAGATAGCAGAAGTCAGCCTAGTCCTCAGATGCTTCAAATACACTTCCCACGTCATACCGCTGTCCAGATGCATACCCAGAAATGTTACAGTTGCAGATTCTCTCCCACGTCGAGTGGTCTCCAACACTATATGTTCTGTTTTTTCACTGTTTAGTTTGAACAGATTATTACTGAACCATTCTTGAGTGGACAATATAGCTTCTTGTGATTTAGCCATCAAGTTATCCTTTGTAGTGTCCTTTAATACGATGGATGTATCATCAGCATATAAATATGTCTCTTCAATAATGTTGCAAGGCAGATCATTAATATATATAATAAAGAGGAGAGGTCCAAAAACAAGAAGAGGTCCAAGAACAGACCCCTGAGAAACACCATGTTTGATTTTTACACTAGACGATCTATTACCATTATACTCAACATATTGTTGTCTGTCCATCAAATAAGATTTTATTAAATTTAGTTGTAGACCTCTAATACCATAAAACTGAAGTTTACTCAGGAGAATGGAGTGGCTGATGGTATCAAATGCCTTGCTGAGGTCCAGCAGGTCGATCTGAACCACATTTTGCTCATCGTGTGCTTTCGATATAAAGGCAATTTCTTCAGAAACAGCCGTCATTACCGATCTGCCTGATTGGTACCCGTGCTAACTGTTCGCAAAATGTTTGTTGGTTTTAAAGTATTCTACCAACCTTCTTGCTATTAATCTTTCAAATATCTTGGAGATAACGGGCAAAATTGATATAGGTCTATAATTGTTATAGTCCTTTTTATCACCCTTCTTATGTAATGGCAGGACTCTCGCTGTCTTGAATTCTGAAGGAAAAATTCCGCTGACACATTTATTGAACATAATATTAAAATTGACACTGTTCTATTACTGACTTTATTATATTGTTTGTTAAGTCATATGTATCAGCTGTGTCGCTGTTCTTAATTTGACCAACTGTTGTTATTATTTCTGTTGTTGTTATTGGTCTCAAGAAAAAAGAATTTACATTTGTCACTCTCTACAAAGTGTTTGTTGATGTTCTCAACGTCGAGAGGTACAGGACCACTATTTGAGCCACTTTTGATATACTGATTTATTACCTTCCATATTGGACGTTGTTTGTTGCCAGCATTGTTTATAAAGGTTTCATTTTGTTGTCTATTATATTCATGTATTGCCTCATGATACTGTTTTTTATATGTTATGTACAGCTGATAACATTCCTGGGATTTGGAAACTCTCATAAGTATAAAAAAAAGCCTCCAAAGTTCTTTCCATGTTCATCAATTCAGTGTTCTTGAACTGTTTAATTTTTGTTGTGCTTGACTTTATCTTTTTCTTTACAGGAAAAAACATCGATTAAACAATCCCAAAAAGTTTTCATGAAAAACTCAACTAGAGTCCCAAGCAGAGTTGATTTCAGAAAGATTTAACGGGGTATCTGCAAGCAACTCCTTTCCCAATCGATTTGCATTTTTGTTACTATATATTCGTGTTTTCTTAATGTGTCTCTTTTCAAACACCCCTTTTCTCGGTTCTCTGAGAATGACCATCTGACCAAGGTGATTCGATAAATGGAAATTCTTGGTAACCGTTTGAATTTCAAGATTGGTAACATTTGTAAACACATTGTCAATACAGGTAGCACAGGATGCACTAATACGTGACGGTTCATTTAGGAAAGCACTTTGATGCTTATAAAAGATGAGCATCAACATTGAAAAATTGTTTAATATTATCTGGCCAATAATGAAGTAAGGGAAAAGTTTTTTTATGAAACTTTGTCTTGCCAAGACAAGTTGAAAAAATAAGTGAGATGTTCTATAGTGGGACTATAAATTTCGAAGAACCAAACGTTGGCCATTAGCAACCAGAAGTCAATATTAACTTATTTTGTGCTGCTATGTACAGGTGTCCAAATTTCGATGGGTTTGCAGGGTATCTCAGTTATTATGAAGGATAGAAAGTTGCGGCTTTCGCGAAACTGAGCTACTTTTTTGTGAAACTTACAATGGCGCAAACCAAATTTTCATAGCCTTTTTCGTTTTTGATATACAGGAAGTGTTTCAAAATTTACGATTTTCAGAAATCCCTGTATCTCAGCTACCCGGAAATGTAAAAACAGGTTCTAATAGATTTTTTCACGTAGAATCCAATGGTGCACGTAGAATTTTTCTAGTCATCACGGTTTTTGAGTTAAAAAGAGTTAAGTATTTTAGAAGTTGAGTATTCAGTATTTGAGTTGTGTTTATAACTCAAACACCGTGATGACTAGAAAAATTCTACATGCACCATTGGATTACACGTGAAATAATCTATTAGAACCCGTTTTTACTTTCTTACTAAGTTTCCGGATAGCCGAGATACAGGAGGTGTCTGAAAATCGCAAATTTCAAACACTCCCTTTATATCAAAAACGAAGAGGACTATGAAAATTTGGTTTGCGCCATTGTAAGTTTCACAAAAAAGTAGCTCAGGTTCTATGTATCTATACATAGCAGCGTCATTAGCAAAATTGCTAGAAACCAAGATTCATTTGGAATTTTGTTTCACCTCCCTTTCTAATACTGGAACCAAAGACAAATCACTCAATCAAACTTTTGTCACGTATTTGTCCCGTACTCGGTATTACTGCGTATTACTTATATCAGTGATATAATAATTATTTACTGGATATAGTTATACATCATCTTGGCTTTCTCGACCCTCAAATCATCTGAGAAACGTCACAGTTTGAGTATACCTTGGAGTAAAATTTGGTAGTTGATGCACGTTATAACATTCGCGCGGCGTTCGCGAAAAGGGGACGGCAATGGATCTAGGGTTGTGGGGGCCGCGGGAGGTAAACGTCCGAGGTGGGTGAAAGCGAGGGGTTCTATGGGCGAGTCCACGGGGAATAGATAGAGATCGAACGCACACTCAGTATGTAAGCAAGAAAGAGACGAAGCGAGGGTCAGTCGCGGGCTATTGAACTCGCGCGATTCCGAGAACTGCCGCCCCTGCGCGTCCCCTCGTCAACCCTAAATCATAGTGAACGTAGGGCCCACCCCAACTGCGAGCCTCTTTACCCCGAACCATTAGAGGGAATTAGCGGGAACCTAGGTCCTGACTTTACCCTGTTTGTGAGTCGCGAACGCTGGTTGCTCGAACTTCCTGGATTCGTGCCGCGAACTGAATGAGACGATGGGGGAATATTATTATGGATGCAAAATACTTTGCTTTATTTTTAGAAAAGTTATTCAAGAATATCGAACTAATTATTTCGAAATTCATAAAATTTTAATTACCCAATTCATTCAAACAGGTATAAAATGAAACCCCGCTTCTCTTAAGCCGAATTACTTTTGTAATACACAATCAAATTGACATTTAGTGTTTCATAAAGGGGTTCCGTTTTAGCGACAACCATTACACCTTGTAACAGTCGCCGTTAATTAACAAGTCATCAATGGGCTTTAAAGTCCCTTTTGTGCAGTCCGTACAAATTTGAATTAAACCCGGGAATTTCAGCTCCATCGGTGACCATAAATCACATCCGCGAGAAATAATTAAAACATCCAGGCAGCGCGAGCTCCGAGGGTCGAGACGAAAAAGAAGAACGGATGGAGACAAGAACGGAAGAAGGTTCCTCCGTCTACTTTCCTCTTGCTGCTTCGTCCGCTCGTTCGTTAAGCTCGCGGCCCAGTTCTTTCCCCACACCACGGCCATCGTCCCTAAGTCCCCCTCGTTGGCCTCCTCCCCCAGCTCCCCTCGGCGCCGCCGGTTTTATCGTATCTCGCGCGTATGTGCGAGCGACGGTCGCGAGGTTCAGCGCCACCAGCCCGGTTCCACGATAATTAACAGCGTTTAATTAGATAGGAAACGGGCCCCCCTCGCGACCCTTCGGGGGTCCGCGTGCTCGGTCCTCGGTCTGCACCGTTATAAATTTCCTTAATTGGTCTGCCGGCCTGCCGGAGGATGGTGGCGGTACGGTACCGACTGCTTTCGATTTTTTTTTGTTCGAAACGGAGTGTGGCTACGACGCCGCGGCGTCGACGAACTAAAAGGAGCTGGAAATGAGGTTTTGTGGGGCTTGGAATTTCCTGGGATCTCCTCGATTTATTAACTAACATCAAACAGGCAGCTCTAACGGCAGTTCAATGTTGTCAGATTAACATTTTATATGAGTTAAATAGTTCTTAAGTTATCAAAAGAAATACCGACCAGTTAATTTTAAAACGGAAATTGGTATTTTCTCACTTTTCAATGTCACTAAACTATTTACTTTATATCCTAAACATAATTATACAACTAAACGTATGGGAATTTATTCTGCAGAGATTTGATGACCTAATTTCACCTAAAATTTATTTAACATCTACATATACTCTATTTTTTTAATTTAGAGGAGTGTTTTCAAATTGAAGCGCCAACAAGAAGGGTTACTATTGGTCAGCTCTTTTAATTTTCATATATTTGAAAAATTCTCTACATTGATGCATCTGGCAGCAAAAATGTGAAGACATTGTGTTAAGAGTACAATTTGCTACAACTTTTGTCGTAAAAGTTTTTCTGTATCATGCTCCGGATACCGATTTTTTTTAACATTCTTCTAATTTTCATATTTTTTAAAGATTCTCTACATTGATGTATCTGGTACCAAAAATTTTAAGACCATTGTGTTAAGAGTACAATTTGCTACAACTGTTGTAGTAAAACTTTTTCTGTATTATGCTCTGGATACCGATCTTTCTCACTCTTTTAATTTTCATATTTTTTAAAAATTCTCTACATTGATGCATTTGGGAGCAAAAATGTTACAGACCATTGTGTTAAGGGTACAATTTGCTACAACTTTTGTTGCAAAAGTTTTTCTGTATCATGCTCCTTATACCGATTGTTTTTAACACTCTTCTAATTTTCATATTTTTGAAAAATTCTTTAAATTGACTCATCTGGGAGCAAAATTGTTACTGACCATTGTGTTAAGGGTACAATTTGATACAACTTTTGTCGTAAAAGTTTTTCTGTATCATGCTCCGCTCTAGATACCGATTTTCTTTAACACTCTTCTAATTTTCATATTATTGAGAAATTCTCCACATTGATGCATCTGGGAGCAAAAATGTTACAGACCATTGTGTTAATGGTATCATGCTAAAAGTTTTGTTATAAAAAATTTTCTGCATCATATAGTAAATATACAACATAGTAATCTCTTATGCTAATTAGTGCTACCTACCACTGCCACTAAAACTAACACTAGATCTAGAACTAGAAACATTCAATTATTTGATAAAGGACTCCATTGTTGACTTCGGTCAGTAATGTTATATATAAAAAATTAATTAAAATTCCGAAGAATGAAATTTATTGGTTCTCAACTACCGGTTTCGGAAAAAATTTCCGTCATCAGGTTGTTGCTACAAAACATGAGTAAAAATTTTTTAAATTTACAAAAACATAAACATGAGAAAATTATTTACCGTCAATTAATAGTGGTTGCGTGGTATAATAATTTCGGATGTTAAGATTTTACTCATGTTTTGTAGCAACCACCTGATGACGGAAATTTTTTCTGAAACCAGTAGTTGAGAACCAATAAATTTCATTCTTCGGAATTTTAATTAATTTTTTATATAGAAACATTCAGGTTTAGCCACACGACTCTCAAGACGGCTAAACCCGAATAATTGACCAAAAAAGCACGTTAAAAATAAAAAGAAAGTGCAGAAAAGTAACTAACACTAAATTAACTTCAGTTATAAAACTTCTATTATATGATAACTAACTTCAGGGTTAAAATGTCAACCTCAATTTTAACATATTTATAATCTTCATTAAAAATCCTCTAAAATGAGTACAAACACGACTTCCGGTTAAGAATGTCAACGTCAATTTTGACATGTTTCTAATCGTCGGTCGTGAAAAATCCTTTAAAATGAGCCCAAACATAATACGTTTAATTCCAATATTAATCGAGATATAAGCAACTTTCGGTTTGAAATGTCAATGTCATTTTGACATATTTTTAATTTTTATAAAATGTCTTAATATTTGTCACAAAAACAAAATATAATATAAAAAAAAATTAAGGTTGGTATTAATATTTAAAAATTAAATTGCTATCTTTCTTCATTGTTGCTAACTTAGGGTTTAATGCTTTTTATTTTAACTTTTTTGTTTTTTTGAGATAAGTGTCATCTTTGGACTCATTTTAAAGTTTTTTTAATGAAGATGATAAATATGTCAAAATTGACGTTGACGTTTCAAACCGAAAGTGATTGTATTTCCATTAATATTAAAGTTAAAGATGTCGAGTTTGGACCCTTTTTAAAGAATTTTTTATGAAGTTGACAAATATGTTAAAAATAAAACTTGAAAGTTGAAACTTTTTGGTTTTTTGAGATAAATGCGTCAAGTTTGGATTCACTTTAAAGGTTATTTTATGAAGATTACGAATATAATAAAAAAATTAAAGTTGACATTGACAACTGAAAGTTTTTTCACGACAAACCCGAATGTGTCTAGTTCTCGTTCTAGTTTTAGTTCAATAAAAATATACAACATAGCAATGTCTTATGCTAACTAGCGCTACCTACCACTGCCACTAGAACTAACACTAGACCGAAAACTAGAAATATTCGGATTTGGTCCCACGGCTCTCAAGACGGCTAAACCCGAAACTTTCTAGTTCTAGGTCTAGTGTTAGTTCTAGTTTTAGTTCGATAAAAATATACCACATAGTAATATCTTATGCTAACTAGCGCTACCTACCACTGCCACTAGAACTGACACAAGACCTAGAACTAGAAACATTCGGGTTAGCCGCACGTCTCCCAAGACGGCTAAACCTGAATGATTCTAGTTATAGGTCTTGTGTTAGTTCTAGTGATAGTGCTAGTGTAAAACTAGAACTAACACTAAACCTAGAACTAGAAAGTTTCGGGTTTACCCGTGCGTCTGAAGACGCGAATAAACTCGAATTTTCTATTCTTGGTCTACTATTAGGTCTAGTTTTAGTTCAATAAAAATATACAACATAGTAATTAGTGATGAAACAAATAGCAGTTTGGCCGATTAACCGAACACCAAATATTCAGCTAAATTTTCAACCAAATATTCGGCCAAATACCGGATATTCGGTGTAATGCTTAATCGGTATTTTATTCGCACCCTAGAGATAATGCGGTAATTCCCCGAGTATCTACTTGATACCTCTTGTCGTTCACTTTGCGTGCTTGTTCAGTCTGCGAGAAACAATTACAGTTATTGGAGTGAAATTGGAAGTGAAATAATGAATATCGCAAGAAAATCAAAAATTTGGTTATTTTTATATCTATATTTTATATGATACTAAAAACAAAGCTCAGTGTATATTGTGCAATGCGTTAATTTCAAGAGGAGCCAACGGAAAATTGGCAACAAGTTCGCTTATTAACCACATTAAAGGTAGATCCTTATAAATAAAATAAAATCTATTTTATAAATACAGATATGTAAATAACTTTTTTGTAATTCGCGACGGTAATGAAAGCTATAACAGTACTCAAACGGGTGCTGTAATG
Organism: Onthophagus taurus; assembly: GCF_000648695.1. Taxonomy (NCBI): domain Eukaryota; kingdom Metazoa; phylum Arthropoda; class Insecta; order Coleoptera; family Scarabaeidae; genus Onthophagus; species Onthophagus taurus. Next base: position 1,119,427 of record NW_019286118.1, read on the forward strand.
AGACTCCTTACAGTATCCGATGCTGTAATGAGATTTTAGTAACATTTTATGGAACCAGTTCAAGTTGGTGACATTGGATCACTAATTTTTCTAGTTGTCAATGTGACAATGGTTGTCTATGGATGTTTAAACACGTTCTTAGCATCGAATATAAGGTCCACAATGATGAGGCCATTGAACTCTGAGCAATTTCTCTTATTTTGGGAGGTGTACATGAAACATTTTTGTCAGGTGAATACATTTTGAGTTTTGTCAGTTTCTAATTGTCAATTCAAATTTCTATTTTCAAGTGTTACGGTGTTACCAACTGCTACATACCTATTTCCCTACATTGACAAAATTTATTTTATTTTTGAGAAAAAGAAAAAGATAAAAACGCGAATCACAAAAAATAGCATAAAAAACACGTTTCATAAGACTTAAAGCACTCATTCATTAAAAAACTCGTGGCTTCGCCACTCGTTTTTCAAGTTGAATTCGTGCATTTCAAGCGTGTCTTACGAAACTTGTTTTTTAATATACTAGTTTGCGATTATCTAGCTTTCATATTCGAGAATTTATCACTCCCGCATTTATTTCGAGAAAGTATCCCGAATCATATAAACAATTGAGTGGTTCAATTAAGAATCCACAACATGGATCAGACAAGTATTGTCTGAAGCAAAATGTTCAAAAAAAAACACAATCGAATATTAAAGAATGTTTTGTAAGCTCATCTCAATGGGGTCATGATGATGTAAGAGACAAAAGAATTACATTACGCTATTGCAGAGATGATTGTTATTGACAATCATTTATTATCAAATATTGGAAATATTGGTTCTTCCAAACTAATTAAAGAGTTAAAACCAAAATACACAATTCCAAGCCGAAAATATATTACTGATTTAGTAATTCCTGACATCTATAACCGAACCAAAAATGTTCTTAAAATGCAAATTATAGAAGCTGTAGTTATTTCGTGTACTACGGATATGTGGACAAATAACAACAATATGCAAAGTTTTATAAGCTTAACTATTCATTGGATAAAAAACGATTTTCTACAGAAACATAGTGTTTTGCAAATGAAACATTTTTCTGGACAGAACACGGGTGATAATATTCGAAAGGCGATATCAGGGATACTGACCTTTTGGGATATACCAATAGAAAAAATTCACGTTATTTTACGTGATAATGGTGCAAATATAGTTAAAGGTCTTAACGAATCTACTTACACGTCCATCCCTTGCTTTATTCACACATTACAACTGGTGATTATTATTATTATTATTATTATTGCTGCCGGGCTGAGGGGAGTGGCCCCTATCGTTACCGCGACCTATAAGATCTATTGTAACTTTAGCCCTCCAAAGGTTTTGGGTTAAATGTAGGTCCTTGATGAACCTTAGTATTGCCCTGAGGTCTTGAACCTTTAAGTCGTTAGGTGTTAAGAGAATTTTGTGTCTTAGACGGCCTCTGGCGATTCAATTGCATAGTATATACTCAGCTGTTTCTGACTCATCGTTGCAAACTCGACACGTTTGATCCTCAGCTTGTCCAATGTGGAAGAGGTGGTATTTTAGGGGCGCATGGCCGGTCAGGTAACCTGAGAGACTCCTTAGATCCCTTTTGATGAGGCATAAAACCTCTTTGGTTTTGTTTTGCGACGAAGTTATCATACTCTTCGCTTATCTGTGACTTGGAAGTTCTTTCCAGCGTAAGGCTACCTTTGAGACCTCCCAATTGTTGATTATTTGTTTTAGGTAGCTTTTTGGTAGTCCATAGATAGGTTGAGGTCCAATGAAGGGCGTGTTCGTTGCCACTTTGGCCAGCTTGTCCGCCTTCTCATTGCCCTCAGTGTTGCTATGACCTGGAACCCACTATAGAGTAACATCATTGCGCCTAGCAGTTTAATGTGGCTGTTTGGTCCACTGATGCCCATATGTACCTACCCCGGATCTATCTGTCTTTGAAGCATCGGTGTACCAGGCTAGGGCTCCTCTTTTTAGTTGAGGCCCTCCCTTCGCCCAATCATCCGTGCTTCTAAATATGACCTTATACGGCTGGTTGAAATTGTATTCTGTCGGTATAAGGACCGTTTTAATTTCCATCAGGCAATTTAGACATGGGTCCTTGAGGATTTCGAGGGCCTCTGAGGTTGCCCTGCATCTACTTGAGTGAAGACTATTTTCAGTGATAAGGTACTTGAAGCTGCCTCCTTTTGTATATATACACAATACATATTTATATACAACTGGTGATAAACAACGCAATAAATATTCAGGAAAATACAGCTCAAACGATAACCGCGTCAAGACGCATTAACACACTTTCAGCACTCCGAAAATATTCAAGAAAAGCTGAAGAAACTACAACGCAAACTAGGTTTGCCTGTTCATGAACTGATACAAGATGTTCGGACAAGGTGGAATACTACATACTATATGTTTGTCCGATTAGTAGAACAAAAGAGGGCAGTTAAATTATATATTTTAGAAAATGAAGTAAAATTTGAAAACTTGTCGGTGATGCAATGGCAACTATTAGAAAATTGTTTAATGCTTTTAAAGCCATAGCTTTAAAAAAGCGTCGCAATAATATCTGAAGTAATTCTTAATATTAAAACATTAATCAAATATTTAACAAAGCAGGAAGCCCGTTCAGGAAATGTCATTCAAATGTAAATTTGTTTAATGCAGGGATTACGGACAAGGTTCGCTGAAATAGAACTTATGCCTACTATTTCCTACCGACACTATTAGATCCTCTCTTGCAATTTTTTTCACCCGAAAATATTTCTGAAACAAGACAAACTTTTTTTTGGAAGCTCTTCGAAGGGACTTAAGCTCAGGAAGCGATAGCAACGATGATGAAACTAATGACATCTGTACAAAAAATAACCAGCAACTATGTTCAAATCAAGTAGATGAAGCTCATTGTACATTCTAGTAAATATACTAAATATATCGACAGAACAAGAAAAAATGATATTGCTCTTAAGCTGGATTCTTATTTATGCGGAGAAGTATTGGTCAAAGAAGAGAATTCATTTGTTTGGTGGAAAATGAGCCAACTTGTTAAAATATATCTATCAGCACCTTCAAGTACAGTGTGCAGTTAACGACTATTCTTTCAAGCAAGTAGCATCTACGAGGAAAGAAGAAATCTCTTACTGCCTTGTAAAGTTGAACGATTAGTATTTTTACATAACAATCGACCTCTATTTAATTATGAATATTTTAAGAGCAGAATACAGTTTACCTCTTAGCAGAATACACTTTTTTAATAGCTTACATTAGAGTCGTATTAGAAAATGTTGCATGTTGTCTTATACATTCTGTACATTATGTATTCTGTTACCAGAAAATCAGTAACTAGAACAAGAATCATCATGCAGTATGAGTTAGTGATGGAACGGATAGTGATGTTGCGAAAAGCCGGATATTCGGCATCCACTTTGGCCGGATATCCGGTTATCCGGCATATCTATCCGGCCATTTTGGTTATAATTTCTGGTGCATTTTTGAAGTGATACCCTACATTGCCACATTATTGTAATATTTGAATAAAAATGAAATTAATAAGAAAGCTGACGAGATATGTCAACTTATTTGGATCCAAGATACAAAATGAACTTTTTTGATGCTGATTTAACTCACGAAGCAACTCTAAAAAGAGGATACTTCATTTAATAATTGGCGATATTTCCACAAGAATGCTTTAAGTAATGAATTTTATAGCGAATTTTGAAAGTTATCGATGAAAATTGCAACCATGAAAAGTTATTTTTCAAAACGTGTTGGTTCATTGGAAAGAGGACACTTTTATTAACATTTAGACAAATTTTCATACTCATATTCCATGAAATCGATTTTATACGAACCATTAAAATTTAATTGGCGAAAATTGCAAAATTCGAAAAAATTGTCGATCATTTCAAAAGTTTATTTCTCGAGAACTGAAAGTGATTTTTCAAAACGGTTTGTTGCATTAAAAAGAGGATACTTTAATTAATAATTGGTGAAATTTCCACAAGGATCCTTCAAGAAATTAATTTTATAGCGAAATTTTGAAAATTATCGACGAAAATTGCAACATCGAAAATTTTATCAAAACTTCAAATATTGCTTTCTCAAAAACTAAAAGTTATTTTTCAAAACGGGTTGGTTCATTGCAAAGAGGACACTTTTATTAACACTTTGGGAAATTTTCATACTCATATTCCAAAAACTGGATTTTATACGTATTTTTAAAACTTAATCGGCGAATATTGCAAAATTCGAAAAAATTGTCGATCATTTCAAAAGTTTATTTCTCGAGAACTGAAAGTGATTTTTCAAAACGGCTTGTTGCATTAAAAAGAGGATACTTTAATTAATAATTGGTGAAATTTCCACAAGGATCCTTCAAGAAATTAATTTTATAGCGAATTTTGAAAATTATCGACGAAAATTGCAACATCGAAAATTTTATCAAAACTTCAAATATTGTTTTCTCAAGAACTGAAAGTTATTTTTCAAAACTTGTTGGTTAATTGGAAAGAGGACACTTTTATTAACACTTTGGGAAATTTTCATACTCATATTCCAAGAACTGGATTTTATACGAATTTTTAAAACTTAATCGGCGAAAATTGCAAAATTCGAAAAAATTGTCGATCTTTTCTAAAATTTATTTCTCAAGAACTGAAAGTGATTTTTCAAAACGGCTTGTTGCATTAAAAAGGTGATACTTTAATTAATAATCGAAAGTGATAACAGCGATAGTTCTGTTAGTAATGAATGTGATGATGAATTACAAGCGAAAAGAAGAAAACTAGACGAAACTGCAACACGAGATTTTATATATCGTATTGGGAGTGTTATAATGAGGTTGCTAATGATACTAAAAAAAGTCCTATTGGGGTTGAACTCAATTATTATCTGCAGTGTCCAATACCTAAAAGAGATACTAGGTATTTTAAAAAATGGCCGGATACCGGATAATTATTTGGCTTCGGTCGCATCACTAATATTTTTATTGAGCTATAACGGACACTGCCTTCCCCGTATTAATCCATTATATCGAGGTTTTAGTGTAATGTAAAATTATATTGACATGTTGCATTTTATGTGGCACAAAGTAAGTAGGTATGTCCTGATTTTTATTATGTTTAAAAATTAAATTCGTAACTACAGTTTACATAAAATTTAAAATCCTCTCTGGTTTTAAAACTCCTGCCAAAAAATAGCTTTGAGTAATTACACTGTGTAAACGTGACTTTTCATTTTACTCCTCCGAATTAAAAAATAGAGAATAGTAGGTATGAACTTCCTTTTTTTATAATACAAGAAGATACAGCTAAATCAAACTGGAGAATAGTTATTCATATTAAAGTATCAATTTGTACACATATAAATTTCAATTTTGTTCGAGCCATGTTATTCTACAATATATTATGATATAAGTTATGAATCACGATTACGTAGACAAAGTTGAATGAAGTTTCAAGTTCAACAGGAATATACCGTAGTCGTTCACATCGAATTAACTCTCGCTTTTTATCTGTTCGGACGGCCATAATAGTGCCATTACGAGACAAATTTATGTGGTTCTACAACTTACTCCGTCCAAGCAGCTCGGCTCCTTCTCTTTCTGTTCTTCAGTTTTGTTTAGCGTCCACCTCCGCTCCCCGGTTGCAGTACTCTCTGTGTTCTTCCATATCGGATCCGAAGAGAGTTTAAAGTAGTGGTCGTTTGACGACTGTGTTTAAAGTGCATTTTTAAGTGTCACGAGTAATTGTTTTAATAATTGCCATTTAACGGCGCTTAAAGCGCAATTGGCCGTGTCAATGGCTGCACCCGGCAAGATTTACTATGTTCCCGGTAATCCAAAACGGTTTGATTAATTAGTTTAGGCCAAAAACCGGTCGGTAACGGCCGGTTAAATGCTCCGTATCGGTCAGAAGGTATCAGGAGAGCAGGAATCGGCCGCAGTAGAAACTTTTGGCCTGTCGGATGGCTGAAATAAACTTTATTACAACGTTTCATAAAGTTGAAATTGCCCGTAGCCGTTTCGGGCAAATACAAGTGCCCAGCCACAAGTGGGTGTTTACGTTTAATATACGGGACAACGAAGTGTGTGAGGATGTATTCAATTTCCTTCCGTCGCCTCCGTTACATCGATATCCGTCGTCGTCTTCAAATCGTCCAGCTGATGTTCGAAACAATCCCCACGTCAGGAACAACGTTGTCTTGTTGATTTACTTTGGCACGACTTACTTTACATATTTCAGCGATGATATCGTTTCATCGCGTTCTTCATTTCACCACGTTGAAATTTCTTCGATCCGCGTTGCTAGCGGTGTGTTACGTTGCTGGGAAAGGCATTTCGAAATTCCCCAAAGCCGGATGGCAGGTTTCCGATGGCTTGGGCTTTTGGGGGTTGAAGGGGGCATTGGGGGGTAGGGGGAAACTTCGCGGACGCCATTCCCGAGGCGCCGCGGTACGCAGATCGATTAGCGGGGGATCAAGGTGCAGACACACTGTTCAACCTAACACCATAAAAAGTCTTTTGTGTTTCGTAACTGTACAAATTGTTACAGAATTATTTACCATTTTATATATAAAGTGAAAGCTGACTTATATTGGTCCATAAAAGGGGATGAGAATGGAGCAACGTTTCATAATAAAGTACAAACTTTTCCGGTAAATCTAATATATTGGTAAAGAAAATTGATCCTAAGGTTTTACAACAATATAATGTGATAATTTTCGGCCCCTTATACAAGTTTGACCCAAAACTGTTAGAGAAATACTTAATAAAGTTATCTTTACACTTGCGCCGAAAACGAGTATCAAATTTAAGATTATACCAAAAAGATTGTGGACTTTGTCAAGTTAATCAAAACACGATAAATTACACAAAGTGCTTCGGTAACAATACGAAATTCATGAATTATTCAACATTTGTTCAACTTGTAAGTGAAGATATAATTAACCAATTTAAAAATTTTAAACGATCAGATTTCCGATATACAGCTGCTCGCAAAATTATCCACCTGGCACATTTACAAATTTATCTTCGACTTTTGCAAAGTATCATGTCACATTTTGTTCAGTTACGTTTATTTTACATGTACTAACAGAGTACATTTTAATTTTGTCTCTGATGATGATATATTGCCGAAACTAATTACACAAAAAAGCCTTTGAGGATTACTAATTTTAAGCAGCCAGGATTCAACGATAAAGTTCATCGTGAAGGAATAAAAGGGTAGCTAGCTAACAACAATTTAAACAAGAAGTGTACTGGAAGTAAACGCTTCATCACACCGTAATTCGTAACGTTTTCCTAAAAGCTAGGAGATTATGTCTATCCTTATAGCAAATTTGAAGAATAAAGAATGACTTCTAAAGGACATATTACAGAAGGAAGGTTATACGCCAAGGATATCCAACAAAGTGAAGAAGTTACAGACAACAGATATGGTAAGTAGTTAAGCTGTGTAATGTTCCATGGAATGCCAGGCGACTAAAAAAGAACGAAACACATTGTCAATGAGAAAGGATAAACTTCCTCCGTTAAAGTGGAAAAACGATGTAGTACAAATTGGACAGAACTTCGAATGTTGTATAAATAAACAAGAGAACACCAAATTAGAAAAAAACAAAGCAATAAGCAGTTGCAGAACATTGCCGTTACTTGCCAATATTTACTAGGAGCTGTCTAACATCTTCGCAAGAAGATCAATAGAGAACTGTCAACTTTCCACCGATTTTGTCACTGTTAATTCATAAGTACGTTTCGAAAATCGTTACCTTGAAGTTTGGAAATTTGAAGAAATGATTTTCACATTTTAATTATTAATTATATTCGCTTCAAAATGCTAAAATGATATCATAATTAGTGTGTGAGATACACGATTTCTTAAAGATAGATGTCTCACAATCTGATGATCATACTAATATGAATTCAAAAAATTATAACTCCAAGATTTAATGATTTACAAAAATTATCTTAAACCCATAAATTACCGATTAAAATTGCTTCAAAATGATTTTTATTTCGTTAAAAAATCTCAATCCGTTTTTGAGATATGACGTTTTAAACTTTGTTGATCTAAATATAAAATTCTTCGATTATCGGAGTTTATAGTTTTGATTCAAAAATCGTAACGTTGAAATTTGAAAATTTAAAGAAATGACTTTTAACACATTAATTTTTAATCATGTTCGGTTTAAAATGCTTTTTATTTCACATTGATATCATAATTAGTTTTTGAAATACACGATTTCTCAAAGATCGATATCTCTCAATCTAATGATCATACCAAGATGAATTGAAAAACTTATAACTCTAAGATTTAACAATTTACAAAAATTATCTTTAATCCATTAATTACCAATTAAAATTGGTTCAAAACGATTTTTATCTCGTTAAAAAATCTTAATCGGTTTTTGAGATATGACGTTTTAAACTTTGTTAATATAAATACAACATCTTCAATTGCCGGAGTTTATAGTTGCGTTTCAAAAATCATAATTTTGAAGATTGAAAACTTAATGAAATGACTTTCAACATATTAATTATTAATTACGTTGGCTTCAAAATGCTTTTTATCTCATATTGATATAACAATTAGTTTTTGAGATACATAACTTTTTAAAGATCGATGCCTCTCAGCCGGAGTTTATAGTTGCGTTTCAAAAATCATAACTTTGAAGATTGAAAAATTGAAGAAACGATTTTTAACATTTTAATTATTAATTACGTTGTCTTCAAAATGATTTTTATCTCATATTGATATTACAATTAGTTTTTGAGATACATGATTTTTTAAAGATCGATGTCTTTTAATTAATGATTATACTAAGGTGAATTCAAAAAATTATAACCACAAGATTTAAAGATTTATAAAAATTATCTTCAATCCATTGATTACCAATTAAAATTGCTTCAACGTGATTTTTATCTCGTTAAAAATCTCAATCGGTTTTTGAGATACGACGTTTTAAACTTTGTTAATATAAATACAAAATCTTTAATTGCCGGAGTTTATAGTTGCGTTTCAAAAATCATAACTTTGAAGATTGAAAACTTAATGAAAAGACTTTCAACATATTAATTATTAATTACGTTGGCTTCAAAATGCTTTTTATCTCATATTTATATTACAATTAGTTTTGAGATACATAACGTTTTCAAGATCGATGCCTCTCAATCTAATGATTCTACTACGATGAATTAATGATGAAAAAATGATAACCCCAAGATTTAATGATTTATAAAAATTATCTTCAACCCATTAATTACCAATTAAAATAGCTGCAAAATGATATGTATCTCATTAAAAAATCCCAATCAGTCTTTGAGATACGACGTTTTGTATTTACATTAACAAAGTTTAAAAAAACTTTGTTAATGTAAATACAAAATGTTCAATCGCCGAAGTTTATAGTTGTGTTTCAAAAATCATATCTTTGAAGATTGAAAACTTGAAAAAACGATTTTCAACATCTTATTTACTAATTACGTTGGCTTAAAAATGCTTGATTTGAAAATGATTTTTTAAAGATCGATGTCTCTCAATCTAATGATTGTACTAAGGTGAATTTAAGAAATGATAAATCTTGGGGACATTTTACGATTTATAAAAATTATCTTCACCCCATAAATTACCAATTAAAATTACTTGAAAATGATTTTTATCTCGTTAAAATATCTCAATTGGTTTTTGAGATACAATGTTTTCAACTTTGATTAATGTGTATACAAAATTCTTCGATCGTCGGATTTGATAGCTGGGTTTTATTCATTCATTGATATCATAACTAATTTTTGACATCTATGACGAATAGTTAATGTGCAATCAAAGTTTGCACTTTGTAAGGTTGCGTTAAATTCTAAGCAGTGAGAAGCAGTCGTTAAGATTTGTGTTACCAAAGCTCCACTTTATTAATAATCTTAGCAGATTATTGAAATCTTTCTACTTCATTTTTATCTTTAGAATATAAGGAATTGAGTACTTTTTGTTATAAAAATCTTTTCCTTTCTATCTTAATTAAATATAAAGTTGTTAACATTATTGCAACAGGACCAATCGGGAATCCAATTTCCCTTCGAATTTCAACAAGAACATTCTAGCTGACATTAGCCCAATTTCTGGATTAGCATAGTTGTCAAGCAGCGAAGGGCAGGTATTGATCGATAAAGGGTGGTCATCTGGAACCGTGCGCGAACCATTGTGTCCTCAGAGCGTTGGACGAGGCGTCAAGGAATTTACTGTACTGGGGCCGTGGCGCATCCAATTTGCATATACATGACCGCGGAGCCACGGAAAACGGATAAATAAAGCTCAAGACGCACAAGGGGCGGACTTTAGAAATTCGAATTACGCCTCTTCGAAATGCGATGGAAGAAGAAATAAAGAAATTTATATTATACCACGATACTATTGCTGCCTTTTACTTCCAAATTTAAAACTTGAATCGCCCTAAAATCGATTAACAAGTCTCGAATTCTCCATGAATGCTTTAGAAGCACTTTCTAAGTAACAGATGAACGTACTACTCTTATTCTAAAATCTGATGACTCTTATTACAACTTGGAGAATGAAAATTGTGATTGAGAAACTTTTAGGAAATGAGAGGGATGGTGTTATAGGGCTGATGTTGGGGGAAGGGAGAGCGAGGCGTAGTTGAAAAGCGGATGACCTACCGCAACGATATGACGTAACAATGACATTTAAAATGAGAGCGAGTCGGGTCTGTGCGAGTAGGGCAAAGATCCGAGTCGGCCCTGAACCGGGGCGCACAGCTGATCGCAGTTGGCGCCGCCACTCGGTTATATCATAACCGGGAGGCGGCGCAGTCGTATACTCAGACGTCATAACGCTTTTGCGCGTTTGTTTATTGGCGAAAGTTGCCTCTAACAGCATCCAAGAACACGATTAGTTGAAGCCCGACTTGAAGGAAGTCAAGTTTCAAGTATATTGTTCTATATCTTTACTACTTTGATGATATTAAGAACCATCACATTTAATATTCCAATGGTATTAAGGTCCATTACTACCATCTTTTAGTTAAATTTATCTTATTGATAAACCCATCTACTAGCCAATCAGAGCGCGTGAAATAGCCGTAACCGTGGTAATAATTCCTTAGACAGCTTAACCAGAAGATGGTAGTAACGGGCCTAAGGCCCACTTTTACCATCTTCCTGATAAACTATCTAGAGGATAGTTGCCATGGTTACGGCGGTTTTAAGCGCTCTCATTGGCTAAGAACTGGATTTATCTATCGGATAAATTTATCAGGAGGTGGTAAAAGTGGGCCTAAGGCTCGTTACTACCATCTTTTAGTTAAATTTATCTAATAGATAAACCCATCTACTAGCCAATGAGAGCGCGTAAAATAGCCGTAACCATGGTAATAATCCCTTAGATAGCTTAACCAGAAGATGGTAGTAACGAGCCTAAGTAGATTAAGGTGTATTATTTGGAAAATGTTGGAAATTCATTTTATCATTTTGGTATTAACGCCCATCCACTTAATTCTTTTAGCAAAAGGGAGATCAATTACTTGGTCGCCGCCCTAATATTACGGGGTGGCCCTTCAAAGCATTAATTCTCAGATGACGACGGTCGTCAAATTCCATCCCTTAATGACAGAGGACGCCCTTGGTTAGGGACAGGGCATCAGCGGGCCACCCGTTTAACGTTCCACTGGCTACAATGGGGTTGCCGCGGGTGCAGAACGGGGGATGGGTCAGGGGGGCGTGGGGCGGCCAGTAGTCGGACTCACGCACGCTGGATGCCCATTTGCCCTTGTCCTGATTTATATGGGCAATGGGCGATATCTTGCCATACATAGTTAGCGAGCCAAATTGTTGACGATGTCTCTATCTGTGCTTCTGTTCACTGGGTTTTATTACAGTTGCTTACCATTAAAATATAATCGGGAAATTTTTAAATTACTCTGCAACGAAATCCCCCTTTAGATAAACATATAATGAACTTCATGGATTAAAATGTTTTCGATGTAAAACTAATTTGCACTTTTTTTCTATCACATACAAATCGTACGACAATGAAATAGAGATCTAAATGAACTTAAATTAATCTAGTTTTAGTGTGCCATAAATAATTTCTTATTTTCTAGAATTATTGTTTATTTCTAACTCTACGTATTTATGAAGGTAATAGCCGAAGGACATAATTTAACAAATCGTATCTCAAAAACTAGATGAGATATCACAATGAAATACGGAACAAAATGAATTTAAATTAATCTAGTTTTAGTATGCCAGAAATAATTCCTTAATTTCCACAATATTTGTTGTTATGATATTTTTTTAGTGTGCCATAAATAGTTTCTGTTTTCCTACAATTATTGTTGTTATGATTTTTTGAATCCAACTTTGCGTATTTATGAAGATAATTGCCGAAAATGACAATCTAAAAAATCGTATCTCACAAACTAGATGAGCTATCACAATGAAATAAAGTGCAAAATGAATCTAAATTAATTTAGTTTTGGTGTGCCATAAATAATTTCTTATTTTCTAGAATTGCCGTTGTTATGACTTTTTGAATTCAACTCATTGTATTTATAAAGGTAATTGTCGACGATGATAATTAAATTATCATGATGAAATAAAGTGTAAAATGAACCTAAATTAATCTAGTTTCATTGTACCATAAATAATTTCTTAGGTTCCGAAATTATCATTGTTATGATTTTCCGAATCCAACTCGTTGTATTTATAAACATAATTGTCGAAGATGATAATGTAAAAAATCGTATCTCAAAAACTAGATGAGATATCACAATGAAATAAAGTGCAAAATGAACCTAAATTAATCTAGTTTTAGCGTGCCAGAAATAATTCCTTAGTTTAACAATATTTGTTGTTATGATTTCTGAATCCAACTCTGCGTATTTATGAAGGTAATTGTCGAAGATGATCATTTAGAAAATCGTGTCTCAATAGCTAAATGAGATATCATGATCAAATAAAGTGTAAAATGAACCTAAATTAATCTAGTTTTAGTGTGCAATAAATAATTTCTTAGTTTCCAGAATTGTCGTTGTTATGATTTTTTGAATATAACTCTAGTTGTCGAAGGTGATAATTTAAAAAATCATGTCGCAAAAACTAGATGAGATATCACAATGATGTAAAGTGCAAAAGGAATCTCAATTAATCTAGTTTTAGCGTGCCAGAAATAATTTGTTGTTATGATCTTTTGAATCCAATTCTGCGTATTTATGAAGGTAATTGTCGAAGGTGATAATTTAAAACATTGTATCTCAAAAACTAGATCAGATATCACAATGAAATAAAGTGCATAATGAACCTAAATTAATCTAGTTTTAGCGTGCCAGAAATAATTTCTTAGATTCCAGAATATTTGTTGTTATGATTTTTGAATCCAACTCTGCGTATTTATGAAGGTAATTGTCGAAGATGATTATTTAGAAAATCGTATCTCAAAAACTAGATGAGACATCACGATGAAATGAAGTGCAAAATGAACCTCAATTAATCTAGTTTTAGTGTGCCAGAAATAATTTCTTAGTTTCCACAATATTTGTTGTTATGATATTTTAAATCCAATTCTGCATATTTATGAAGGTAATTGTCAAAGCTAATAATTTAAAAAATTGCATCTCAAAAACTAGATGAGATATCGCAATGAAATAAAATGCAAAATGGACCTAAGTTAATCTAGTTTTAGTGTGCCAGAAATAATATCTTATTTCATAAAATTATTGCTGTTATGATTTTTTGAGTCCAACTCTGCGTATTTATGAAGTTAATTGTGGAAGATGATCATTTAGAAAATCGTGTCACAAAAACTAGATGAGATATCACAATGATGTAAAGTGCAAAATGAACCTAAATTAATCTAGTTTTAGTATGCCAGAAATAATTTCTTAGTTTCCACAATATTTGTTGATATGATATTTTGAATCCAATTCTGCATATTTATGAAGGTAATTGTCAAAGCTAATAATTTAAAAAATTGCATCTCAAAAATTAGATGAGATATCACAATGAAATAAAATGCAAAATGGACCTAAGTTAATCTAGTTTTAGTGTGCCAGAAATAATATCTTATTTCATAAAATTATTGCTGTTATGATATTTTGGATCCAACTCTGCGTATTTATGAAGTTAATTATGGAAGGTGATCATTTAGAAAATCGTATCTCAAAAACTAGATGAGATATCACTATGAAATAAAGAGCAAAATGAGCCTAAATTAATCTAGTATTAGTGTGCCATAAACATTTCTTGTTTTCTAAAATTATTGTTGTTATGATATTTTGGATACAACTCTGCGCATTTATGAAGGTAATTGGCGAAAATGATAATTTGTCTCAAATGATCTCAAAAACTAGATGAGATATCATAATGAAATAAAATGCAAAATGGACCTAAATTAATCTAGTTTTAGCGTGCCAGAAATAATTTCTTAGTTTCCACAATATTTGTTGTTGTGATATTTTGAATCCAACTCTGCGTATTTATGAAGGTAATTGTCGAAGATGATTATTTAGAAAATCGTATCTCAAAAACTAGATGAGACATCACGATGAAATGAAGTGCAAAATGAACCTAAATTAATCTAGTTTTAGTGTGCCAGAAATAATTTCTTAGTTTTCACAATATTTGTTGTTGTGATATTTCGAATCCAATTCTGCATATTTATGAAGGTAATTGTCAAAGCTAATAATTTAAAAAATTGCATCTTAAAAACTAGATGAGATATCACAATGAAATAAAATGCAAAATGGAGCTAAGTTAATCTAGTTTTAGTGTGACAGAAATAATATCTTATTTGATAAAATTATTGCTGTTTTGATTTTTTGAATCCAACTCTGCGTATTTATGAACTTAATTGTGGAAGGTGATAATTTAAAAAATCGTATTACAAAAACTAGATGAGATATCACAATGATGTAAAGTGCAAAATGAACTTAAATTAATCTAGTTTTAGTATGCCAGAAATAATTTCTTAGTTTCTACAATATTTGTTGTTATGATATTTTGAATCCAATTCTGCATATTTATGAAGGTAATTGTCAAACTTAATAGTTTAATAAATTGTATCTCAAAAACTAGATGAGATATCACAATGAAATAAAATGCAAAATGGACCTAAGTTAATCTAGTTTTAGTGTGCCATAAATAATATCTTATTTCATAAAATTATTGCTGTTATGATTTTTTGAATCCAACTCTGCGTATTTATGAAGTTAATTGTGGAAGGTGATAAATTAAAAAATCGTGTCACAAAAACTAGATGAGATATCACAATGATGTAAAGTGCAAAATGAACCTAAATTAATCTAGTTTTAGTATGCCAGAAATAATTTCTTAGTTTCCACAATATTTGTTGATATGATATTTTGAATCCAATTCTGCATATTTATGAAGGTAATTGTCAAAGCTAATAATTTAAAAAATTGCATCTCAAAAATTAGATGAGATATCACAATGAAATAAAATGCAAAATGGACCTAAGTTAATCTAGTTTTAGTGTGCCAGAAATAATATCTTATTTCATAAAATTATTGCTGTTATGATATTTTGGATCCAACTCTGCGTATTTATGAAGTTAATTATGGAAGGTGATCATTTAGAAAATCGTATCTCAAAAACTAGATGAGATATCACTATGAAATAAAGAGCAAAATGAGCCTAAATTAATCTAGTATTAGTGTGCCATAAACATTTCTTGTTTTCTAAAATTATTGTTGTTATGATATTTTGGATACAACTCTGCGCATTTATGAAGGTAATTGGCGAAAATGATAATTTGTCTCAAATGATCTCAAAAACTAGATGAGATATCATAATGAAATAAAATGCAAAATGGACCTAAATTAATGTAGTTTTAATGTGCCATAAATAATTTTTTATTTTCTAATGTTATTGTTGTTATGATTTTTTAAATCCAATTGTGCGTATTTATGAAGGTAATTGTGGAAGGTGGTAATTTAAAAAATCGTATCTCAAAAACTATATGAGATATCACGACGAAATGAAGTGCAAAATGAATCTAAATTAATTTAGTTTTAGTGTGCCATAAATAATTTCTTATTTTCTAAAATTATTCTGGATATGATTTTTTGAATCCACGCAGAGTTGGATTCAAGGTAATTGACGAAAATGATAATTTAAAAAATCGGATCTTAAAAACTAGATGGGATATCATAATAAAATAAAATGCAAAATGGACCTAAATTAATTCATAGTTTCTATAAACCTGGTTCTTATGATTATTTTATTAAATATATTTATGCTTATAAAGGTTCAGTATCAACACATCCTCGGCATACCTTCACTGGCAATCCAACTATATCTAATATTATTTAATTTGAACTTGAAAAGTGGTAGATGCTGTAAGTCATCAGCATTAAGATAATTTGATATAAAATGTATATCATGTCTGAATAATATTTTTACTATGTGTCTATTAGGTCGGATCTGTATGGTAAGTCTAGTGCATGTCAAATCTGCATCAAGTATGCGTGTAAACAATTCTGTGTAAAATTTCCATCATCACCTCATTAAGTTTTCACCATGTTTCTATCAAGTCAGATTTTTCACAGTCAAGTCTTTTTCAAAACATATGTCTATCGGATCTACATCATACGGTAAAGAGACGACTTTGTAGAGTCTACGTCATCTCTGCATCTAGTCCTCATTATGTTTCTATCATCTAACGCCTGTACAAAATCTTGTTTCTATTAAGACTGCATCAAAACAGCATCTATGAGTGCATTAAGACTTTGAAAACTGCATTAATTCTCTATTTATTTTCTGACATAATGGATACTTATCTCTATCAGGTCTGCATCAACACTGCATCTAGGATGCGTTAAAATTGCATAAAATCTCATTACAATGCGTATTAATGTCTACTATGCGATCTAATGACCATCTGATAGATGCATTAGGTTTCCACCAAGTCTACTATAAATTGGTAACATAGAAGCATCAAGTCAAGACTATACAGAGTTAAATCTTCATCAATACTGTATCTTATTCGTATCAAAACTGCATTTAGACTGTATAGTGACAGTTTTTATAAAATTTGTATCGAGATCACCAGGTTTGATTCCACTTTTGATCTATTTTAGTGATTCTTCAAAGATTTTTTTACCGAAATTCACATAAATATCTTATACGTTGTTATAATAATAAAGACTTATAGTTTGATATAGAGTGATGAATTTAAAGATGAATAGGCTGCCATAGAAAATTAAAAAAAAAAGCACCCTTTGATAATGCTTTACCGATTTCGTTCCTTATCCATCGGCTGCGATGACGATAACC
This sequence comes from Onthophagus taurus, assembly GCF_000648695.1. Lineage (NCBI taxonomy): Eukaryota > Metazoa > Arthropoda > Insecta > Coleoptera > Scarabaeidae > Onthophagus > Onthophagus taurus. The sequence continues at coordinate 1,136,743 of NW_019286118.1, forward strand.
CTTTAGATCCACTTCGCGTGCCCTCCCGTCATCATTTCCTTTGTTCTTTCAGGTTTCCCCGCATTGCGTACCGTCAGCGGATGGTGGGTCGTTCGGAAACGAGTGTCGAACGTTCGCGTTTCGTGGGAACGGTTCTCTTCGCAATTGCGTATAGGTGGCGTCGGTCGCGGATTACGGCCCTTTCGGTCCCCTTTTGGTCCCCCTTAGGGTCCTTCGTTCGTTCGTTCGTTCATCGGGTCGATGAGTCGCCAATATAAGGGCGCGGCCGCGTGCGATGCGGGTCCCACGGACCGACGACGGTCGCGGCCGTGACGGCAGCGCGGCGGCTGCTGCTGCTGCTGCCACCGCTGCCTTTCCGAGGGTCGGTGAGGGGCGATGGCGGTGGGGCCATTACGCGATTAGGCCCCGTTGTCGAGCGAATGGTCGGATGGTCGGACGAACGGCGGGCGGACGCGGCACAAACGCCCGCTCTGCGCACTGTTGCGAGTCGCGATAATTGCCACCGCCGCGCCCGGCTGCTGTTGCCCGACGATACTAACTTACTAGAAATGACCGGTTTCATGTTTCAGAGGTCAACAATTTTGACTTTGCTCAAGGTGACTGTACCTCTTCTAATACACTACTTTCTTATTATACAATTTCCCAACCATTGATTTATCTTTAATGTACCATAGGAACTCTGGCCCAAGAAATTTCTTAATAAAAACGTTTCTACATAACGAAAATATGTTCTATACAAGCTGATTTATAACATACGTAGCAGACTAAAAGGGTAGGTACTAAATTAAAGATATTTTCTCAATAATGTTTTGACCACAACTTAATAATCACAAAGATATATAGTATGTCCATGGAAAAGGTGTTGATTAGGAAAAACTTTTTTATTTTTAATTTTATCGAAAAAAGTTAATCTTGATAAAAAATGTTGCTAGTTCTTAGAGTAAGATTGGGATAGATGATGAACAAGTAATTCATCAAAACTTTTCCTAACCTCATGTAAAGATATTGAAGCAACGGCATCTCTAATCGCATCTTTTAATTGATCAGTAGTGGCATTTATTTGAGGTGTGCGATAAACAATTTGTTTCAATCGGCCCCATAGGAAAAAATCCATTAATGTTAAATCTGGACACCTAGGAGGCCACTGAACTGCTCCTTGTCTCCCAATCCAGTGGTCTGGAAACGTATGGTCTAACCATTGTCTAAGCGTTGCCGCATAATGTGCTGGGCATCCATCTTGTTGAACAAAAAAAATGAACCACTGTATTCTAATGGAAGATTGTCTAATTCACCGTCAAGGTAAATTTGTTAACATAGCTAAATAACTATTCGCATTACAAGTAGTGTCAAAGAAGTATGGCCCTATTATTACGTAATAAGAAATGGCGCACCACACATTTACTTTAACACAGTACTAACGCCTCCGTGGTATTCGAAAATGCGGATTAGAGTCACCCCAATATCGTGCATGTTGCGAAGCCACAACACCATTGGTCGAAAAAGTTGATTCATCAGAAAACATTATTTTTTTATGAAATCCTCTTTCCATACTGGCCACCCACAAACAAAAATCCAAACGTTTTGCTTCATCGCCAACTTCCAAAACATGATTAAAAACTGGCTTGTATGGATGTATCTTGTTGTGTTTTAATATCTTCTAAATTTGCGACTTTTTAACAAATTGGAGAATTTCAGCTCTTCTTCTTAATGATAATTTCGGGTGTTTCTCTACTGAATGTAATACCAACTATGTGCTTGCATTAATTTCATCGTATCTCTTCTTTTTTCTAGGTATTCGCAACAATGACCCAGTGCTTAAAAACTTCAAAATTATTTTACGGCAAGTAGTCTCAGAAACGTACACGTTGGGGAATTTTTCATTAAATTTCTGAATAACTCGACGATAAGATTTTTCGCCTTTCCCATAACATTGTACCAAGTAAATTTTTTGCTGTAAAGTAAGCATTTTAAGCTGACAATATTACGGCTAATAAAGTATAAAAGCGAAGTGGCAATAAAGCTTGTCACAATCAACGCCTACTAGTACAAAAATGATCACAAATAAATAAATGTAGGCCGATTATTTCGAAAATTGGTTTTACTTTTGAACAACTCTTCCTAGTAACTTATTTCCTTGGCTTCTCAAATACTTGCGCAGGACTTCAGGATGTGATACCTTGTCAAAAAACTTGAAAAAAGTTTCTATCAACTTACTCTCTAAAATGACCAGTTTCGAGATACAGGGTGTTGAAATTTAATAAAAAAAATCGTTTTTTGCGAATATCTCTGGAACCGTTATCGTACAGAAAACAGTGTCAGTAAGTATTTTCTACTCATAATAAGCTAAGTTTTGTGCGAGAAAAAATTTATTTAACCGTAGGATGCATAAACCGGGCCTCTCAGGCCCGGCGAGATTTTAGTTACTCATAATTTTCTTAAAATAATTTCAATCGGCTTGAGCATTTAGATATGCTTTAAACACCTCTTTATTCAATACACACTTGATTCAAAAACATTCAAGTGTAATTAGCAATAAAAAAAAATCGTTTCCATTAGCACTCCGTATTTGCATAAACCGGGCCTCCGAACCCGTGTACTACTAGTTACTATAGAACAAGTTGCAACTTGTTCATTATAGATTGAGGGTTATTATAATTTGTCAAACACTGCTGCGCGGAATTGTGCGTGTCTGTGCAAGTTAAAATGTGCATTACTGTTGGATGTATAAAAGTAGGTGCAGCTGTTTTTCATTCAGTTGGAATAGAAGTTGGATTGAGTGAACTTGTGAGATACATATGATAATGGCGTCAAAAAGGAATGTGAAAAACCCCGGTTATGAAGAAATTGGTGCAGTGAGCAGCTGAATGTGATGCCTTCTGAAGAAAGTGATGTGTCAGAAGCAGAAAATGATGACGCAGAAGATAGTAATTTCGAATTGGTTCCTGACGAGTATTCTGGATCCAGTTCTAATCATGGTGACGATAATTCAGAGGACGATGTTGATGATATTGGTAAGCCTTCAACGAGCGGTTACATTCTCCAAGTGGTCTAGTATGGAGTTTGGAACCTCCAGCAAAAGATAAAATTCAACCACACAACATTATTCGGCGTGCGCCAGAACTAGCAAGGAAACATATGGCTGCAACACCAAAAGAAGCGTTTCAGTTATTTGTAACTCCAGTTATTGTACAAGAAATTGTGAATTGTACTAATTTAGAGGGCAAACGTGTTTATGGAGCAAAAGGAAAACCATAGAAAGATGTAACTGTTGATGAATTTCTTGCATTCTGTGGTTTACTTATTCATGCGGGAGTTGACAGAAGCTGGGATGTTCCTGCGAGAGAATTATTTTGTGATGAATTTGCCAATCCTGTATACCGAGCCACAATGTCCATATTTCGCTTTGAAGAAATACGAAAATTCGTCAGATCTGACGACAAGAGAACCCGGAATGCGCGTTTGGAAACCGATAAGTTAGCAATGGTGACCTACGTTTGGGATTTATTCATTCAGCAATGCAAAACCTGCGTCATACCTGATACTAATGTAACTATTGATGAACAACTCGTTGGGTTTAGAGGTATATAATATATGCCAAGTAAACCGGTAAAATATGGACTTTAAATATTTTGGATGTGTGAATCTACGTCTGGTTATGCTTTGGATGGTTTAGTTTACGTTGGTCGCCAGCCCGAAGAACCTCCACATAAAAACTTGGGGCTTGAAGTAGTACAAACTCTTGTGCATGGCATTTATAATTCTGGTCGCAATCTCACGATAGACAATTTCTTCACTAGTGTTCCGCTAGCAACTTATCTGTTGGATAAAAATATTACTGTTGTGGGTACACTACGTCAGAATAAGCGTGACATTCCGAAAGAAATGAAAGCCTCAAAAGATCGTGTAGTGTACTCTTCATTGTTTTGTTTTCAAAATAACGTATCCATGGTAAGTTACGCACGTAAAAAGAACAAATGCGTAATTTTACTAAGCACCATACACCACGACGCATCAATGTCCAAACACCTATCAATGTCGACGCTAAGAGGAAGTCTGAAATCATTTCTCATTATAATAAAACAAAGGGCGATGGCCCATCACATTTTTCTTCAACATCATTGATGTTGCTGCACTCAATGCATCTATAGTCTTTACGAAGGAACACCCAAACTACAACATAGGAGTGACTCACAAACGCAAAATGTTTTTGAAAGATTTAGCCAAGGAACTAGTGATACCACATATGCAGAGAAGATCTCTAAGTTTCTACATAACGAAAAAATGTTCTATACAGGCTGATTTATAACATACGGAGCAGACTAAAAGGGTAGGTACTAAATTAAAGATATTTTCTTAATAATGTTTTGACCACAACATAATAATCACAAAGATATAGAACGTTAAAGTTGAATTAATGGCCGAGCATTTCTTACAATATACAGGGTGTTCCGTACTCGACCGACAAACTTCTACCATGTATTCCGAGGGTCATTACGATCAAAAAATGGTATATCACTTATAGGTGAATTCCTCTTTATTTCGGAGATGTCGAAGGAATTAAGAAAAGTGATAGTTAGTCTTGACGATTTAACGTTTGATAAATTAATGATTTTTATGCTATCTGAAGCAGTTTTAAATGCAGTTGAAAGAAGTCCTTCCATAAACAAAATTAGAATTATTACAAATCAATAAGTACAATGGCACATTACAGTAACGAGGAATATGTAGATGTGCTTATTGTTTATGGAGCTGCTGGAGAAAACGCTGCACATGCAAGAGATCTGTATTTGAAATAATTTCCAAATCGACAGATGCCTTCAGAAAATACTTTTCTTCGGTTAGTTCAGCGGGGAAGAGAGACAACCGAAGAAAGGTCTTGGTGGCGGTAGACCAAACAGATATGGAGTGAATGTAGAAGTGCTAGAAATTGTTGATGCAGATGCAAGTACTAGTACTCGTCAAATTTCTCACCAACTCGAAGTTTCCCAGAACTTTGTTTGGCGTATATTGAAAAGTAATGGTTTATACCCCTACCATTTGCAAAAGGTGCAAGGACTGACTCCCGCTGATTATTCTTTGCGGCTGCAATTTTAGGGTAGCTAAATAATTGTTTTAGAGGTTTTGTAATTTTGCATTTAAAACATTATTATTAGACGTTTCATAAATTAACATCTATTATTTCTTTTAACAAATTACGTATTATCAAAAATAACAAAACTACTGAAACAATAAATTGTCTAGTTTTACAGCTCCTTCAAAAATGGAGATGTGGCGTTGACAAGTATTCTAATTGTTCTTTACTGAATATCAGCGGTTCTCAAAAATGTACATTAAATTATTTAAAAAATTAACATGCGATATCTATGTAACTATTAAGTTTTTAACAAAACATTATTAAAAAAATCTCTTCAGTTTTACCTCTAGTACCTACCCTTTTAGTCTGCTCCGTATGTTATAAATCACCCTGTATAAATATAACGAACTACAATTTTCCACAGCCGACGTCCAGTTTGTTTATCATGTATATGGAATCTGGCGCCTTTGTCTTACTAAGTAAGAGCAACGCTGTGTAAACGTCCTTTTATATTTCTGCATCGGCAACTGATCGGCGCGGCAGCGTTTAGTAGAGATAGAACTTTTACTGTAATTTCATTTTTCGCGATGTTTAAGTGAAAGGCTTTAAGTGTCTATGACAAAATTAACATTTTAAAGGATTTCGACCATGACATGCAGAAAAAACTTGTAGCGCAAAAGCAAAGGATTCCTCCAAGTACTCTCTTGACAATAATAAAAAATCGGAGAACAGTTTTAAAAAGTGGAAAAGCTGGGGAAGAAGGAAGAAAAAAGTTAAAACAGTGCGAGATTAATTCTATAGACGAAGCAGTGCTAAAGTGGGTAACAATGATGCGGAGCCAAAATGTGCCGGTCTCAGGACTATTTATTAAAGAAAAAGTAATTGAATAGGCAAAAATGTTAGGTGTTGATAATTTTCAAGTTCAGGATTTGGCAAGTTCAGTTGCGATCAATGGAAAGCCAAATTGCTGTCAATATTGAAAAATTATCAGCATGATGGTGTGGTTAATATGGACAAATGTGGACTTTTTTATAAATATCTTCCCAATAAAACATTGGCGTTTAAAGATGATAAATGTTTTGGTGGTAAAAACAGTAAAGAAAAGATAACTGTAGTAGTGTCATGACTGAAAAAGAAAAACTAAAAGTTTTAGTAATAGTAAAAAGCTAGTGTGCTTTAAAGGAATAAAATCGTTAGAAGTAGAGTACGACTATAATAAGAAATCCTGAATACATAGAGGGGTAACATTAATTCTTCAGAAAAAAATTAACCATGAAATTCTAACGTTTCACTGCATAATTCATCAAGAAGCACTTTGTGCCCAAATATTTCCGGCCGAAATAGTTGAGGTCACGAACTTAGTAGTTAAAATTATTAACAGCATCTTGGCAAAACCACTCTACCATCGCCAGTTTAAAGATTTCCTTGAAGAAATAAATAGCCAGTTTTCTGACCTACTTACACAATAAAGTGCGATGGCTTTCCAGAGGTAACGTATTGCAACGTTTTGCTTTGTGCTTGAGTGAAATAAAAACATTCCTCCGTGAAAAAAGCATTAACCATCCCGAATTGGTAGAAGATAAATGGCTGCAAAACTTCAACTTCATGGTAAATACCACAATGAAACTAAATGAACTAAATCTAAAACTACAAGGAAAGGGCAACCCAGCCTACGCTTTGCTTGAAGAACTAGTTTGTTCCGAAAAAAATACTTCTCATTATTGAAGACATGGAGAGCGGTAAATTACTTCATTTTAAAAATCTGAAGCAATATCGCGATGAGACCTATACAACTATTAACGCGAATTACGTCAGCATAGCTTTAAAAAACATGAAGGATGGATTCACTGAGAGATTCGAGCAATTCAAAACAAACAAAAGTACTCTCGCATTCATAGTAATCCCTCTCAACACAAATACAAATGAGATGAATATTGAGCCATTTGCAATTGATGCTGGATCGCTTCAAACACAATTGCTAGATTTGAAAACCAAAGACTTGTGGAGTGGAAAGTTCACAGAACTCAAAAGCAAGTTGGAAGAGTTGGAACTCCAGAAAAGCATGGACATTGCGCAGCACAAGTGAACAGCTCTAAAAGAAATTCCCCAAGTTGAGGCCCTCATATTCGGCGCATGGAATAGTCTTCGAGAATGCTACAATGAGGTAAGAAGTTAACCATTTTTAATAATTTTTAAGGTAATTGGTACAGTAAAAACAAAAAGAGCAAATGCTTGCGAAGATTTTGCAAAATCATTTGAAATTATTAATAAAATAGCTGAAGTTCTTGGAATTGCTCTACCAAAGCCTTGTTTAACTTATGCTCATAGAAAAAGAAATAATCCCCAAGTAGACAATTGTCAAGATTATTATACGGGGTGCGGCAGAATGACCTCCCACACGATCCCCAATTCGCAATTGGGCGACAGGCTTTACAAACAAGTAGTGCATTAAAATGTAAATCTACTGACCGTCCTCGAACTGCAACAGGGCCGAAAAATGTGGCTGCTGTGCGAGCTACGGTTAATCAATCTCCACAGCATTCAGCACGAAAACATGCGGCTGCCCGTGTTCGGAGAATTTTGCACCGAGAACTGAAAATGCACTCTTACAAAATTGTGATTTCACAAGAAGTGAACGAAAAAGATAATGACACCCGCACAACTTTGTGTCAAGAACTTCAAAATATTCCCCTCGGTAATATTGTGCTCTTTACGAATGAAGGCCATTTCCACCTTTCAGACATGGTCGATAAACAACATTTCAGATATTGGGCAGAGAATAACCCTCGGCAACTTCACCGACGACCACTACACAGTTCTAAGGTTACAGTGTTTGGACAGGAAAATGTATGATTCCAACAAGATGGTACGACATCTCATACATCTTGTCGAACTTACGAAATTTTAAGAAAAATGTTTCTTGGGCATCTTATCTCCTTGCGTGGTACATTGGGTGGTCTCCTGATTTGACTTCCTGTGATTTTTTTCTATGGGGCTGCCTGAAATGCTCATAAAGAAGTAATAGCCTAAGAAGTTGTTGAAATACCACCTGAAGTAACAGGATCAAGGAAAACTATCGGAATAGACTAGATCAGTGTACACCAATGAAGGCCGCCACTTAAGTGATGCTATTTTTAAAACAAGTTAATCTAAAACTGCATTATGTGTACTTTTTAGAAATAAAAACATTTTTCTTGTATGTTTGTATTAAGTCATTCTGTCACACCCTGAATAACTACGTATATACCATTATTAGACAATGTTATTGAAGATTTACAATTTCGTTTCACAACAGGATCTGATATTCAAAAAGAAAAAGTGGTTGAAATGTTTTCTAAATATTTAAGTCGCGTTGAAAATACTGATGAATTGACTTTGGCTGGCAATTTCAATTCAGAAATTGATTTATGTATATGTTACAGGCCGTACATGATATCAGACCGTAAGTATACGGTCTAGGTGGTATCTATACGGTCTAGATGGCACAGACCGTATGGAAATGACGAGGTATTTTATATACGGACTAGACCATTTACATACGGACTACCGTAATTTAGACTGTATGTTCAATCGCAAGTGTCTAGTTGCCGTTTAGTTTTTGTCTCGTTTTGCTCCAATTTACAAAATATTTTGCAGCAAAATAAGCACTGTTTAATGCAATAGATTTCCACAATGGAATTACACAAACAAAGGTACGTTAATATTATAGTTACTTGTTACATAGTAATATAACCTAAAATTAAAAAAATAAAATAGGTTTTATGAACAACTGTATGAACGAAGAAAAGACGTTGCCGATAACAACCGTGGCTTAACGAGAGAAAAATATAGTAGTCTCATTGAAGAAGTAAAAATTGCTAAGGCTGCTAAAAAAAAAAGTCCAAGAATACACTGGCTCTTAAAGCATTATGATGTGTTATCTGTTCAGGGGGTAGAAAAACTGATAGTGCCTCTTAAGAGTTGTTTAACATTCTTCAAGAACTACACACATCCACAGGTATGTTCTGCAATTGGAGTCATATATGGAGTAGGTAATTAATAAAATCACTTTTTACTTGCAGGTCATGGTGGTAGAGATCGCATGATGAAAAAAACAAAGGAAAAATACAAGAATATAGTGCGTACTGAAATTTTATTGTTTAACTTGTGCGCTCCATGTCAAATGAAACAAAAAAGGGAAAAGAAGGGAATTATATCAAAACCGATGATCTTCAATGATCTGAATTCCAGATGTCAAGTAGACTTAATCGATTATCAGTCGCATGCTGATGGTAAATACAGATTTGTCCTGGTGTACCAGGATCACTTAACAAAATTTGTTATTCTGCGACCACTTGAAAGTAAACGCGCAGAAGAAGTCGCTTACCACCTTGTAGACATCTTTACCACTTTTGGGGCTCCTGTAGTTTTGCAATCTGACAATGGACGCGAATTTTGCAATAGAATTATTGAAGAATTAAAAAGTTTGTGGCCTGAACTAAATCTGGTCCATGGAAAACCGCGTCACAGTCAAAGTCAGGGTAGCGTCGAACGCGCTAATCAAGACGTGGAGAACATGTTAACAACTTCGATGTTGGAAAACGAAACAGAGCATTGGAGTCAAGGTCTACGATTTATACAATTTATGAAGAACACATCTTTCCACTCTAGAATAAAAAGGGCTCCATATGAGTCCATGTTCGGGGACAAACCGAAAATTGGATTAAAAACTTCTAATATTCCATTAGAAGCAATGGATAGCGTAACAACCGAAGAAGATCTGGAAAATGTGATTAATTCTATTCTGATTGAAAACACAGAAACCGTTCAACTGGAAACAGAGCAACCAGCGCTGGAAGGTGTTTCAACAGACAAAGATTTAGAAGAAGTGGTTACGTTGGTTGTTAGTAACAACACACAAACCGGACAATCCCAATTGCACCAAACAGCAACGACCGAAAATGTACCACTAGAAAATAACAATAACACTCAAACACTCTCGTATGAAATATGCGGTAGTTCTTTCAATCCCACTAATCGTGATGCCTCGCATGCTGAGAGCACGTCCTTGGAAAATATTTGCAATTTTTGCAATAGAAACATAGCAAATGCCAGAAAGGGCGCTTATGATGGATTACAAGCACAGGCAAAACGAATGAAATTAATATCAGATAGCACCCATCCAAAACCACAGATTGGATCAACTGTGAGGATTCCTGTTCCAGATGTCGATTGTGGCAGGGGAGATGCTCGGTCAGTTTTAGCGGTAGTGTTTGAAGCTACAGAAGATGGTTTTTACCGCTTGGGTACAAAACTAGGAGTCATTTCAAAATACTACAGTCGTTCAGAATATAGTATATGTCCTGCTAACATTTTGAAAATTGAAGAAATCACCAAAGATAAGGAAGTTTCTCTTAGATCGGTGGCTACAAGTCAATCTACTGGGCATGGGCAAGGTTTCAAAAAATGTTACTGTAAGACTAAATGTCAGTGAAACAAATGTGCTTGTCGAAAAAATAATGTATTATATAACTCAAAATGTCACAATAGTCTAACTTGTACAAATAAATAAAAAATGCATTTTTTTCTTTGTTTAAAATATTACAGTAATATGTATATCGTCTATTTGCAGATGGACCGTTTATAAATAGACTAGTCCTTTTTCAAACCGACTAGTCCGTTTATTAAAGAACAAGCTTCTTACACATATAGACTAATAATTTCAGTCCATTTACATATGGACTGGTCCTTTTGTATACGGTCTTGTTTACATATATGGTCTGTAACATATATATAAATAAATACAAAAACACCATAAATAGTATTGACAAAACACTTGCTAATTCCTATCAACATTGTGATGGAAACATGTTTCAACAATCAAAAGATTTTACAAATCATTTTAACTTTGCTGATAATTGTCGCATCTGCTGAAAGCAGTTTTTAGCATTAAGAAGTTTAGTCTGCTGGTTTAGTCTTATTGTTAGTACTTAATTGTATAACTAATGTATCATTTGTCTTAGTTTACATGATCTTTGTTCCCTAAAAAATTGTAAAATTGTGTAAGTTTGCCTGTGTGTTGGGTTGTTAACTATCAGGCCTTAATGGAAACCATCTCCACTCTGTTCTAAGGATTACCCCTCCCAAAATTAAAGGCTAGCTAACAATAGACCTAGAGCTAGAAATATTCCAGTGTTTTAGCCGTGCATCTCTCAAGACGGTTAAACCCGAATGTTTTTAGTTCTGTCTTCTTAGTGACTAATATATCCAGGAAAGGTAACTGTTTATCAGTTTCCGTTTCCATTTTCCATGATAAATTTGATCAAGAAGTGTTGCGAGTTCAGGTAGTCTAGGTACTTCTAGAATCGCTGTTTTCCATAATGCCAGATCACGAAGGTGATCCCATGGCTGTTCCTTCACATTGCTTGTAGAACTTTCCCCTCGAATTAAACTATATCGATAATACTAATTCTGGAATGATAAACTATCCATGGCATTTTTGACTGGTACTTTAATTAATGTAGGTTCTTTGTCTACTGGTAGAACGCTGAAGTCTGCTTTATTTATTATAAGTGAATCACCTGTATATAATAAAACAAATTTGGTGTATTTTGGTCACTTTCATTTTTTTCTGAATGATGCAAATGGTTTAAATAAATTAGGTCAAAAATAAAGAAACACAGTCTAATTAAAGCCTTGCATTGTAGGTCGGATATTCGGGAAGCGCTATTACTTAACTACTGACAACGTTGAATTGGAGTTCGTAAAATAGAACCGGACTTTTACAGGCTTCTTGCAACGTTTCTTGCGCAAGTATGGCCATCGGGCACTGCGGCTGCCTGCAATTACGGCTGATTTACGACACTTCCACCGCGACGCGACGCTGCGGTTAGTATTTATGGGCGCGAGTTCTGATAGTTAGCCACCACTTATAAATAACGTTTAATTTTTCGGGATAAACCGTTACTACACCGTTAAATACATCTCAATGTAACTTTATTATCTAATCGAAAACAAAAATGTAGTTGTTAATAAGGAAAATAAATTAATTTGTTTAAATATTCACCGGGCATTTCTAACATCCATGGCTCGGCAGCCGATCTAACCGTTTGTTCGCGTTCATTCACCAAGTCTTCATACAGAGGAAGTGCCATGGCTATTTTTTTTTGTCGTGTTGTCCCTCGCTGTAGGGTTCGCGATTCCCCGACCGCGTTCCTACCCGGATGGCGTTATTTTTTCCCTTCCACTTGCGTCGCCTCTTTGTGCCACGAACACGTGGGCAGCTGCATGGTGGTCGCACCCGTTAGAATTTCAACAAATTGAAACCCAAAAACGTACTCACAAAAACGAGCAAATAAAACAATAATGAAACAATTTTATTTACAAAAAAGGAATCAAAACGAATTGTAAAAAACCAGCGCATCCGCCAATGTAGTTAATTCATATCAATGATATAATAATAATGGGTATTAACGTATAATCTGGAATAATTGATTTCAAACTAACAGCTCTTGCGAACTCACTCTAAGCGACAGTAATGTGCAATTAACCGCATTATAAGCAAATTTCGGATATTAGTCGACCGGCAACAGATATACAATAACCCCTTTCATGGTATCGTCCTCCCCCAGTTTGGAATTTGTTATGAGAGCTTAATTAACGTTGTATATGTGATTGTATTCTTCTTGTTAAAAAAATGATGAAAATTGCAACGATTTACTCGCACAGTTTCGAAAATCGATTATATTTGTTATTCTGAGCGTTTGGCACATTAAAATTGTAGTCGGTTTATCCTGGCACGTTTCAACGTTCGTTGTGTATTTGAGCCGGGGCGATTTAAATATTTCATTCGATGGATTGGCTCGCGGTAAAAATACATTTAATAGTCTTACGATAATAATATTATGTATGATTAAAGATAAACCGCAATAGATTAATGAGGAAAGTTAATAAGTTGTTGGGGAAAAATATAACGGTTTAAATTGAAAAGGGAAAACACGTGAAGTAGGTCGCCCTTCAGAGTTCGTATCATGGATGCCAACAGATTATTATCTCGAATAGCAGAGTAATCTCAGAGCTGACAGTGCTCAACAAGTTTGCCCCAGTTTTTGAAGTTGGGGCGCTCGGCTGGGATTCCACAATTCATAACTTTGAACTCTCTCCGTCTGTAAATATAGCAGACTTTGTTGCCACGCTTTCACGGTCACTGTCGTGCCCTTACGCAGCCCTTCGCCCCCTATCTTTACCTTTACACTCGGTTTAACTTTACGTTCGACCGAAGAGGCTCATATGTGTTTCATGATGTGTTTTGTTATGTTTATTGTGAGAGTTTTGTTATTGTCCTAGTAAAGATAAGATAGGGAAAATCTGGATCGGTCATTTTCGATGAGTTTGTCGCCTCGTTAACGAAGAAGAGGCCGATTCTAGGAACGTTTTTGGGGGTTCTACGGCTCCAACGATCGCGACTCCCTGCCGCGGGGCGCAGGTAGAAGTGACGCGACATGGTCGTCTTTTGCACCCGGCAGAAAGCGGGACGCGTCATCCTGTTACGGAGGGTTGCTGTGAGATGCGTAGCTAAGTGGTACAGTTACAACAAAATTTAGGAAACTTTCCAATCAATCGCAAAAGAAATTTTCATTTGATCAAACCACATTTTTCTTATTCAACATAACCAACCTTTATCGTTATTTGCAAGCTTTTGATATTTACATAGTAAAAATCCAGAACTTTCTCGTACTTTCCAAGGACTATATGTTTCTTATCTGTCAATTTAGTACGGTGCATTGGTTACGAGATTCTTCCTTTTGTCTACTAAAAAGGACGAAGCTCGAGGGACCCGCAGTTGGTGCCGTAATCACAAACAATTGGTCGCAGGGACAGGCGCGGCGGATGTGCCCTTTCTTAAGCCGAAACAACCGTCGTCAAAAGACGGAGAAATATCCTAAATAAAGTGGACCACAAATAAGAAACGCGAGGCTAAATGCTCGCACAAAAAACCCAACCGAAAAGATCACGAAAATGTCATGTAACTACAATACAATGTGACAATGAGATAATAGACAAGATGAAGCTTAAACATGTTAAAGGCCAGGTTAATTCGTTTAATAATTAAACTACTTAGAACATACGACATTCTAAGTAGTTTATATGTAAATTATTAAATAACCACAATTGAAACGTTAACATTTAATGCAAAACATGGATTAGATGTAAGTTACGATGATTTAGTGGCAAATCCTGTTTTGATTTAAATGCAACAACATCGTGATTCCCCAACAAAAGAAAAGAACTGTATACATGAATATAAATTAATGCAATAAGAAATGGTTAAACGATATAGTGCTATGTTAGTGGTACTTCACAATGTAGTGATCATTATTAGTAGTGATGGAACAGATTGTGATTTTGCGAAATGATATTAGGCATCCCCTTCAACCGGATATCCGGTTACCCGGCATATCTATCCGGCTATTATGCCACATTATTGCGATAAAAATGAAATTAATAAGAAAGCTGATAAAATATATCAACTTATTTGGATCCAAGATATAAAATGAACTGTTTTGATGCTGATTTAACTCCCGAAGCAACTCTAAAAAGAGGAATAAGCAACTCTAATTAATAATTGGCGATATTTCCACAAGGATTCTTCAAGAAATGAATTTTATAACGAATCTTGAAAGTTATCGATGAAAATTGCAACATCGAAAATTTTATCGAAACTTCAAATATTGTACTCATACTCATATTCCAAGAAATTGATTTTATATCGAATTTTTAAAACTTAATCGGCGAAAATTGCAAAATTCGAAAAAATTGTCGATTATTTCAAACGTTTAGTTCTCAAAAACTAAATGCGATTTTTCAAAACGGCATTAAAAAGAAGATACTATAATTAATAATTGGTGACATTTCCACAAGGATCCTTCAAGAAATGAATTTTAAAGGGAATTTTGAAAGTTATCGATGAAAATTGCAACATCGAAAATTTGATCAAAACTTCAAATATTGTTTTCTCAAAAACTAAAAGTTATTTTTCAAAACGGGTTGGTTCATTGGAAAGAGGACACTTTTATTAACACTCTGGGAAAATTTCATATTCATATTCCAAGAAAGCGATTTTATACGAATTATTAAAATTTAATCGGCGAAAATTACAAAATTCGAAAAAATTGTCGATTATTTCAAACGTTTATTTCTCAAAAACTAAATGCGATTTTTCAAAACGGGTTGGTTCATTGGAAAGAGGACACTTTTATTAACACTTTGGGAAATTTTCATATTCATATTCCAAGAAAGCGATTTTATACGAATTATTAAAATTTAATCGGAAAAAATTGCAAAATTCGAAAAAATTGTCGATTATTTCAAAAATTTATTTCTCAAGAACTAAAAGCGATTTTTCAAAACGGCTTGTTGCATCAAAAACAGGATACTTTAATTAATAATTGGTGATATTTCCACAAGGATCCTTCAAGAACTGAATTTTATAGCGAATTTTGAAAGTGATCGATGAAAATTGCAACATCGAAAATTTTATCAAAACTTCAAATATTGTTTTCTCAAAAACTAAAAGTTATTTTTCAAAACGTGTTGCTTCATTGGAAAGAGGACACTTTTATTAACATTTTGGGAAGTTTTCATACTCATATTCCAAGAAAGCGATTTTATACGAATTATTAAAATTTAATCGGCAAAAATTGCAAAATTCGAAAAAATTGTCGATTATTTCAAAAGTTTATTTTTCAAAAACTAAAAGTGATTTTTCAAAACGGCTTGTTGCATCAAAAACAGGATACTTTAATTAATAGTTGGTGATATTTCCACAAGGATCCTTCAAGAACTGAATTTTATAGCGAATTTTGAAAGTTATCGATGAAAATTGCAACATCGAAAATTTTATCAAAACTTCAAATATTGTTTTCTCAAAAACTAAAAGTTATTTTTCAAAACGTGTTGGTTCATTGGAAAGAGGACATTTTTATTAACATTTTGGGAAGTTTTCATACTCATATTCCAAGAAATCGATTTTATACGAATTATTAAAATTTAAGCGGCGAAAATTGCAAAATTTGAAAAAATTGTCGACTATTTCAAAAGTTTATTTCTCAAAAACTAAAAGCGATTTTTCAAAACGACTTGTTGCATCAAAAACAGGATACTTTAATTAATAATTGGTGATATTTCCACAAGGATCCTTCAAGAAATGAATTTTATAACGTTTTTTGAAAGTTATCGATGAAAAACTGTTCCTAAAAATCTAGTGCTCACCTTTTTGAAAGCATTCCAAGCTTCTCTTTCAACACCTGACGTTGTGTACCAAAATTTCTCATCAAGTATTAGTTTACATATGTCAGGACCCACAAACATTCCTCATTTTAAGCAAAGGTATCGAAAGTAGACACCAGTGTTGGGTAAAGTTTTGACGAATTGTTTCATGAGTCCTAACTTGATGGGAAGAGGGGGAAGACAATTTTATTTAGGATCAACGAAAGCTTTGTGGAAAACGTTCTTTTCACCTGGCCCCAATGTTTGTTGGGTTGGCCATACTTTTTTAGTCCAGTGTTCATTCCTTGCTCTGCTATCCCATTCACAAATGAAACATGGGTATTTAGCGTTTCCTCCCTGCAGACCAAGCATCATGCATGAAACTTTCAGATCGCCACAAACTATCCAGTTATGATCTGTATATTTAATTTTATTTCACACCTCTTTTAAATTATCGTAATTTTCTTTGAGGTGGAGAGAATGCCCTAGAGGAAAGGAGGCATATGTGTTACCATTGCGCAGGAGTATAGCCTTTAGCCTACTTATTGAAAATTCAATTAAAAACTATTGAACCAAACCAGGAACATCACAACAGCAGACCAACTCGCCTTCTTGTTTGAAATAGTCAGTAAATTCACGATCTCTAAATCAGTACTGATAAAAAAATGTTCCACCAGCCAATAGCTTTTTTTCTTTTAGTGTAGAACCCAAAAGTTCAGCATTCTCCTTGGTAAGTCCCAAGTCTTTCATCAAATCTTCAAGCTCAGACTGAGCAAAAACTTGTGGAGTGGCATAATCTAAAGGATATTAAAAATCACAGTCATCTTCATTCACGTCAGATTTACAAGAGCTCATCTCATCTAGCGTTGCTGGAGGCTGAGGTACAAGCATCTGGTCCATGAGCTACAGGTCGCATTGCAGAAAGAAGGTTGTGGTACACTATATTTCTTTTATTCTTAGAGTTATAGCCATTAAAATCATAGTAGCAAAAATTACAGTCATCACTGTGATTTTTTGATTGCCTCCACACCATCGGAGTGCCAAATTTGAATGATTTTTTTACCTGATGACCACTTTCTGAGATCTTCTACACAAATATAACACACATTGTAAAGTGCCCATGATAACAAAATGTTCTTTCCCAACAAAATGTTTCTCTGGTGTGTTTTAATGACAATTTCACCGCAATGTAGTAAAAATTGTCGGGAGAATTGTCCTATTTCCTTTTATTATAATCAAAGGAAACAGGAAAACGCGTAATGCCAACGTAATTCAACTTAAAACTTTCAGTTTCAAAAAAGTTTAGGGCGCAGTCCTGTGTAATCTAGCATATTTTTACTCCATCAAAAATTACAACAATTTTCTATACAAAAATATGCTCCGAGATTTTAAATTTATCGTTTATCGTATTCGTTTACTTTTTCGACCAATTTCATTGATAGATTTATTTCTAAGATTAATATTGCATCAAAAAAGTTGTAATAGATTTATTTTCTAACAAAATTAAAACGATTAGCCAAAGAAGGGTAAATCATTGAGCTAGCAATGATGACTTAAACACTATTTGTGATGTAAAGTACTCGTTTCTATGAAAGTCGGCAGAGTGAATGCAAATAACAACTTTCAACACTCGTATCCAAGCTAGAAACTGACACTTTCGAAGATAGGATTGAACAATAGTATATTACAGTATAAGTGAGGAAGCTATGATTTTTTATCAACGCGTATGTAGGATTTCCACATGAGCCGAAGGCGAGTGTTGAAAGACATACAAGTTAGTGGAAAATATAAGTTTCTCACGTGTGCTGTGTAGTGTTTTGTTCAATCCTACCATTTAGAGAAAACGCATCCTAAAATTCGATAATTCCTGAGTAATTTCATGTCGACATGTCGGCGACGACAGCAGTTTTTGACATTGTCATTGATTGTCATGCTTTTAATTGATATACAGGGTGTATCAGGTATGAGTAGAAAAAATTTGATGGGTTATTGGGCCCCTTTTTGTGAATACAAAATTCTTATAACAAAAGGTCCCATTCTTTACTATTCTTAAGATATGATACGATAAAGTTAAGAGTTTGAAAGTTTAAGTACTGCTGTATAAAGAATTATACTAAGCAGGCTTTGCTTATATACATAGCTTTAATTTGACACATAAAACTCATTTTTGAAATATTTTTTAGAGGTGGTTTACTTTATACGAATAAATTTATCACTTCTGTTTCATCACCCTTTAATGTGAAAAATGAATAAATGTACAAAAATTTTAGTTTTAATAAATAAACTTTCTTATTATATGAAAAAAAGCAAAATTACAAAACTAGAAACAAATTACAAATTGCAAAGCAAAGCCTCCTTAGTATAATTCATTAACCAGTAGTAATCAAACTTGTGAATCCTTAACTTTATGGTATCATATCTTAAGAAGTACAAAGAATGGGACATTGTGTTTTAAGCCCCTCTTTTATAACCCCTCAAATTTTTCTACTCATACCTGATACACCCTGTATGTAAACAACCATTTGTGTCAAATTGTTAATTGTCATCATTATGCATAAAATTAATAAATTGATTAAAATCAATACTTAATAGAAGTGAAATACTTAATTAACTTTCCACGTGGGCTGTCCACCGTTTTTTAGTTAACATCCGTTACGTTTAAATAAAGAGTTGTGCTTTTAAAAGTCTTATATTTAACTAACAGTGGTTGAAAATAATTTTCACTCACTCGTTTCTATGAAAGTCAGCAGAGTGAATGCAAATAACAATTTTCAACACACGTATCCAAGTTAGAAACTGACAATTTGGAAGGTAGGATTGAATAAAAGTTTTGTGTTGGTAGTCGAATCATAAATCATCAAATTATGAAGAAATTGTACAAAATATGCTGACAAACTTTCAGACTCTAGGAGAAAATATGAGTATCAAGTTACACTATCTCCGCAATCATCTAAATAAATTCCCGGATAATTTAGGAAATTATAGTGAGGAAAATGGAGAGCGGTTCCACCAGGATCTAAAAGTGATGGAGGAAAGGTATCAGGGTCGATGGGATTGTCACATGATGGCAGATTGCTGGTCTTTAAAAAGAGATTGTCTCCTGAAAAATTATAAAAGAAAAGCTCATAAAAGGTGTTTTATGGAAATATAACATATGTTGTACTTCGATGTATCCTAATTTTTTGTAATTTTTGTAATGTAAAATGAAAATAAAGATTTAAAAAAAAAAGAGAGCCAATCTAAAACGAGCATAAATATATCCAAAATCAATCTAATATCTAGGGCAACAAAACCACTAGTGTAGACCAGTGTTATCATAATTTTCTGTGTGGATATTGCAAACTGTTTCGAGATTCCTTTTTGCCCTAATTCTTTCGATATAGAATTTAAAATGATCGTAAACATCCGAAGGAACTCGACGATGACAAATAGTAAAAGTTCGACAAAAGCGGTCAGCGAGGGTCCGCGATATTTTTTACGGGCACACAACGAGCCCGTGTCCGGAGATATTTATTGAGTGCTTTAAAATAGGCAGTTAAGAAGGCACCGGTCCAAGGCCCAGAGGATCGGCTTTTTATGTCCCACTAATTCTCGGACCGAATGCCAAGTAGAAATAAATATCAGCCCGGTGGCAAAGGTGACCGCTCGCGGCGCGCCCTCGCGGTAATTGGAAAAACCTGTTATGTTACTCCGAACCGGATTTATCTCCGGTACAAATTTGACAAAGCGACCCGTATTACGTTAATCGCATTCTCATCTTGTTTTCGCGAGGTTCCTTACTCCTGGAAACACATTTACCAAACTAAGCCATCCGATCGAATTTCCGGTTAAGTTTGCAATTACTTTTGTTTCGTTTTTTTTTGTTTTGATGAAGCTGGTGATTCATTTGATGATACATTTAGATAAATTGGAAAGTATTCTAGTTGAACATAATCAGCCGGTCGATGCGACGGAGAAACATTCTCAGCGAATGAGGTTCGCCGATTTTTCATTCTCTTTCATTTCGCGAGGAGGAGATATTTTCAATTAGCCCCCTAAAGTACCTCCACCATATTGCGCTCCGGCTTTGACGTTGTCCGCTTTGGAGCGCTTCAACGGTCGGATGGTCGGTCGTCGAGCGTGGTCCAAACGCGCAAATTACCTTCGAAGGGCGAAGAGGCGAAGACCAGAGGAGCGGAGAGCCAGATGAGTATCGATTGGCGGGAGCGCGGGTGTTGGGGGTCGGGGGGTGACGCGTACCCGAGAGGGTGGCATGGGGCCTTCGGGATCGGAGAGGGACGGACGGTGGGAGGCCGACCCGAGTGGCGTCAGCGGGTCGGCGGCTCGCTCGGTGCGTGTAAATGAAAATCCGTAAAAAATACGGCCGCGATGTGCCGCTCCCCAACAGTGCTCGCGGATATTGCCAAGGGTCGGACGAAGGGGAGGTGGGTGGCCAACGCGACCTTATTGACGCCCCGATCCTCCCCGCACTCGCCGGAGACGCGAGCGGCAACCAAACAAGCGAAAGCCAACGCGACGCCCGCTGCGAAAAGTCCCATTTTAACGATCGTCCGAAAATCGAACCCCCCACGGCCTTAAATAGGATTCACTCAAATTTTAACCCCAATGCGACAAATCGTAAAGAATTGCAAGAATAGACACTCAAAGTATTAACTTAATCATAAACAAGTTAGATATTTCATGATACATGCTTCAAGAAACCCAATATCTATTCTAGGTAATGGTAATTTTTTTCTAATTGGTATCTTCATTGGAAGGAAGACCTGTAACTGTACCTACTTTGACCTTCGACGTGCACATGTTCGACGAAGAGGGAAAGAGATGGAAAATGAACGGCAAGGTTCGCGCGGTCGTCTTTGAAGAGTAGCACCCACCAAATGAACATTACTCGCCCATATTTGCCGTTAAGGGTAAAATGAAACCCCACATCCTGTGGTTTCGGATGCATTACAACGAACATGCCTACGCCTTCCTTCTGGAGCGACATAAAAACTTATCATAACTATGTATATGTTACCGTCAATCTGTATAATTCAGGTACTCTATACAATGCCTAGGTAGTGTATAAAATACCTGGGGTGTTTAGGCAATGTATGAAATATTATGAAGATTATTGTCCCTTAGATACTTTACCTAGGTAATGTAGACAATTCTTAGTGATTACGTAGAGTACCTGTTGGTCGACAAGCAATGTGTAAAATAAATAGATTTTGGTCTGTATTTATCAATTTTTACACATAATAAACTTTTTTATAATCTATAAGTTATTGTACAAAAAAAGGCACCTAGTACCTTTCTGTAACTATAGTAAAATCATCATTAAATTACACTAAACTTAAAATTTTTCTGGGTTAACTAACATAATGTCATTTGCTTATAAGCCATCAAGTAATAAGTATTAAAAACATAGGGAACAAAATAATTCTGTAAAAACAAGACGTAGATCTACTGGCCTCTCAGAATTGAGTAAGTAAAAAATATATTTATTTCTTTTTACATGAGGAACTATTGTGACATTTTGAAGTGCATGAAATCTTACTTTTAAGACATGAACACTTTTTAGTATCACAGTGTTTTTTGCAAACTGATGCGGTTCTGTACAGCTAAAGCGTTTTTTAAGCATAATGGGCAAACAACTTTAGAACCATAGCCTTCTGCCATATCTTTCTCCGGAGCAGCACAAATAGCATGAATGGGCTATTGCATGTTCTACATGAATGAGCAGCCATTGCCTCTTCAGTACAAACACTGCACAAGAGTGGGAAATGATTGCTCACGTTCTGATACGAAATTCAGAACATCTAAACATCTATGAACATCTGTGTTCATCGTCATGTTCATGAAACGCACTTTGAGCATTCGAAGCTTCATTACGGATCTCGGAACTTTCGATGACTGGGCTTTGTTGATGAAAATCAACCTCTAGAGGAGGTTGATTTTCATCAACAAAGCTCCAACGATCACTGTTACTATCTTGCATCCAAGTTGTTAGCATATTTTTGATGTCCTGGTTTGCTCGTTCGACACTCCCCTGACTTTGGGAATGTCTAGGCTTGCCATGTACAATTTTTAAAGTTGGGCAGTACGTTAGGACTGCTTACAATTTGGTTTGAGAATTCTCTACCGTTGTCTGATTGTAGGATCGCTGGTGCGCCAATTATTGTACAAATATCCAGTAAATTGTAAGCTACTTCCTCTACGCGTTTTGTTTTTAGTGCTCTTAATGTTACAAACTTCGTGAGATGATCCTGATGGCCATTACAAATTTACATTCTCGGTCTGGTTGAGACTGATAGTCAATCAAATCTACTTGACAGCGAGAATTAAATTCAGATGAAAGTATGGGTTTGACGTCAATCCCGTTTTTTATTCCTTTTTGTTTTTGCTGGCACGGTTCGCAAAATTGCAGATATAGTTCAACATCGTGGCGAGTTATATTCTTGTATCGTGTAGAAAGCTCGTTCAGCATACGGTTTCGACCGCCATGGCCGATACTTTGATGTGCGTCGTGAAGTACTTGGAATACTTCACTATCAGCAACGTAGTATATAATATTGTTATTTTGGGGTATTCACAGGAAATATTAACCTATGTTTTTGACCAACCGTTATAAAATCATAATGCTTTAATAACCAATAATCCCGGAGTAACTTCTTATTGGCTGCTTTTGCATTTTTTATTTCTTCTAACAATTGTTTATACCGTTGATCGTCAATAAACGTGCGATTTTTAGTATTTGCTGATTTTCTTTTAATACATAGAGAATAAAATCTTTCTCTCGTCCGAGAGACTCGTTTATTGGCCGCCATTTTAATGAATTAGATTCACTAACGAAACCACACGACACTTCACTTGAAATGCAAGCAACAACAAGTCGCTGCGCGCTTGTTTACTGCCTGGCCACACGTCTCCCCTTCCCTGTTCTCGTCTTTTACGCACATTGTCAGCTTCGCATTCGGTATTTTATAGACTACCTAGGAAAAGTATAAAATTAATAATATTTCATATATTACCTAAACGTTTTAGGTTTTCTATAAATTGCCTAGGTATTGTATAGAATACCGGATTATACAGATTGCCGGTAACATATACATTCTTATTATAAAAGATAAAATTGAAGAGAAGATTTTCATTGGCTTTTTGTATTTAGTCAAAACGTTAATCAGTAGAAGAACTTAAGGTGGGTTCATGCAACGTGTTTTAGTCGTAGTTGTTGGCATAGTCGTAAGAGTGAAAAGTTAAGGTATTGTGTTATAGTAGTACTTCATGCAACACCTTACGACTAAAATGATTTTTGTCCTAGTCCCAAGAGTTGCCCAACTTTTAACTTCTTAAAGCTAAACCAATCGGTCATAACTTGACGCACACCCACTTTTCTCTTTTGTGCCGTTGTAACTGCTATATTACAACGACACAAAAGAGATTTTATAAATTGAGGTTAGGTCAGTTAGATTTTGTATTTTATCTCTTATTTTGAAATTATTACTTCTGGAGTGCCTCAAGGATCGATTTTGGGACCTATACTGTATCTTATTTACACGATTAATCTGTGTTCTAACCTAAAGCACTGTAAAACTCATATGTATGCTGACGACACACAAGTATACTTTCGCTTTAGTAGGGATAACATAGGTGAGGCGCAATCTCTAATGAATTCTGACTTGAAGTTACTAGTTGACAACGCCAAACGCCATTGTTTATCTATTAATGCTTCTAAATCGTCTGTCATTATTTTCGGAACCGGTGCTTCCGCGGATGAGGCTAGGCAATCCTTGAACATTCTTGTTAACGATGAACAACTAAACTTTACGCACGTTGCCCGTAATTTAGGTATTGCCATGGACTCTGATTTGAGATTTAAAGGGCATGTCAGTAATCTCCTTCAAAGAGCCTACTCCACCCTTAAGCTTTTGTATTCAAGTAAAAACTTACTGCATCAACAATTAAGAAGTCATTTATGCGAGTCACTTGTGTTAACCATTTTTAATTATGGGGATGCTGTGTACCACTCTTGCATCGATGCTGCGAATAGATGTCGTATTCAGAGGGTGCAGAATTCTTGCCTTCGCTTTATCTATGGTATCAGAAACGTGAGAGAATTTCTCATACGCTCGGTTGGGTCGGTTGGCTGAATATGTCACGACGTAGAATACTACACTCCGCTTGTCTGTATCATAAAATCCTTACTTATAAAACCCCTCCTTATTTACACAACAAAATTTGCTATCGGACAGATATTCATAATATAAATGTTAGGCACCGTTACACGTTAACAATACCGAAGCATCGGCTCGAACTGTTCAAGAGAGCCTTTTCCTACTGTGTGCCTAGCATTTATAACAATATCCCACTTACC
The DNA here is from genome assembly GCF_000648695.1 of Onthophagus taurus. NCBI lineage: Eukaryota > Metazoa > Arthropoda > Insecta > Coleoptera > Scarabaeidae > Onthophagus > Onthophagus taurus. Next base: position 1,161,420 of record NW_019286118.1, read on the forward strand.
ATAAAGCTGGAGAATGTGCGTGGTTTCAGAAACAAATTAAAAATTGAACTGCGGAGACAGCAGGAGGAAGCGGGCAATCATTAGGCATATCAAGCATTTTATGACACCTTGAAACCTTTGAATTGGCGTTGCACTTGGGGTGGGTGGTGGGATGGGTTTTAGATATAATTTCATTTAATACTTCCGAGGGCCAATGAAAAACCGTTTGCGCTTTCGCTAATTGACTTGGCCCTCTTTAACTCCATTGATTGTTTATCAGTATTATTATTAGTTTATATACTTTCCTTTGTCATTTGATTTTTTTTGTATTACTCTTCTTTTTTCAATGTATTACATGGGGTTAATAAATATTATATTATTATTATTAACAAAACAAAATACATTATTTATGAATATTTTATTAATATAAAAAATTTAAGGTCTAACGCGCGATACATGGTCATATTGCCATGTTACACTTCCAATGCCGTTAAAATATTCACACAACAAGTCTCTGTTCTTCTGGAACCTTCTTGTCGCATTGTTGCTTCCAACCCGTCCTATATTTTGCAGTAGCATTGGTTCAGCTCGTCACTGACTATTTATAATTTCCCCTGCCTCTGACTAAATAGTATCACCATATTCAGGAGGACAGTACCTTTCGCTTTGCCGTTCAATACGAAGGAAGTTATGTAAAACTACTGTGGCTTTTACAATATTTTCTACTATGTCTACCCTAGCTATGATTGGTCTCCGTAGAATTCGCCACCGCTGGCAGGGTATACCAAATTCATTTTCAACGGTTTTCCTTGCCCTGGATAAACGATAGTTGAAAATGTTTTTTTCTAACCCTAAGTACTGTCCGGGATATGGTCTCATTATATTTTCCATTAGAGGAAACGCAGCATCTCCCACAATAAAATGTGGAAGTATAATGTTGCTTCCAGGCAATTTCTTTGGAAAAGGGATATCTATGTTTCCATTTATAAAAGCTCTACCGAAAGAAGATTCTTTAAAGATAGTGCTGTCATAATTTCTTCCACTAGCTTCAATATCTACTATAATGAAATTATAATCCGCATCTACACATGCCATTAAACAATGCTAAAGGTATGTTTATAATTGAAGAACTAACTTCTCGATGCTTTTGGTGCTTGTATATGGATATGTCCCATCAACAGCCCCGATACAGTTAGGTATGTTCCATTTTTTGTAGAATGTATCTTCAACAGAGGCTAATATGTTTCTTGTTAGCTCTTGTGACATTCTAGCCGGCTATAGTACGTTCCACAGAACAGTTGTTCTCTCTTTAATTACATATATAATGTACAGTGGATTTTCCCATTCGAAATTTCCAAGCTAACTCTTGCATAGAACTTCCTTCTGACAAATAACTACAATAATTTTATTACATAATTTAATGTTTTTTATAATATAAAATTAAACAAATATTTCATCAACCTTTGAGCGCGTGAAATTGCACCTTTATTTGGTGTTTTTGCTAAAAAAGGTTCAACCAGTCTTTTCGAACGACATGCGAAGATATTTAAAAAATTGCAAATCGTCTTCCACTTTTTCCAGCATGTGTCTAATCAGAGTGGCATAATTTCCTTCTAATTCTCTATTTTTATTGATTGGTCTTTTACCAAAACGCCGTCGTCTTTTATTTCTTAATCTTTGTGCGATTAATAGAGCTGCATTCAAGCACATTACACTAGCAGCGACAACAATTTTCTTTTTATTCATAATAAACAAAACAGTTTTACCCCCGATTTCTTTTTTTTTAATTTGGCACGAGTTGTGGTACGACTGCTCTTATGTCAAAATCTTCCTTTAATGTGCTGTGCTTAAATATTGCATGAACCAATCCCTTTCCTTATGACTACAGCTAAAGCAAATGCTTATGACTATGATTAAAACTAAAACAGTTTGCATGACCCCACCTTTAATTGGAATAGAACCGCAATAGAGGACGTAATTAAACAATATCTTGAGAAAATCAACCACTTATAGAGTACCTAAATATCGAAATCCTTGACACAACTTCATTTTACAACACCTAAAGTTGAAAAACGCACTAGGGAGGAACTCATGTTATACAGCAAAAAAATAAGCAAAATGCAGTGTTTTTTAAAAACGAATAGAGGTAATATGTAGAGTCTAATTGATCAATAGACAAGATCTAGAAAAATAAAGAGCAGATACAGTGTCTGCTAGAATTTAAGAAGAGTTGAATGTAAAGCTGTTGAGAGAAACAGTAGCAAATTCAATGTCTATTAAAGAGATATGAGGGCAAAATATAAATCAGCTCAAGGTCAATAATAACAGATGAACGCAGAGTCCACTACGAGCACTAACAACTATATATTGGGACAAAATAAAATGTGTATATAATTAACAATAATTAAACAGTTTAATTTCTTTTAATAATTTTTTCAGATTAATATCATTTGATTATATAATTAACAACAATTTTGTCTAATGAACAACACAAAAAACAAAATACATACCCTATTGCTTCTAATTAAACTAGAAAAATGTATATTTTACCTGACAACTTAATATTGGGATAAATTAAGATAAGTACTAAACTGTGGAAATAATGTAAAATGAAATGTTAAATTGCCGGTTTGTTCTAAAGCTTGTAACATTGTTGCTGTTGAGTAAATCTGTATTTATCAATTAAAATGGTGCGTGGTATCTGTACAGAGTCGTATCTGTCAAATCCGTGAATTAGGGATTAAAAATTATTGCCACAATAAAACAATACGTGAAAAAGTAGCTTAATATTCCTAAAAGCACAGCGTGAAAAGTAATTAAACATTATGGAGAAAATGGGCAAATTTTATAAAAAAAAAAGGTAAAAATTCAGTTCGTCCAAAGTTAGTTTCTGATAGAAATAAAAGAATATTTGTAAAAATCTGCAAAAAAGGACGAAGAAATATTTTAAGACAAGTTACCGCTGAATGGAATAATCAAACTGGATTAAATATATTAAGGGAATGCTATCACAAATGGATTCTTAAAAGTTGATTAAAGTTTTACGAGGTTTACTTACAAGCAATAATTAAAAAATGTCGCTTTTAGAAAATCGTTGTTTAATAAGCAAAAGAAAAACCACTGTTAACAGAAAAACAACAGAAAGCCAGGCTCACATGGGCAAAATCTAAACTGTCTTGGTCAGCAGAAGACTTTTCCAGGATAATATTCAGCGATGAATCGAAATTTGCAATAAACATGAGGCATTTCATAAAGATTGTTTAAAACGTTGTGTAAAATTTCCGAAGGGAGTAATCATTTGGGGCTGTATGACAGCTTCAGGATAAGGATGCTTTGAATTTATTGATGGCACCGTGAACGATGCAAAATATCAACAAATACTACAAAACAGCATACTACCAAGTATGGTGCAGTTAAATATTGGCGAAAATTACATATTTCAACAGGATGGAGCGGCTTGTCATACGGCCAAAACTACAAAAAAGTGGTTGGGGATTAAAATATTAATGTTCTGTATTGGCCTACCAACAGTCCAGATCTGAATGTAATTGAAACAGTATGGCACAAAATGAAACAAACTTTGAGGAACAACCCACAACGGACATTGCCAGAACTTAAAGCCAAAATAAAGCAAATTTGGGATGGATTTACTCCTCAACAGTGTAGAACCTTAGTGAATTAAATGCCCAACCGAATTCAAGCGGTTATAAAATCTAAGGGCGATGTTACTCCATATTAGAAATACAAATCGTGCAATGTCACAATATTTAGTTGTCAGGCAAAATTTACATTTTTCTAGTTTAATCAGAAGTAATAGGATATGTATTTTGTTTTTGTGTTGTTCATTAGATAAAATTGTTGTTAATTGTCTAATTAAATGATATTAATTTGAAAAATGTATTAAAACAAAATAATCTGTTTAAATGTTGTTAATTACATATAAATTCTATTATGTCCCAACATATAGTTGTTAGGGCTCGTATATGGTAAGATGACAGTAGTAGTACGTCTCCGAAAAAATTGAACAAATGGACCATGCTAAAAAAACAGACACCAAATGAGTTCCTGGAAGGTCATCTAAAAAACTATTTTTTATTACTGTATCTTTTGTGCCTCAAAATTTTTAATATTTTGTTGAGGTATCTGTTGTCGCAATAAGAGTTTGAATTCTCCGTGGCATGCTGTCAATGCAAAATTGCGTCCTGAATTTGAGGATGGTGATTCCAAATAAACAATTTTTTCTATGACTCTTCATTTTGTTGTGATCACCCGGTGTTTTTCGCCTTTATGGTACCACTGCTGCTCTTATGATTTGTGTTCTATAGAGCCAGGCTGAGCGTACCTCCCTGTCTTATTGCAGTTTCAATAGGTATACCTTTCGTGAGTCTCTCCTTTGTTCTTCAAAAGCTTGATTCTCAGTACTTATCTCACTTACAAATGCCACAATATTCTGGGGTGTAAGTCGATTCTCTAGCTGGACCACAACGTCACTTAGTCACACTTTATCAAAACCCTGTTTATCGATTAAGGCCCACTTTTACCACCTCTTGATAAATTTAACCGATAGATAAATTGGCGCTCTTAGCCAATGAGAGCGCTTAAAACCGCTGTAACCATGGTAATTATCTATCGGTTAAATTTATCAAGAGGTGGTAAAAGTGGGCCTAAATCGATTAAACACATAAAAACTATTTATTTTTTATTACTCTATCTTTTGTGTCTCAAAATTTCTAATATTTTGTTGAGGCACCTGCTGTTAATGCAAAATTGCATCTTGAATTTGAGGATGATGATTCCAAATAAATAATTTCTTCATACATTTTCAATTACATTCATGTCTGGGCCAAACTAACATTGGAATATTTTGCTCTCGTAGATACATATCAAAGCAATAAATATGATCAAATCGAAAGCTTTGAATGGCCGTCTTTTTTCCCAACTGTGTGCTAACAATAATGAAAATTTTAATAATTTGCTTCTTCATACGGAAGTACGCTGGCTGTCTGGGGAAAAACTGTTTGCAGCATTTTATAGAGATTTTTAATACCGTCGTGGAGTTTTTGTTTGATGTTGACAATGAAATGGCGACACAATTACTCCAAGTTAAAAAACACATTTCCTATTTGGCTGCTATTTATTCATTATTCAACACCACATAAAATAAACTGCAAGGAAGAGACGTTAACCTTATTGAAGCCAGCACGATGATCTTTGGGTTTCGTTCTAAGATTGACTTCTTATATCGACATTAAACCGGAAAGAATTTGGATACTTTGACAATCTGATTGCATTTTAGCGGAAGATATAACATTATATACAAGCCATTTACAAAATTTAAGAGACGATTTTAATGTTCGATTTAGGAATATGGAAAATTTGAATATATTGACATATCTCGACTTGATATTGATGATACAATTCAAGAAGAGTTGCTTACATTGAAGGAGGATATGGAAGCACTAATATTATTCAAAATGCATGATTATACTAAGTTTTGGAATTTAAAGGTCATCCGAGAAATGTATCGACGCTTACAGATCCTGACAGAGCAACTATTATTGACTGTCCCCTCTTCTTATCTGGTGGAAGTAGGATTTAGCCATGTCAATAATTTGTTGCGTAAAACAAGAAATAAGTTAAACATTTTTGAAAGAGGGGATTTAAGAATAATGTTTGTAATTTTAAACCTAATATAAGCAGTAGGGCAGAAATTTTGTGCAATGTTTTTTTTTTTAATTTTATTTATAAATAATAAATTATTTAATACAAATTTGTATTGTTAATGAACATAAATGTGTTTTTGAATAAAGGTGTATTTTTGAAAAAAATTCATGAAGTGAACCATACTTGTACAGGGTGTCGATACAAGAAAAAGGTGGGTACTCCTGCGTTAGACTGACGGAGCCTTATGACAGAGAGTTCCATCTTGTGTAAGTACCAACGACAAGCATTAAACAAATTATTTAAGAAATATTGATGGTATGTCTAATAATTTAGTCAGGGACTGTAGTTCCAGTGGTCCAACCTGATTTGTTAAAAACTCTTTTTCTTCTTCCTTCTCTTATCATAGGGCTTTGTTTTTATCAATAATTCAAAGTCTCAACTGAGCGACGGAATATTTTCAGCAATCTAGGTTCTGACATTCTCCTAACATTAGCAAAATTAGAGAATGGAGAGACCCCATTCTCTAATTTTGCCCGGCGCCCATCTAACAATGTATTGTACAACTCATTTTCCCCTCATGTCTTCATTTCTTATGTGGTTTAGCAAAGATGGCTGTTCTTCGCAATTGCTCGATGAGTTTTCACCTCTGTTGTTCTAAGAAGCATTTTGGTAATGGTGTTTTTTACCCTTGTGGTACCACCGCTGCTCTTATGATTTGTGTTCTATAGAGCCAGGCTAAGCTTATCTCCCTGCCTTACTCTAGTTAAAATAGATATAATTTTCGTGAGTTCTTTGTTCTTCCATGCTGTGTTCTTGCAAAAGCCTGACGATTGTTTGTTGTATTTTTTTTGTGATGGTGAATTCCAGTTAAGAAGTAATAAATCTCCATGTCTGTTTGAGGAAGTTTTGAGTTCTCCTCGTTTGTAGCCATGTATTCGTACAGATTTCTGAAGTATTTTTCCCAATCTCCCATTACATTGTTTGTATTGAGGCTCTGCTATTTGAATTATAGTTGAGTGCAGTTTTACTCATGCTATTTCAGTATCGTTAAAAACCCATTTCGTCAAGCTAGTGTGTTGGGAAGGAACATATCTGACACTTATAATTAAATCGTGAGTAAACACTATTTTGCAAACGTATGTGTGGTAAATATTTTTGTTTAACTACTCCATCAGAATTCGTAGCCGGGTATCAACTTACATCTTGTATAGCTCGTCTTAAGTACGAGGAGAGATCTCAGTGTAGAGCGCTTCGAAGCTCGGGATTGTCACTTCTCTTCAACTAGGGAGCTTCGTTACAGCCCCGCTAGATCATGACAAAACCACTCCAAGTCGTTGTAGTACTGCGTCATCAAGGGAACTTGAGAAATAATTTAGATTCAAAGGAGAAGATGTAACTTTTCGACTTCGTTGCTGAAACGTTTCTGAACGTCTTCGAAGTTTGGCTATTTCGAGTACTCCGTTGATGATGACGACGCAGGGAAACCCAAGCTTATGCACGTGCCAGTTTCTTCGCCGATTTAGTTAACTAAACCAAATGCTAGATCGATGGTAAGTTTTGAGAGGTGCACTGCTAACCTAAAAGTATTAACTTTGCTGATAGGTTAGGCTATTTCTGCTTGGGAAGTTTGCATATCCTTAGAAACTTTTGAATATTTAAACTACCAATTTCTTCTTATTTTTATATGCTCTTCTCACAATCAGTTGTAGAAACGGCTTTTGATTATATTTGGGTTACCGAGAGACATCTAAAACTTTTACTTTGTATGCTAATTTTGTGAATCAATTTTAAAGCTCCAGCCTCATCGCACAAAAATTTTCTCTATTACATTATGTACTTTTGCATCTACTTGCAATGGTATCCTAAATATTAGAAAACAAAATATATGGCGCCATATATATCGCTATAGCTTAGTTGAATCTGGCATAAACCTACTTCACACCTACTTAGCATGCCGCAATCAACATGTACAAAGCAGATCTGCCGATGATAATTGAACTACGTAACCTACACCTTCACTTTAACACAGACATGAGTCGATAAACATACGTTTCGTTGATATGTTGTTTCAAATTGTAAATCACCATTAATCCTGTTTTAGCAGGATAATAAGAAAAAGAGAAGCAGTTGTATTTGTTAGAATCTCAATAAGATTTAAAAGAAAAGTCGAAGTAAATCCTGAACAATGCGCAATAGCTCTTTAAAAAGAATTGTTACGTAACGGTACTCCTGAACCTGATACAAAATCCGTTCCCATTCAAGAACATACGAAGCTTTCAGTGAATGAACGAGCGTAATATGAATGAGTTACCGAGTCGACGACTTTGTAACTTTCTTTGAGTTCCGGAGAACTTGAATGCAGTGCAGCTTTCCTTTTCTATTATCGTTACCTTACACCGCAGTCTCCCAACTGTTCTTATGTGTGACCTTCCCCGCGAAAGCGAATACAAGAGCTAATCGATATTTCGAAACCTTCCTTCCGTTACGTTCAACTATCTTAATAGATTGGACGTTGTGGTTGTTGTTATTAAAGCGTCAGTATCAATTCTTATGTATAAACGCTCAATGTAATAACGATAAATTATAGGGTACTACTTTACGATAACACTCATTAATGCCCATTTTTAATTAGTACGTATCCGGGCGTGGTAATTACCGTTATCGGTGCCATTTTATTTCAATGTTAACATCTTAATTTGCTACTTATTGTAATTCTTCGAGATTGATAATGTTTTACATTTAAGGATATAAGTCCGCATGTGATACAGCAAAGAAAATCGTGTACAGGATGCAGTTGTTTTCGTGAAGGTAACCTTCACGAGAAGAAAGATTATTTACTTTTTTTATTTCAAGGGGGCCTTTTGTAAACGACCCAAAGTCCGAGCCTTCCGAGAAACTCACGTAGGGGCCGCGAAAGGTCCATCTCTCGCGACCGCACGGTTTTTAAAGAAGGCGAGGCAGTCGCGTTTCTCACGGCCTCCTTGATGCGTCCGTTCATCGTCTTCGTCGTCGGTGAACGGATGGCGTCAGTCGGTAACTGTGAGATTTCGATCGGCGAAGAGAAGTGCGCGAATTACGTGCACGCGGCTTAAGGTCCGTAATTGCCATCTACCAATAGCGTTTCATTTTTTTTGTTTTGTTAAGCAAACCACCCGAACATGTTCTTTTTCTCGTTTTCTCTTTCTCCAGGCGCGCACTGTTGTTACCGCGCGACCAGCACCAGCCTCAGCTGCCCGGATCGATCGCGTTTCCACGAAAAGATTTATAACGTCGAACAAGAAAGAAACCCGTCCAATTAAGAAACGAAGAGTATAACCTTATTTGTGACCAAATTTACTATGAATATTTTGACTAAATTAACTCAATTTCTTTTAATTATAACATAATTAGACTATCAAAAGTACTTAAGTCATATTAAGACAATGAAAGTTGCTTTCATTAAGTCTTTATGTGACATCTTTGAAGAAAAGTTTTCTTAGAATAAACTTTCTTCAACACACCGAATTTCTTTAGAGATTTATTTGTAGAAACATTCCATCAAAATCGATTTACATAATAAAACCATTAATTAATTGTTATCTTCATGATGGTATGTTTTATAATAGTTGCAATTTATCAAAAAGAAAATGTTTTGGGATTAGAAAACTCTACAACTAACACATTATATAACGCTATAAAAAAGTATCAAGCCCGTTATTTCCTGCTGCAGATTAACAGAGATAATTACGACCAAGAAATCGGGTAACCACAAAATGCGGTTAACTCCTATAGGATGTTGTTTACTCCAATATGCCCTATTTCCAATTGTTTCCAAAGCGTATTGAAATTAACCGTCCGTTATTAAATTAAATATCTTACCCATTGCGATTATTCAACACTGTTTAAGTTTAATTAGTGTTAAATTCTAGTTTATATGGAATATCACAAATGAGCGTTCAGGTAAACACCGCTTCTGGTTAAACGATTTAATTGAAATTTTATGTCTAATCGTTTATCAGGGTTAGAATTACTTATTCTTAATTTTGAGAAGACGTAAAAAGGTGTTAACAATGACAAATTGAAATTTGTTTTGTTTAAGATTAATAAAATTGATCTATGCGTTAAAAGTGATTATTGAAAATATTAATGAGGTTAATCAGAAATGTGTATTGTACGAAACACTTTCTCTTATTTCCCTTAATTATTGAGATATCACCTATTCTTAGTGTTAAAAACCATAAAATTACGAAATTGTTGCTTTTAGATTATTGGGTTAGTAATCCTGATCGATAGGTTATCATCGTTATTAGATGTATGCTCTATGTTAATATACAAAATTTTGGTACATAAAGTGTTCTTCTACATCTTATAAGTTATGAGTTATAACTTACTAAAATGTTAAAAACGGCAAAAACTGAGATTTTTGCTTTGAGATTAGGTAAAGTTAATAAAACTGATCTATGCGTTAAAAGTGATTATTGAAAATGTTATTTAGGTTAATCAGAAATGTTTTTCCTACGAAACAGATTCTCTTATTTCAATTAATTATTGAGATATCACCTATTCCTAGTGTTAAAAACCATAAAATTACGAAATTTTTGCTTTTAGATTGTGTTGGGTTGGTAAACCTGATCGATGGGTTATATTCGTTATTGTATGTATTTTCTATGTTAATATACAACATTTTGGTATATAAAGTTTTTTTCTACATCTTATAAATTATGAGTTATAGCTTGCTAAAATGTTAAAAACGTCAAATTCAGAGACTTTTGCGTTGAGATTAGGTAAAGTTAATAAAATTGATCTATGGGTTCAAAGTAATTATTGAAAATATTATTTAGGTTAATCAAAAATGTTTTTTGTACCAAACACTTTCTCTTATTTCCCTTAATTATTGAGATATCACCTATTCCTAGTGTTAAAAACCATAAAATTACGAAATTCTTATAATCGTTATTAGATGTATGTTAATATACAAAATTATGGTATATAAAGTTTTTTCTACATCTTATAAATTATGAGCTACAGCTTTGCTAAAATGTTAAAAACATCGAATACTGAGATTTTTGATTTGAGATTAGGTAAAGTTAATAAAATTGATTTTTTGGGTTAAAAGTGATTATTGAAAATGTTATTTAGTTTAATCAGATATGTTTTTTGTACGAAACACTTTCTCTTATTTCCCTTAATTATTGAGATATAACCTATTCTTAATGCTAGAAATCATAAAATTACGAAATTCTTGCTTCTAGATTGTGTTGGGTCGGTAAACCTGATCGATAGGTTATAATCGCTATTAGATGTATGTTCTATGTTAATATGCAACATTTTGGTACATAAAGTTTTTTCTATATCGTATAAATTATGAGTTATAACTTGCTAAAATGTTAAAAACGTCAAATACTGAGATTTTTGCTTTGAGATTAGGTAAAGTTAATAAAATTGATCTATGGATTAAAAGTGATTATTGAAAATATTATTTAAGTTAATCAGAAATATTTTTTCTACGAAACACTTTCTCTTATTTCCCTTAATTATTAAGATATCACCTATTCTTAGTGTTAAAAACCATAAAATTACGAAATTCTTGCTTTTAGATTGTGTGGGGTTGGTAAACCTGATCGATGGGTTATAATCGTTATTAAATGTATGTTCTACGTTAATATGCAACATTATGGTACATAAAGTTTTTTCTACATCTTATAAATTAAGAGTTATAGCTTGCTAAAATGTTAAAAACGTCAAAATCTGAGATTTATGCTTTGAGATTAGGTAAAGTTAATAAAATTGATCTATGGGTTAAAAGTAATTATTGAAAATATTATTTAGGTTAATCAAAAATGTTTTTTGTACGAAACACTTTCTCTTATTTCCCTTAATTATTGAGATAATCACCTATTCTTAATGTTAGAAACCATAAAATTACGAAATTCTTGCTTCTAGACTGTGTTGGATTAGTAAATCTGATCGATGGGTTATAATCGTTATTAGATGTATGTTCTACGTTAATATGCAACATTTTGGTACATAAAGTTTTTTCTACATTTTATAAATTATGAGCTATAGCTTTGCTAAAATGTTAAAAAGTCAAATTCTGAGATTTTTTCTTTGAGATTAGGTAAAGTTAATAAAATTGATTTATGGGTTAAAAGTGATTATTGAAAATGTTATTTAGGTTAATCAGATATGTTTTTTGTACGAAACACTTTCTCTTATTTCCTTTAATTATTGAGATATCACCTATTTTTAATGCTAGAAATCATAAAATTACGAAATTCTTGCTTTTAGATTGTGTTGGGTTGGTAAACCTGATCGATGGGTTATATTCGTTATTGTATGTATTTTCTATGTTAATATACAACATTTTGGTATATAAAGTTTTTTTCTACATCTTATAAATTATGAGTTATAGCTTGCTAAAATGTGAAAAACGTCAAATTCTGAGATTTTTGCGTTGAGATTAGATAAAGTTAATAAAATTGATCTATGGGTTAAAAGTAATTATTGAAAATATTATTTAGGTTAATCAAAAATGTTTTTTGTACAAAACACTTTCTCTTATTTCCCTTAATTATTGAGATATCACCTATTCTTAATGTTAGAAATCATAAGATTAGGAAATTCTTACTTTTAGATTGTGTTGGGTTGGTAAATCTGATCGATGGGTTATAATCGTTATTAGATGTATGTTCTATGTTAATATACAAAATTTTGGTATATAAAGTTTTTTTCTACATCATATAAGTTATGAGTTATAGCTTGTTTAACTGTTAAAAACATCAAATTAACTGTTTTTTGCTTTGAGATTAGGTTAAGTTAATAAAATTGATCTATGGGTTAAAAGTAATTATTGAAAATATTATTTAGGTTAATCAGAAATGTTTTTTGTACAAAACATTTTCTCTTATTTCCCTTAATTATTGAAATATCATCTATTCTTAGTGTTAAAAATCATAAGATTACGAAATTCTTGCTTTTAGATTGTCTTAAGTTGGTAAACCTGATCGATCGGTTATAATCGTTATTAGATGTATGTTCTATGTTAATATACAAAATTTTGGTACATAAAGTGTTTTTCTACATCTTATAAGTTATGAATTATGTAGCTTGTTAAAGTGTTAAAAACGTTTAATTAACTGTTTTTTGTTTTGAGATTAGGTTAAGCTGATAAAATTGATGTATGGGTTAAAAATGATTATTGAAACTATAATTTAGGTTAATTAGAAATAATTTTGGTTCGAAAAACTTTCTTCCATTTCCCCTAATTTTTGAGATAGCACCTATTCTTAATGTTAGAAACCATAAAATTACGAAATTTGTACTTTTAGATTGTGTTGGGTTGGTAAACCTGATCGATGGGTTATATTCGTTATTGTATGTATTTTCTATGTTATTATACAACATTTTGGGTACATAAAGTTTTTTTCTACATCTTATAAATTATGAGTTATAGCTTGTTAAAGTGTTAAAAACGTCAAATTAACAGCTTTTTTGCTTTGAGATTAGGTAAAGTTAATAAAATTCATCCATGGATTAAAAGTGATTATTGAAAAACTTTCTCTTTTCCCCTTAATTATTGAGATATCACCTATTCTTAACGTTAGAAACCATAAAATTAAGAAATTCTTGCTTCTAGATTGTGTTGGGTTGGTAAACCTGACGATAGGTTATAATCGTTTTGGTACATAAAGTGTTTTTCTACATCCTATAAGTTATGAGTTATAGCTTGTTAATGTGTGAAAAACCTCAAATTAAGAAATTTTAGCTTTGAAATTGGGTTAAGTTAATAAATTTGATCCATGGATTCAAGGTGATTATTGAATATGTTATTTAGGTTAATTAGAAATTTTTTTTGTTCGAAAAACTTTCTCGCATTCCCCTAATTTTTTGAGATATCACCTATTTTTAATGTTAGAAACCATAAAATTACGAAATTCTTGCTTTTAAGTTGTATTGAGTTGGTAAACCTGATCGATGGGTTATAAGACTTAATACTTTTCGGCTCATAAAGCTTTTTTGTACATGTTATAGCTTATTAAAGTGTTAACGTCAAATTAAGAGAATTTTGCTTTGAGATTAGGGTAAGTTAATAATTATTATTAGATGTATTTTCTATGTTAATATATAATAATTTGGCATGTAAAGCTTTTTTCTACATCTTGTAAGTTATGGCTTATAGCTTTTAAAGCGTTTGTAGATTTATTAAAATTAACTTTTTTATTGGAAAGCTTAATAAAATTTTAATCACGGATTTTTTTATAAATACGTAGGTGAAATCTAATATAATAGGTAACTATTGTTTCATGGTACACAAGAGCTTTTCAGGGTAACTTTTCCCCATTTGAAAAAAATCCACGGTTTGGTATTTTGCAGATTTGAACGGTGAAGCGTTCGCATTCGTTGGCTTCTATTTGCTAATTCCTCTATTTCTCGGAATCCTCCCGTTCCATCGTCAATTCCCGATTTTTATCCTGGTCGGGAGAGCCGATATCGATCACGCCTCCGGGGAAAGTCCCTTCGACGGACCAACCGACGAGATCGGGTCGGTCGGTTCGAAATTTTCGAAATGAGAGCTCGGCCAGAGGCGGCTCGCGAGGAAGAAAAGAAAAAAGAAGAAAGATCGTTGGGAAACGGGGACGGTTGTGGCGGTAGGGATCCGGGGGGCGCATCGAGGAGAGGGACCGCGGGGCGCTCATTTCGTCCCGCAATCGATCTCGCGGTTCTTCGCCGGCCGCTCGCCGTTTCGTGATCGATTAACGGTCGCCGTCGCGAGACGCGGCGCGATGGGCCGTTCGGGCCGCGCCCAACGGGTCGAGGGGGCCCGTGGGGGACTGTCAAGGGGCCACAGTAAAGTGGAGGATGGACGCGGGGGACGGCGACGGCGGCGGCAGCCTTTGTTTCGAGCTCGCGTCGCGGGTCCGCGACCTAAAAGGCGGCCGACTTGCCGGGCCGCCGCGCGACGGTCGATAATTATCAATCTCGAGGAGCGCTCTCTCTCAAAAAAATAACAGACCGCTATGCGAACGAGAACGTTGGAGCGGCGGCGGTGGCGGCGGCGCGACGGTCTCCGGGCCTATGCATACCTGAGCGGATTTCATTTACATAACGCCGTTCCCATGATGGGGCTCCGCGTGCTGGCAACGCCGCCGCGGCGACCAACCTCGCGAACGGCTCTCTGATTGGGAACGGCGACGCTGCCGGGTCTGTCATTAATTAAATCGGATAAGGTGAACGACGAGTAGATCTTTTGTGCCAAGAAAATTGGTGTCGTTTTTAAAACTTTTCAACTTTTCAACAACCATTTCTTAACACAATAATATATTGCTCAAAAAAATTTGGGGAACACTTTTTTCGAAATCTGTAACTTTTTAAATAATAGTTCTAGGCAAATCAAATTTGGTGAGTGCGGGAAGTTAGCCTCCCATTTTTTGATTTTTAAATTTTTCATAGTTGTTTTAGATTGCTCTAGAGTTGTTCTACATTGTTCCAAAGCGGCAAATAGAAAAAATAAAAACTCGACGAGAAAAATCGAAAAAACGGGTTTTTTGACTAGCCCCCCATTTTTGTGAAAATCAGATTTTCTTTGTTGTTCTGGGTTGTTCTAGTTGTTCTAATTATTGTTCTAGAAAATCAAAATTATGGGATACATCATTGAGTGCGGGAAGATAGCCCCCCATTTTTTGATTTTTAAATTTTTTATTGTTGTTCTAGATTGTTCTAGAGTTGTTCGGATAAGGTGAACGACGAGTAGATCTTTTGTGCCAAGAAAATCGGTGTCGTTTTTAAAACTTTTCAACTTTTCAACAACCATTTCTTAACAGAATAATATATTGCTCAAAAAAATATGGGGAACACTTTTTTCGAAATCTGTAACTTTTTAAATAATAGCAAATCAAATTTGGTGAGTGCGGGAAGTTAGCTACCCATTTTTTGATTTTTAAATTTTTCATAGTTGTTTTAGGTTGTTCTAGAGTTGTTCTACATTGTTCCAAAGCGGCAAATAGAAAAAATAAAAACTCGACGAGAAAAATCGAAAAAACGGGTTTTTTGACTAGCCCCCCATTTTTGTGAAAATCAGATTTTCGTTGTTGTTCTGGGTTGTTCTAGTTGTTCTAATTATTGTTCTAGAAAATCAAAATTATGGGATACATCATTGAGTGCGGGAAGATAGCCCCCCATTTTTTGATTTTTAAATTTTTTATTGTTGTTCTAGATTGTTCTAGAGTTGTTCGGATAAGGTGAACGACGAGTAGATCTTTTGTGCCAAGAAAATTGGTGTCGTTTTTAAAACTTTTCAACTTTTCAACAACCATTTCTTAACAAAATAACATATTGCTCAAAAAAATTTGGGGAGCACTTTTTTCGAAATCTGTAACTTTTTAAATAATAGTTCTAGGCAAATCAAATTTGGTGAGTGCGGGAAGTTAGCCCTCCATTTTTGATTTTTAAATTTTTCATAGTTGTTTTAGATTGTTCTAGAGTTGTTCTACATTGTTCCAAAGCGACAAATAGAAAAAATAAAATCTCGACGAGAAAAATCGAAAAAACGGGTTTTTTGACTAGCCCCCCATTTTTGGAAAAATCAGATTTTCTTTGTTGTTCTGGGTTGTTCTAATTATTGTTCTAGAAAATCAAAATTATGGGATACATCTTTACGAAGTTACAGAGAAATTCCCCTAACTCGAACTTCTATATCTCGAATTATCCTCTAAGTCGAATAATTTTCGTAAGCTCAAGCGTTTGACTAGGTTTCAAATGTGTTTTTATCTCTCTAAGTCGAATTTTCCTAACTCGAATTTCTCTGTAACTCGAACTGAACCACTATGGAATTTCTTCAACTTTTACTTCTATAAGTCGAATTTACCAAAGAATAAAATATTCGAATCCGCTGTGTAAGTAATTTTAACTACAGAATCAAACCACATAGACTCTGGCTCAGAAACTACAGACTCTTGAACCAAAACAAATCTAATGTTCTTATCGTAAGATGAGGCTATTTGGCCACCCCGGGACTACATGGACAAAACGCATACGTGTTCAGTCCTGTGTCATAAAAGCGAAGTTAGGTAATGTTAGGTTTCTGGTGTTTTTTTTTTCTTGTTATCAAAGGACTGATTAAAAATTGTGTGCACGTATCAAAAAACTCTAAGGTCAAAACCCTACACGAATTACAAAGTGGAACACTTGGAAAAGGCTATGGATGCAGTTCGGAAGGGGATGTCAAGGAAAAAGGCCGCAGAAACGTTCAAAGTGCCTCGGACAACATTAATACGGAAGATGCTTGGAAGGAATTCAAGATCCGTTGGACATTCGACTGTTTTAAGCAAGAGCTGTTGATTTCTGAAACTTTAGCTGTTGTTACTAATTGGGGGTTCCCCTTAACAAAGGCCGACATTGGAGATGTGGTGAAAAAATACCTAGATAGACAAGGGAAGGAGGTCAAGGTCTTCAAGAACAACAGTCCAGGTCCAGATTTCATCGATTCTTTTATCGCTAGAAACAACCTGTCCATCAGAATAGCGTCAAACATCAATAAAAATACATTCCTTAATGCTTCAGTTATATTTTCAGGGGAACTTGACCATCTGACATGCAAAGTAAGAGATTGTCCCTAAACCGAAGTTTAGTGTCCAAGAAGCCCTAACAACGGGGCTATTCGGACATCACTTTTTTATATATTTTTTGTTATTTGTATAAGGTATTTTCAATGTTTTATGATAGCTATATAATCCTGAAGGTTAGGTTGGTATGATGAATGATTTCTTCACTTTTAATCTTGAAAAATGCGCAGAAAACGTGTCCAAGCAACCCTATCTTACGGTATTGTTTCAGAATCAGATGAGGGTGATGATAATCTTGAAAACGAAATACTTATCACTGTGCCTACATTTGATGAAGCTTATTCCTCTATTAGAAAGCTTGAAACCTTTGTATTATCAATAGAGAATGTTCCAGATAATATTCATAATTTAATAGAAGATTTTTTCGACAAAGACCGATTGTCTACTTTAAGCCAAAAGAAAATTACGGATTGCTTTAAAAAACTTGATTAATTTTCTACTTTCAATAGTATTAAGTTTTCTGTTTTAAATCTACGTATTAGAAAAGTACATTTCTAATGTTTTTCTTTAGAGCTGAAATTCTACTAATTTTTTTCTAACTCGAATTCTCCATAACTCGAAGTTTTCTTCCGCTCCCTTAGTGATTCGAGTTAGGAGAATTTCACTGTATAACTAAAAATAGGTTTGGCTGCCAAAATGTCTAGTTGATTACTGTGACCATAGTTTTTCTATTTTCAATTCCATATTACAAATATGAACTTATTATACATACAGCAATCTGCAACAGCTATTATTTTCAGTAGAACAACTCTATAAAGGACACCTTACTCTTTGAAAATTAAAGTTTTTGGAAGTTTCAGTCAGTAATTTTTGCGACAGTGGTTTTAAATTACACAATAACAATTAAAAAACATATAACGATCTAAAATAACTCAAACTTTGCCGATTCAAATTGTTCTAGGTTTTACGTTTAAATTAGAGAAAAAAAGGTTTTTCTGGTTACACGGACATTATTTTTGTAAAATCATATCTTCTTAAAAATACAGCAAAATGCAGAGCTAACAAGGAAAATAATAAATCAACAAATGAATAATCCAACTATTCGATCAGCAAACAAAAATACACTATTTGTATTATACAGTGTTTCAAGTAAACTTTTTTTGGTGAAAAGGGGACACAGGATACACATGAGCACATTTTTTTTCAAGGTTGCCTAAAGGCCCTTCTGACGTCATTTTAATTTTTTTCAAATCGCACATATACTTTTTTCTTTCAACGTCTTGAACAACTTGACAAACTAAGTATTTTTTGCTTAAAAAATTTGTTCTTAAATTCTGCGTTATGAAGATATCTACAAAAAGAAAAATAAAACATTTTTCAAAATGTAATTAAAAAAATTTAATTAATAAAAAAACGATTTAATTAATCGTAGAATAGTACTAAAATTCTTCTTCATTTTTGAAATCACCTTAGAACATTGATTAAAATTTATAAAGTTAGCGACCATTCACTTCTAAACATTTCTGAATTTTCATTGAAAACGTTCTCTGCACATTGCCAAGCATTTCTTCAGTTATTGATTCGCAAGCTGCTCTGCTCGGTTTTTCATATCGTTTGGTGTTGTTAGAACCTGGTTGTAAACTTTCTCTTTGAGGTAACCCCAAAGAAAGAAAACGGGAGAAGTTAAGTCGGGTGATCTAGCTGGCCAATTCACCGGTCCATTACGTCTTATCCATTTTTCAGGAAACATTTCGTCTAAAACTTCTCTTGCGGCTAGAGCATAATGAGATGGACCATCATGGTGATACCATAGCGCAAGTCTTCGCTCCAAAGTAAGGTCTTCCAACAAAACCGGTAAATCGTTCAACAAAGAATTCCGATACTTTCTGCCATTCAAATTGCCATCAATAAAAAAAGGTCCAATTATTTTATTGCCAACAATGCCGCACCAGATATTAACTGTCCAAGGTTTTCGATGATCAACTTGTCTTAGCCAACGAGGATTTTCATGTGACCAGTACTGCATGTTATGACGATTTACTTGGCCGTGATTGGTGAAAGAGGATTCGTTGCAAAATAGTACATTGAAGAAAAAATTTTCATTCAATCTTAATTTTTCCATAGCCCAAGTACAAAATTGTACACGATTTTCGAAATCACCGCCATGTAATTGTTGGTGTAGAGAGACATGACACGGATGAAACTTATTAAGTTTCAAAATTCGATGTACACTCGTTAACGAAATGCCTAATCTTTTGACAATTGACGCCAACTTACATGAGGATTAACATCTACAGCTGCTAAAACAGCTATTTGATTCTGTTCATTCGTAACCGATCTTGCACGTGTTCGTTTTATTTCCTTCACGTTACCATATTCCAGAAATTTTGTAATTATTCGATTTAAAGTTTTAGGACAAGGCGCTCTTTCTCCAGGAAATTTTTAAACATAAATGCGATAGGTCTCAGCGAAATTTTCACGACTTTTACCGTAAGCTAACACCATCTGAATTTTCTGTGGAGTAGAGAAGTGCTCCATTTTTGATTTGATCACAATGATTTTTTCGCTTGAAATGTTTATCCCACGTGCAAGTTAGCGCACATCCTAACAAGGTTTAGAACAGGATTTACTCGATTTATAAACATTAAAAAAAAATTGTAATCAATTTTCTAAGACGATTTCAAAAGTTAAGAAGAATTTTAATATTATTTTACGATTAATTAAATGGTTTTTGTTATTAATTAATTTTTTTAATTACATTTTAAAACATGTTAGTCCAGGGCAACTCTATTTCTTTTAGATTTGGTCCAACATGCTTTTAAAAAAATTGATTACATTGATTGCATTATCATAAACATTTTCAATGTTAGTTATGCCATATATTTGTCTTCTTTCTTCATGTAAGTTATACTCTACAATGATGTGTTCCACGGTTAACTCTATATTGCAGTTTGTATATATAGGTTTGTGCTCTCGCTTTAACATATATCTTGATGTCAACGATGTATGTACAATGCTCAATCTACTTAACTTCATCTGTTCAGATCTATTTACTTTGTTTCTGGATGTATGTGAGATTTTATTTTTTTTTTTTTAACTGTGGGTATTCTGCCATTGTTCTTCCCTTTTTTCATAGATTAAGAATTTGATATGTTTTGCAATATCCCTGTGACTGCAAAAATCAATATCTGTTGTTGTTGCCTCCGCAGCCTTGGATGTTGCATTATCGACACGTTCGTTGCCTCTAATTCCAATATGACTGGACACCCTTATAAAAATTACATTACATTTTTGTTCCAAGATATTATGCAATGTTGAGAAGATTAGCTGTACCATTGGTTCTTTTATAAATGAATTTTGTAACGATTTGATACTACTGAGTGAACTAATCATTAAAAATCTGCGGTTAATAGGGTTCATATTTATATATAGTAATGCTTGAAACATAGCATACAATTCCGCAAAGTATATTGAAGAGCATACTTGAAGCATCCAAGAGTGTTCTGCTTCGTTTATTGTTATAGCAGTGGTAGTGCTTTCTTTTTTTGAACCATCAGTACAAATTAGTTAAAGGAGGAAGTACTATTGATTGGGCTTGTAGGAAAGGCACCAAGCACATACCTTATACCAAGGTGATGTATGACATTTAATTTATTGAGTACTCCCATCATTGCTGTTGCATAAGCTTTCCGAGCCATAATCTAATATAGGTAGCACTGTGGCAGTAAACAGTTGCATTAATGCTTCAGTATCTGCTCCCTACCTAGTACCTGACCACATACGCAGTAAATTAGGAGCTTTCCGGCTGCGTTCTTTAATATATTGTATATGACAAAGCCATCTTAATTTTGAATCAAAAATAATACCCAGAAACGTAATTTGTAATTCAATTGGAGAATCGTATATTTGCAGAGAAGATTTTTCTAGTTATCTGTACAATCTAGAAAACATTACATAGTACATTTTTTGTTTAGATATTTTAAATCCTACCGATGCTACATTTTTCAATATAATATTGATGGATGTCTGGAGCCTCTCATTAATTTCTTGAACCGTATTACCGCTAACATAAATACACAAATCAACCACGTATAAAGATTTTTGTACTTCGGGATCTAAACGCGTAGCAATATCATTTATTGCTATCAGGAAGAGTCCAAATGAGATTATATAAAGTAAGCAAAAAGGATTTTGCAGTCAATGTCAAATTTGTACACATAATAATAATTAACTTCAAAATTTATCATTAGTATGTTTCGAAATTAATTATTTCTTTACCGTCATAGGATTATTTTCGTACTCTAAAGTACGGTTCCAGGTAGTTCACGGTTCGTCGAGAAGAAAGGAGCCGAGAGGTCGCAAACGCGAAACGGTCCTTTTTTCAATAAAAAGGGTAACCGCGCTGTTGTTCTCTCTTCGCGAAGAGAGGCTCGTCTATTCCAGAGATATAGGCACCCGGACGGCTTGCCATGACAGATAAAGATAAATTGAACGACCCCCACCGACCGCTGTTTGCTTTATACTCGCACCCCGCTGCCGGACCCGTGTGACTCTGCCGCATTTGAATGGTAGGCCGTTTTTCCACGATATCGCGGCACTAACTCAATCTACCCTCGTAAAATGTCGATTTTAATCTCACATTTCATACTCAGGAATTATAGTATTCAGGAGTACTTACAAGTATAACGGTAGAAATACTACACCTATAAGTATGTATAGATTTTGATGTAATTAATTGATTACTTACAAACTATATTAGGTCTTTCGAAAAATTGTTTGCATTTTGCTAAACTAAACTATCGTATATTGTAAGCTAGTAATATCTCCTGTATTTGAATCTTATTTGATAGATTATTTTATGAAAAGCTAACTGTGAGGAACATTTTAGCGATATTCGCTTTATGCCTATAAAATGGTGATACGAACAATTTTGTATATGTTATGGTTCTCTATCGGTTATAGTCTTGGTGTGGTGATGTATTATTTAATGGAAACGAAAAATGAGGAACATTTTGGCAATATTCGCTTTATGTCTATATATCACGCTTATTCTTCAATACGAACCATTTTTGTAGATGTCATGGTACTCTAAAGGTTATAATTTTGATGTCATGATGGATTATTTAATAAAAACCAAACCGTAAGACACATTTTAGCGATATTCGCTCTAAGCCTAAAAAATGGTGATAGGTAAGCTGTAACTGATTATGTACTAGGCTTTCTTCGTTCAATACGAACAACTTTTATAAATGTAATGGTACTCTATAATCCGTTATAGTTTTGATGTAATGACGGATTATTTAATGAAAAGCAAACATGAGGGAGATTTTGGCGATATTCGCTTTATCCCTAGAATATGGTGATAGTTAGGTTATAACTGGTAATGGACTATGCTTCCTTCCTTCAATACGAACAATTTTTGTACATGTTATGATTCTCTATTAGTTCGAGTTTTGTTGTGATGATGGATTATTTGATTAAAACCAACCATCAGAAACATTTTCGCGATATTCGCTTTATACCTAGAAAATGGTGATAACTAGGCTATAACTAGCTCTGAATTAAGCTTTCTTGCTTCAATTCGAACAAATTTTGTACACGGCATGGTACTCTATTCGTTACAATTTAGCTGTGATGATGGATTATTCAATGAAAACCAAACATCAGAAACATTTTCGTGATGTTTGCTTTATGCCTAGAAAATGGTGATAACTAGGCTATAACTAGATATGAATTAAACTTTCCTGCTTCAATTCGAACCATTTTTGTACGCGTTATGGTGCTCTATCCGTTATAGTTTTGTTGTGATGATGGATTATTTGATTAAAACCAAACATCAGAAACATTTTCGCGATATTCGCTTTATAACTAGAAAATGGTGATAACTAGGCTATAACTAGTTATCGATTAAGCTTTTTTGCTTCAATTCGAACCATTTTTGTACACATTATGGTACTCTATAAGTTATAGTTTTTTTGTGATGATATGGATTATTTAATGAAAACCAAGCATCAGACACATTTTCGCAATATTTGCATTATACCTGGAAAATGGTGATAACTAGACTATAACATGTTATGGATTAAGCTTTCTTGATTCAGTTCGAATCATTTTTGTACACATTATGGTACACTGTCGGTTATAGTTTTGTTGTGATGATGGATTATTCAATAAAAACCAAACATCAGAAACATTTTTGTGATATTTACTTTATGCCTAAAAAATGGTAATAACTAGGCTATAATTAGTTATGGATTAAGCTTTCTTGTTTCAATTCGAACCATTTTTGTACACGTTATGGTGCTCTATCGGTTATAGTTTTGTTGCGATGATGGATTATTTGATGAAAACCAAACATCAGAAATATTTTCGCGATATTCGCTTTATATCTAAAAAATGGTAATAACTAGGCCATAACTAGTTCTGGATTAAGCTTTCTTGATTCAATTCGAATCATTTTTGTACACATTATGGTATCCTATAAGTTATAGTTTTGTTGTGATGATGGATTATTCAATGAAAACCAAACATAAGAAACATTTTCGCGATATTCGCTTTATGCCTAGAAAATGATGGTAACTAGGCTAAAACTACTTATGGATTAAGCTCTTTTGATTTAATTCGAATCATTTTTGTACACATTATGGTACCCTATCGGTTATAGTTTTGTTGTGATGATGGATTATTCAGTGAAAACCAAACATAAGAAACATTTTCGCGATATTCGCTTTATGCCTAGAAAATGCTGATAACTAGCTATAACTAGATATGAATTAAACTTTCTGCTTCAATTCGAACCATTTTTGTACACGTCATGGTACTCTATTTGTTATAATTTAGCTGTGATGATGGATTATTCAATGAAAACCAAACATCAGAAACATTTTCGTGATCTTTACTTTATGTCTAGAAAATAGTGATAACTGGACTATAACAAGTTATGGATTAAGCTTTCTGACTTCAATTCAAACAATTTTTGTTCACGTTATGGTACTCTATCCGTTATAGTTTTGTTGTGATGATGGATTATTCAATGAAAACCAAACATAAGAAACATTTTCGTTATATTCGCTTTATGCCTAGAAAATGGGGATATCTAGGCTATAACTAGTTATGGATTACACTTTCTTGCTTCAACTCGAACAATTTTTGTACACGTTATGGTGCTCTATCGGTTATAGTTTTGTTGTGATGATGGATTATTTAATGAGAACCAAACATCAGAAACATTTTCGCGATATTCGCTTTACACCTAGAAAATGGTGATAACTAGGCTATAACTAGCTATGAATTAACCTTTCTTGCTTCAATTCGAACAATTTTTGTAACGTCATGGTACTCTATTCGTTACAATTTAGCTGTGATGATGGATTATTCAATGAAAACTAAACATAAGAAACATTTTCGCGATATTTGCTTTATGCCTAGAAAATGGTGCTACCTAGGCTATAACTAGTTATGGATTAAGGTTCCTTGCTTCAATTCGAACCATTTTTGTACACATTATGGTACTCCATCGGTTATAGTTTTGTATTGATGGTAGATTATTTCATGAAAACCAAACATCAGAAACATTTTCGCGATATTCGCTTTATGCCTAGAAAATGGCCATAACTAGGCTATAACTAGTTATGAATTAAGCATACTTGCTTCAATTCGAACAATTTTTGTACACGTCATGGTACTCTATTCGTTGCAATATAGCTGTGATGATGGATTATTTGATGAAAACCAAACATCAGAAACATTTTCGCTTTATGCCTAGAAAATGGTGATAACTGAACTATAACTGGTTATGGATTATGTTTCCTCGCACCAATACAAACAATTTTTGTACATATTGTGATACTCTATCGCTTGTAGTTTAGTAGATATTAAGATGTATTATTTAATGAAACACAAACATGACGAACATTTTGACGATATTTCCTTTATTTCTAGAAAATGGTGATAGCTAAGCAGGAACTGATTATGAACTATGCTTTCTTACTTTATTTCAAACATTTTTTGTACATGTTATGGAACTTTATCTATTATATTTTTTAAGTAGTGATGGATTATTTAATGCAAACAATTCAATTTGATGATTTTCGTTGCATTTCAAGAAAATGATAGCTACTCTAGAACTGATTATGGATTATGGTAACTAGTTATGCAGTTATGCTAGCCAAAGACACCGCGATAGATCTATCTACCGTGATCGATAGAACTCATACAATTTCATATTTCGCCTAATTTCAAGGTCTCTATATTTTCAGTCATGTTTTTTTCAAAAATTTCAAATATACCTATTCTTATATGGGAATGATATGTTTTTCCAACTTAGGTACCCAGTTTCCTGATGTTTGTGATATTTCATTTCTTATTTGAACTGCACTTGAAATAGAATTTGCCACTGCTCTAACTTAGGCGTCTTCAAGCAGCTTGGTCGTCACATGCTTTATAAATCCTCTACAGTTCGATGTCTTCTTCGCCCCATGGTGAATTTTGGTATATTTAAGCAAAATCCAGAAAACAATAATTGAAATCTATGAAAACAATCGTATATTACATTCAATGAGTTGTTTTGGAACAATTTATTGTAGAGTGAAATTGTGATGATTGGTGTATTTTTATTACGTACAAGATTGTATAGTATGTTGAGCATCTTTTTAGACCACTCTATATATGTGTAGTGCTTGTTTATGAACTGAGGAGAAAGAAGGCAAAATGAGATCCGCATATCGTATTCGTTTGAATCCCGTCACGTAACGAACGAGATCTATTTACTGCACGGCGCGACGGCGTCGAGGCGAACCTTTTCTTTTCTTATTTAATCTGGTTCGCGAGCTCGCGGTTCGCAACTCGCGGCACGTAGGTTGGGCGTCAGACGGTCGCCTCCGTCGGCGGGCCATTGTTGTTGCCAAAAGTGCCGATTACGGTCGAGCTCTCGGTTCGCGTCATTACCCTCTGTCTCTGCCTCCGCCGCCGCCGTCTCGCCGCCACTCCGCGACCGCGCGGTCTTTAAAATTCCACCCGTCGGGCGCGAGGTCGGTCTCCTGCCTTCGTCCGTCCGTTCGCTCGCGAACTATCGTTTTATTGCTTCATCGCGGGGCCGCTGCCGTTCCTGCTGTTGCCGCCGCCACCGCCGTCGCCGTCGCGCCCAGTCCTAAAAAGAAACGAAATTCCCGTTCGGACGCGGCTAAGAGCCGCGAGCTACGCCCGTTGCCCGTTGCCCGGTCTCCGCACTCCGCCTATATTAATTTAGCCCTCGCCGGCGCCGCTCGAACCGACAAAGACCTCGATAAAGCGCTCCTTAATCCGTCGCACTTCCTAATATAACTCTCGCCTCGCGAATTTACTCCTTAATTTATTGCTAACTATACGCGTATCTTTCTCGGGATCGATACAAGTATTTATGAACGATTCGATGATGCTTCAACTATTTGGACCTATCTTGTATTTAGCAATATACGGCAATACCAA
Source organism: Onthophagus taurus (assembly GCF_000648695.1). NCBI lineage: Eukaryota > Metazoa > Arthropoda > Insecta > Coleoptera > Scarabaeidae > Onthophagus > Onthophagus taurus. The sequence goes on from NW_019286118.1 coordinate 1,188,068, forward strand.
GAGATGACGTAAAACGATTCGCCGTCTGAAGAAGTTACACAACGACCGAGATGACGTAATTATAGGTTTGCACGTATAGAGCATTGAGAGTGCTCCGGTATGTTCTGTACGAGTATGTGTGAGATCCTGCGTATGTTTCAGCGCCGACGACACACTGCCGACTATAATTATAGAAGCTGTATGCGGTGGCCAACGAAAGAACCCATGTTCTTCCTCCTTGCCTGTGCTAATTGTATAGTGTCGACGATAAAATCTATATATCACACTCAATAATCTTGATAACTACCTAATTTTCATTCAAACAAGTATTTGTAGTCATAAATACATATTATGTACTACAATTAATTTATAATATAGAGTTATACATAGCAGAAATCTGTACTTGTTACCCAATTCGAACATCTATTTGGAAAAGAAGAGATGAAGTGTAAAAAACTGTTAAAACCACAGTTAAGGAGTGAGGTAAACACGGAAACAGCTCTAATTGTACTTCTAAGGGCAAAAAATCCACACTAACGGTGTACTAATGAAATCGTTAACTTTGTCAAAAAGTTTCTCAGTTTTATAGCAAGACTCAACTATAGAAAACAAACTATAAGAATCAAGTTAATACTTAGCTAACAAATAAATCTTATAAATCGAAGTTAGGAGTTGCTAAATGAAATTACAAAAAAAATAAATACCATGAGCAGAAGTATGAAAGTATTACTTCAAAGTTATATTACGTCAAATGGAGAGGATGCGTAAAATATTGTCGAAGAGGACGAAATACATAAAAGCCATAATCAAGAATGTGGAAATCTTACAATAGATACTCTTATACATCTGTATAAGTGTGAAAATTACGAAAATCTAGAAAGTAGGTGAAATCCTATATAACTAGTTATGGACTATGCTTTCTTGCTTCGATACGAACAATTTTTGTAGATGTTATGGTACTCTATCGGTTATAGTTTTGGTGTCGTGATGGATTATTTAATGAAAACCAAACCGTAAGAAACATTTTAGCGATAAAATTTCGCTATAAGCCTAAAAAATGATGATAAGTAAGCTGTAACTGATTATATACTATGCTTTCTTGGTTCAATACGTACAATTTTTATAGATGTAATGGTACTCTATCCGTAGTTTTGATGTAATGACGGATTATTTAATGAAAAGCAAACATGAGGGAGATTTTGGCTATATTCACTTTATCCCTAGAATATGGTGATAGTTAGGTTATAACTAGTTAAGGACTATGCTTCCTTGCTTCAATACGAAGCAAGTACATATTATGATACTCTATTAGTTAGTCTTGTGTAGTGATGGATTATTTGATGAAAAGCGTCAGAAAACATTTTCGCGATATTCACTTTATACCTAGAAAATGGTGATAACTAGGCTATAACTACCTATAAATTAAGCTTTCTTGTTTCAATTCGAACAATTTTTGTACACATCGTACTCTATTCGTTACAATTTAGCTGTGATGATGGATTATTCAATGAAAACCAAACATCAGAAACATTTTCGTGATATTTGCTTTATGCCTAGAAAATGGTGATAACTAGGCTATAACTAGTTATGGATTAAGCTTTTTTGCTTCAATTCGAACCATTTTTGTACACATTATGGTACTCCATCGGTTATAGTATTGTAGTAATGGTAGATTATTTCATGAAAACCAAACATCAGAAACATTTTCGCGATATTCGCTTTATGCATAAAAAAATGGTAATAACTGGGCTATAAGTAGTTATGGATTAAACTTTCTTGATTCAATTCGAATCATTTTTGTACACATTATGGTACCTTATCGGTTATAGTTTTCTTGTGATGATGGATGATTCAATGAAAACCAAACATAAGAAACATTTTCGCGTTATTTGCTTTATGCCTACAATATGGTGATAACTAGGCTATAACTAGTTATGGACTATGCTTCCTTGCTTCAATACGAACAATTTCTGTACATGTTATGATTTTCTATTAGTTAGAGTCTTGGTGTGGGGATGGATTATTTGATGAAAACCAAACATCACAAACATTTTCGCGATAATCGCTTTATACCTAGAAAATGGTGATAACTAAGCTATAACTAGCTATGAATTAAGCCTTCTTGCTTCAATTCGAACAATTTTTGTATACGTAGAAATCTTACAAAAGATACATCTGTATAAGTGTGAAAATTACGAAAATCTAGAAAGTAGGTGAAATCGTCGTTTTGTATTTTGATGATGGTAGCGCACTGGATTCGGAATGAATTAGAAAAAAGTTTTAGATAAAAGTTGTTGCAAATCTTATGGTTAATAATATTGCTCTCGGAATTGCCCTCAGATGCATAGAGATCGAGAAAAAATAATAAATAGCCGTCAACTTGCATTCCAGCAGGAATGTCCCATAACGAACTAAGTCTAAGGAGAGGTACCTTAGACTTAATTTCAAGTCTTTCTGTAACATTTGAAAGAACCAACTTCTAAATACAATAAATGGCAACCTCTCAAAGGCACTCAACTTGGCAGAAATGAGAATCTCAATCAAGTGCGATCCCAGCCTATACTAAAATACATATAATTTTCTAATAACCATAGCAATCGCACCAACTTCCATGGTATGTTTACATAGTACCAAATCTGAATAAGCTGTGCTACGACTCTGCTTAACGTGAAGTATGCACATCAATGCTAATCGCTAACTAATATAAACGCGGCATAAGAATACAAATGACTCGGTCTATTTCCTTCCTCTTTATCCAATACAGAGCTGATCTTTTGCATACTTCCAAGTCTATCAGAAGCGTTCCCTTGATAACATAAAGCGCATCCGTCGATGTTGTCCTACACGCCCCGGTAAGTCATATTAGGACACCACGTTGAGGCGAGTTAAGTTTCATTCGAGGTTCTTTCAAACTAACGAGGTTAACCTTCATCATCTGCTGCATAATATCATCTTGTTTTTCGATGTCATTTGTAGCCCAGACCTCAATTTGTATCCTGTTGTCGCCTTACACCAAAATCAGCAAGTCAGCATATTCCAATGCTATTCTTACATTGTTGTTACTGCCAAGATGTTCTAAAAGATCTTCTATTATCATATTCGAAAAGACTGGTGTGTAAATCAAGCATTGCGGGTATCTCTTTGTCATTTTTTCGCCGACAGAGTTCTATCTCACATCTGTCAGTAGTTCCTTAAGATCTTTAAGATGTTTTCAGGAACCTTCATTTTACTAAATCTCTCAAAGTGTTTCCCTGTTAACCTCGATCGTTTTTTTTATAACATCTTCTGCCGTCTTTCTGATTGAGTCGCAATTGCAAGGCAAATTGGTGGGGTTTAGGCAGTGTGTTGTCCCTGTTAATAACACAACCACCTTTGCTTAGATTGTTCTTTCCTTGTCTGTATAAGAAAATGCAAACCGATGAGAGCTTGTGTCAAAATACCACACCTTCTTCTTATCTTACTGCCGTGTAAAGCTTTTAATTAGTAATAACTTAATTATGGTTGCCGTCTGCCCAGTATCGATAGTTTTGGTTAATTCTGACATCAGATGATCAATCATTTCTTGATAAGTTGATAATATGTTGATCTAACATCTGATATGATCTAATGAACATTTTGGGAAAACTCAAATCTTTTTAGAATTTGATGTAAAGAAATTTTAATACAACAAATATTTAAATTCCGCTTGGGGTCTTGATTGACCTCATAGTATTATTACTATTTTTAGTATTTACCCGACTTTTTTGGCCTTAACACCTACAATTTATAATATCAAAACAGTGACAAGTGCGTAGTTTAAAGAGCAGGAAATGAGATAGAATCTGCTTAATTTTAAGGATGATAATGAATAGAGCGAAGCAGAGGAGAAAAAGGTTGCGACGAACAATAACAGGAAAGAATAGACAATATAAGGTGAATGAAAAAAGAAGAGAAATGGAAAATTATACAGTGACGGTGAGGGAAAAAGTCACAAGGATGAAGAGATGAAGAGTGGTGGTTATTGAGGGGAAGGGAAATACAGGAGAGCTGGGAAGAGGAAAAGTTTTGATGGCAAAGGTGATAATAAGCAGAGAAATTGAAAGTTCTAGGCATTATATGTATATGATATGATAAGGTAGCAATCAAATTCAAAACGTATAACCTTGAAGATGGTTTTCCTGAACACATTAGCTCCATATGCGATTATGCCTATTATTACAGATATGTCATGTACTAAGATATTCTAAGATTGATTTTGTAGTGTACCTCTCTTACATAGATTTTATCGACTTATTTCTATCAATGGTTATGTTTATTTTAATGATAGAGTCACTAACTAAGTTAACCTTCATGATCTGTTGTATAATAACCCATTCTGGATATAGTTATTAGTCCCCTAACACATATTTTCAACAATTCTTTTGAACAGTCTATATTTCCGTCAATCTGGAGAATCACCCATGTTATTCCTATCCCAAAAATTAAATCTCCGTCCCACGTTGGCGACTTTCAACCCATTTCTATTCTATCTACGTTGTCAAAAGCTATTGAACGTTTAGCTAACTTACAGATTCAGAAATATCTTGAGGAGTTTAATCTGATTAACAAGTTCCAGTCTGGTTTTCGTGAAGGGCATGGTACTACTACAGCACTGATTAAGATCACCGATGATATTAGATTTGCTTGTGATAAGCGTTGTATTGCTGTTACTTGATTTTAGTAAGATCTTTGATTCTGTGCACCATGCCCTCCTGTTAATTAGGCTTTCTGCTATTGGTTTTACCTCTTCTTGTGTATCTTGGTTCCAGTCCTACCTTTCCTATCGGTCTTTACGTGTCCGCGTGGAATCTGTTCTCTCTTCTCCTGTCCACATCAAATGTAGAGTTCCTCAGGGCAGTGTGCTGGGTCCTTTGCTCTTCTCGACTTTCATAAATAATATTAGTGATGGTATCTTGTGTAACTATCATTTGTATGCAGATGACCTTCAATTTTATATTTCGTCAACATGCTTTGATGCATCGTAACAACGATCTCTCTAGAGTACTTGACTGGTCTAGACGTCATGGACTTAACCTGAATCCAGGTAAAATGCAAGCTATTGCATTTGGCACTCGCTCCTTGCTGTACAACTTAATTCCTTAACTACTTGTTATTCCGTTTTCTAATACGGTCAAAAATCTTGGTGTGGTAATGGATTCGACGATGTCTTGGCGCCCACAAGTTTAGGGAGTCTGTAAGAGGGAACTTCTTCCTGTTGTACATTGATTATGCCGATGCTGCGTATCCCGATCTGTCTTGAGGCGCCATCAGCTATCTCTTCAACTATCTTCTTCTTGATCTATACGTGTTTGTTTTCTTCTCTAGTCTGCCCTTTCATCTATCTTTATGCTACACTTTTTTGTGTCTATTATCTTCCTTGAGTAACTGACTGTCGATCCGTTACATCATTCAAATATGCTGATTCGCTCAGTTTTATTAGCACATCATTTAGTATTACTTTTTTGATAGCCATAATTATTTATTTAAAATTACATATACACTGTTACCAGTTGGGTCTCTTGGAAGATATCGCTTATTGCGATAAATTGATCCGTTTGTCTTGATGTCTATATTTGTTATGAATGTATATATTTATGTAAATATTTATTTTTGAGGCAATAAACATTATTATTATTATCATCTCGTTTTTCGATGTCTTTTGGAGACCAGACCCCAATTTGTATCTTGTTGTCGCCTTACACCAAAATCAGCAAGTCAGCATATGTCAATGCTATTCTTACATTGTTGTTACTGCCAAGATGTTCTAAAAGACCTTTCATTATCATATCCGAAAAGACTGGTGTGTAAATCAAGCATTGCGGGTATCCCTTTGTTTTTTTTCCGACAGAGTTCTATCTCACATCTGTCAGTAGTTCCTTAAGATCTTTAAGATGTTTTTGAATTTACTAAATCTCTTAAAGTGTTTTTCTGTTAAATCTCAATCGCTTTTTTTATAACATCTTCTGCTGTCTTTCTGCTAGACTCGTAATTGCAAGGCAAATTGGTAGGGTTTAGGCAGTGTGTTGTTCCTGTTAATAACACAACCACCTTTGCTTAGATTGTTCTTCTCATCTTACTGCCGAGTAAAGCCTTTAATTAGTAATAACTTAATTATGGTTGCCGTCTGCCCAGTATCGATAGTATTGATTAATTCTGACATCCTGATATCAGATGATCACAAACCTGTGCAATATGCATTTCTTGATAAGTTGAAAATATGTTGATTCTAACATCTGATATGATCTAATCGATGAACATTTTGGGAAAACTCAAATCTTTTTACATAAAAGAAAATTTAAATTACACTTGGGGTCTTCATTGACCCCATAGTATTATTACCTTTTTTTAGTGTTTACCCGACTTTTTTGACCTTAACACCTACAATTTAAAAAGGATAATTTAATTTTTTTTTCGATCCATTAATCTAAAATTCCAACGATGCCAGTTGGAAGCATAGGCTTGGTTGGTGTCTTATTTTGACGTGGGGCCGCGGCTTCTTCGCCGATCAATACTTCTCGCGAAAACCCGCCGTCCGTTTATTACCGCGATGGTGGCGTCGGCGGCGGCGACGGCATCTGCCTCGTCCGCGAAGGGCAGCCGACCAAACGACCCGCCGCGGGGCTACGAGGGGCGACGGCGGCGGTAAACGGAGGTCGGCCGCCCCCGAAACGCCGTCAACCGCCCCCGCCTGTCGACGTTCGTTCGCTCGCTAGGTCGCTAGCCCTCGGCCGCGTTTTTTTATGCCATCACGGCACCGACAAACGACCGAGCGAACAGCAGGGGACCTGAGGGGGCGGTGGAGGAGTGTTGCGGGGGCCACGTCGTCCGCATTGTTATTGCCAAAAGCGTGGATTACCATCGGGTCAACTGGAGAACGCGTCATTATGACGCAGAAATTCTAAACGGACCTCAAAAATTATTTAAAAAAAAACTTTTCAATTCGTGAAACTTCTTGCATATATCATAAAAGGTTTTCTTATGCGGTGGTTTTGCAACGGGAAATTCCAAACGAAAGAAGAGACAGAGGCGTGCGTTCGTCGCCTCTTCTGTTTTCCCATCTTTGTCCCTCGCGTTTGCAAAGAGAGTCGCGCCCGCGGGGCTCGGCCGCCGGTCTCCAATTATTTTTTCCTCTCTTTCTGGCCGCGATGCATTTGATTATACATCCGGACCGCGAGTCAGCCTCGCACCCAAATAGGGTTACCTCGGTCGGTTATTACCGTGGGGCCCGGCCCCGCAAAGAGCTCGCGGTCGCGCTCCACACCCGCTTTCCCCACGGATCCCCGCAAACGTCCGCGATGCCGCAGTCACGCGCGCTTCTCTCTGTTCAAGGACGCCAAAATCTATAGTGTCAGAAAATTTTTAGAAAGGACTTCATTCTCGCGAAAGTTAATCCATCCAAACACATTCAAAAAGAAATGACACCGATTTTAATATTTATGAAACCTCATAAAGTGAGTGAGGGAAGTTAGCCCCCCATTTCTTGATTTTTAATTTTTTCATTGTTGTTCTAGAGTTGTTCTACATTGTTCCAAAGCGACAAATAGAAAAAATAAAAAATCTAGTTATTCTAATTATTGTTGTAGAAAATCAAAATTATGGGATAAAATAGGTTTGGCTGCCAAAATGTTTAGTTGATTGGTGTGACCATAGTTTTTCACTACAACAACTCTATACAAGACACTTTACTCTGAAAATTAAAGTTTTTGGAAATTTCAGTCATTAATTCTTACGTCAGTGGTTTTAAATTACACAATAAGAACTAAAACACATAGAACAATCTAAAATAATTCAAACTTTGCTGATTCAAATTGTTCTAGATGTGTTTTACGTTTAAACTAGGGAAAAAAAGGTTTTTCTGCTTACACGGACATTTTTTATGCAGACCTAATAAGAAAAATAATAAATCAACAAATGAATAATCCAACTTTTCGATCAGCAAACAAAAATACACTATTTGTATCATACAGCGACTTAAAAATTATTGAAATTTATTTTAAGGCTAAGGAATTAAGTCCTGCTTGGTGAGAAGAGAATTTTAAGAATATTTTCATATTTTGTAAATAAACGCGATCTTGACAATGAATCGAAAACTATTTTTAGTTTAGGTAAAGTAATCTTTTTGTTCATGATACTGAAAAATTTTATTGAGAAAAGTTGTTCAAAATGAGAAATTATGGTCCTATACAAAATTTCAGAAGGATCTATCTACTTTGGTTGAACCATCACATTTTAGTTTAAATAACATAAATATTTTTTTTCTTCACTCTGATCTAATCTGAAATATGGTGGTTTAATTAATATAGGTAGATCTTTCTGAAATTTTGCATAGTGCCATAATTTCTCATTCTGAATAACTTTTCTTGATGATATTTTGCCGTATCATGAACAAAAAGCTTACTTTACCTGAACTCAAAACAGTTTTCGCTTCACTATCAAGGCAGAGTTGATTTTCAAAATATGAAAATATACTTAAAATTCTCTCCATACCAAGCAGGGCTTAATTCCTCTGCATTGAAATAAAATTCAAACATTTTTAAGTCATTATACCTCTTGTAACATCTATCCTGGGACACACTGTATATTATGTATTAAAAACTAAATATCTCTGTGTCCCACCCACACAAAGATATATTTATATACAGGGTGTTTCGGTGACTCGGGGAACAAGTTTAACCACATATATTAGAGTGGAAATGATGACGATTCATGTAAAAAAAATTGGTAAAAGTCCTCAAATTGCATAGATACAGGCCATCATGAATTCGGAGCCTAACATTTTTGCATTTAATACGAAAACGGTGATTTTTATCAATATTCTCTAAGGTGATAAAAGTTTCTGAACTAAATTTACTCTTAAAAATTGCAAAAATAAATGTAGGGTTATGATAGAATAAAAAAGTTCTAGGCAAACAAATTTTAGGAACAGCCTGTATAGCATTGTTCCCGCGGACCGATCCGGAAACTCAAAAATGGCCTAATGATTTTGCGTGATATTGGTTTATACTGTACCAAATTTTAACGCTTTACCATAAATAGTGTTTAAGATATTTAGAAAAATGTGTTAAAATTTCTTAACTTTGATAGCCTCTTTGCAATTTGAGGACTTTTACTAATCTTTTTTTACATGAATCGTCATCATTTTTACTCTAATATATATGGTTACATTTGTTCCCCGAGTCACCGAAACACCTGTATACTATACATATATTTATATAGATAATTATAATTAGAATCCATTTTACCAATTGTTTAATTTGTGAAAAGGTAATTAAATTTAATTTTCTCAGTATTGTACTTTTGAAACTAGTTTTATTAATCAATTAAGTCTTACTAGTTTCGGCCCATAACCATCCTCAGAGACTAATTTTAAAAGAGTTCAGAACGTTCTTTACGTTATTTCGTCTTAAATTTAAAAGAATTTTATTTGAATAATTACGCTTATGAACTTAATACTTTGCGATATGACCTTTTTGTGAACTCTTGTAAAATTAGTCTATTATATACCCTGCTCAAAAAAATTAGGGGAACACTTTTCTGAATCTGTAACTTTCTAAATAATAGTCATGAGGCATCTTAGTGAAGTGCAAGTTGCTCGTGCTGTCGCCCTTATTCAGCATGGCCACTCTGTCCGACAGGTTAGCAGGGATCTTCCAGTTTCCCCTTCTGTTATTCAGCGTTTATGGAAACGGTTTCGGCAGACTGGCCAACATGTTAGAAGAGGTGGACAAGGTCGAAATCGAAAAACTGCTCAAAATCAAGACCGATTTCTTGTATTTTCCTGTCTATGTACGCGTACTGCCACAGCACGAGACCTACTAAACGACCTAAGACGAGCACATGGAATAGAAATTTCTGATCAAACTGTTAGAAACAGGAAATTTGCTCTGGATCAGAGGGATTGGCAACTTCGTCACTGGACGCCTGTACTGTTTATAGTACAGTAGAGTAGTTAGAGTACGTGTATATAGACGTCCTGGTGAACGCTACGCAGTCGCTGCTATACAGAAAATGGATAGATTTGGTCGGGGATGTTATGGTTTGGGCTGGAATCAGTACAGACAACAGAACTGTTCTTGTTGTTGTTCCTACTATACTAAATGCCATGAATTACATCGAAAACATCTTGGAGGACCATGTGGTGCCTGCTTCATATGGAGTCGGTCAACATTTCATGCAGGACAATGCAAAGCCACATACCGCCGGCATCACCAGAAACTTTTTGAAAAAACATGGAATTCAGGTCATGGGATGGCAGGCGTTAAGTCCTGATCGAATCCTATTGAACACGTCCTATTCAATTGAGATAGCAAAATAGCAGTAGCTAACCATAGCAACCAATAATTTCAGATATCAAAAATGAAAAATTGCAAAAAATGTAAATCCTTAGACCCGTCTCAGCGATTTTTCCATACTGTTATTAGTTGTTTTAACGAATTTATACGTTACTTTTGAGAAACCCTGTATAACTCTTCATCCAAATTTTAACATTTTATTTTACTAATATATATGGGAACAAATATAACAAATATATATAAATCTATAATAAATACACAGTATACATATTTAAATATATCTCTGTGTGGGTGCGACACAGAGATATTGAGTTTTTAATATATAATGTATAAATCTACTCATTATGACGAAGATTTGGGACCCATTTTAATCCAGAAATCTACACCCGAAATTAATCTTTGTGAAACAGAAGGTATGATCAGGACTTGTAACACAACAACTTTATCCTTCAAACGAAACGGAAATGAAACCTCTCCATCAACGATACAATCCTCGCCATTCGCCACAGGACATCTCTTAGTTTGAGATTCCATACAATAAATTCTCAATTTACGAATTTGTATCCAACCAGGTCCTCCAAGAATCGTTCTACCAGCACCACTATCCAAAAGACCCAATAATTTTATACCAAAAACATCAACAGTAAGATACGGCCTTTCATCAATTCCTGCATGCTCAATAATAAAATCTAATATCGTTCTTATCTTCTTAGTCGAGTCTGTTCCTTCGACGCCGTCCACCGCTCGACCATTCAATGGTGACGTTGCGAGTTTAACGAAGTTCTGTTAACCTGTTGAGAGCCATTACCTTTACATTTCGGACAATTATTCTTAGTAACACCAGGTTGCTGACAACCATAACATCTTAGTCGTTTTGGTGCGGGACAATCTCGAACTCGATGACCAGTCGCTCCACAATTAAAACATTGGCCATTAAATGAAGATGGCAACGGTCATTCTAGGAGAATTCATATTATTCACTTCATCAATCTAACCTACTTCAACGTAAGCCAAATCCGTCTCTAAGGTTTTAGTTCTACGTCGGGGAGGTACGAAATCTTCCACAGACCGACGACTCTCTTCAAGTTACCTACACAACACTCTCAACTCTTCAACAGTTCTAATGGAACGCAAGGCTAAGTGATTCTGGAAATAAGGAAGTACATTCCGACGCACAATCTTGACCTTAGCATCCTCAGAAATGGTGCATGTCAATCGAGCGAACAATGCTGTCATTGTAGCGATGTAAATTCCAATAGGTTCTGACTCGCCTTGGGTACGTAGCTTAATTTCATCGAGTAATTTCTCATCATAATTTGCAGGTTGAAATTCCTCACGAAGCATTCTCTCTAATTGATTCCAGGTATTTACTGATGATTTAATTGACCTATACCATGTAAGTGCAGGACCCTCATATAAATCTAAGGCTGATGTAAGAATCTGATCACATGTGACACCACGAGCAACCGATAATTCTGCTATTCTTTCTAGGAATGCTGCAACTGATGTACCAGGTCTACCCGAAAATTTTAAATCTCGTTTATAAACAGGCACACTTTTCTGTACAACACTAAGGGAAGCAGGCTGCAAATTGGGTAAAGGAGATGAAGCAACAGGAGGACAACCAGAAGCAACCGAAATATCCAGGGCTTGTCTCAAACTCGTCTTGACAACCTCCAGAGCAGCAGCCCTCATAGTAGCACCTAACCTAGAATGAAATTTTTCCTTCAAAACCATCGCCTCCATACAGAATCAAGTATATACTATGGTATATAGGTATACCTAGTATATATCATGTATATAACTAGATATTTTGGCATCCCATAATTTTGATTTTCTAGATCAATAACTAGAACAACTAGAAAAATTTTCGCGCCGAGTTTTTATTTTTTCTATTTGCCGCTTTGGAACAATGTAGAACTTTTAACTTTTAATCATCAGTTCCATTTTTGATACACTTTTGCAATTGATACAAAACAATTAATGACTAAAATAATTGAGATACCACAAAATTTTGATTAATCCGGATCTGTAGTATCTGCTTACTATCCTTTGGAACCATAGTCCTCTACAACCCCCCGTAAATTCTCAAATTTACTGCGCGACCATTTCACCCCGTCAATGAATATTTATTTATCCATCGCACGGTGGCGGTAGCAACGACTAGCGGGGGTACGGCAAACGAACGACCGGCCGAGCCCTCGCGGCGTCCCTCGGGGAGCAACCCGCCCCCCACAATCGCGTGGGGCAGCGAACTCGCGGTTCTGCACCAGCTGAAACGGGGGCGCGGGCGGCGATATAGCGCGTCCCGAAATACCAACGGCTAAGGCGGCGTCTCGTTCCACCACCTCCCCGTTTAGTCCGTGTTATCTGCCGCGCACCGAGACACGAGGAAGATACCTGGTATCTGTCTACCGGTATCGATAGGAACCGCTGGCGGAATGTGTAATTTCGAAGGAGGTCTCAAGATTGTAATATAGCCAGAGGAGTACAGATGACAAGATTGAAAATTCGGGATACCTTCTGGGCTTCTGGAGTAGATGTCAGGTAGTTCAAAATTCATGTAACAAAGAGCTTGTTAGAAACAGATTTTGTAATCACACGGTTGCTAATTAATTTGTACTGATTATTAATTAAAATAAAAAATTTGGTGTAATTATCGGTTACTCTTCACTTTGAAGTAATAATATAACATATCAGCAGTATCTAATTAAACTAAATTTACACTTGAATCCATTCAATCTAAAAAGAGCTGCAGTATACTATGAGTTTTATGACCCTAGTCCCTAGTCTCTCGCTAGTCTCTTATAGCTGAGGCGTTGCAATGTATTTGGTTCAATGTCTATGACTAGTTTAGGTTTAATATATTATAAAGTGTAGAACCTTAGTCCTATCTGATCTCGGCTTAATCAGGCGAAATCATACATCAAGTATTCTCTATTTAGCAGAGGTCGCTTACTGCTTTGCGACCTCGGCTAAATTCATCCTTTGCGACACTGCAAAGTGTTGACCACTTTTGGGATCATATAGTATTAATTGCACAGATTCGACCGCAAACGCCTCTATATCTTAAGTTTAGCCAAGGTCGCACCTCACGCTAATGACTCGCCGATACCCTAGTTGGTCACAGCAGTATCTGTAAATTCATCTTCTGTTGAACCTACAGTATTGGAAAAAAGTAGAGCAACTTATAATTTTTATAAATTAAATTTTAAATTAATGCTTTTCCTTAGGATTTACATTACTATGGTAGTGTATATTATATAGAATTTATGTAGTGAAGATTTCACAAAGCTGGGTTGGAAAAAAGTAAAACAACTTTGCTAAGAAATACTAACATATGGCAAATAAGAACGAGTTTTTGATAAGATATATTCGATAAGACCAGTCTTAAACAAAATTCGTGGTGTAGCTGTAACTTGTAGACTTGAAGAAAAAGTCTGGACGTCCCAGAAAAACCAATGGATGCCTTGATAGAATAACTGTAAGATCAGCTAAAAAATATCGATTTTATTCTTCAGCCAAAATTAAGGCTGAGGAATTACAAGAAACACACAATTTGGAGGTATCAAGACGTACAATACGCAATAGATTAATTGAAAATAAACTATTTGCCCGAAGACCAACAAAAAAACATCTTCTACCAAAAAAAAAATAAAGCCCAAAGACTACTATTTGCACGCACCCATCAAGAGTGGACATACAACGAATGGAAAAAGGTATTGTTTAGTGATGAATCCTAGTGTAACTTATTTAAAAATGATGGAGTGCAATATGTGAGGCGTCCAACAGGAAAAAGGCTGACTTCTAAGTACAACATGCAGCGAACATTAAATCATGGAGGTGGTTCTGTGATGGTTTGGGGATGTTTCTGTGGTTTTGTTGTAGGCCCTATACACCGTATTATGTGAATAATGGACAGATTTATGTACCCTGGTATATTAAGAAATGTTATGGAACCTTATGCCGACGAAAATCTGCCTATCTCTTATAAATTTCAACAGGACAACGATCCGAAACGCACATCTAAAGTCGTAAAGGAATGGTTTGAACAAAATAAAATAAATTTGATGACTTGGCCATCACTGTCCCAGATTTAAATCCTGTAGAAAACCTATGGAAAATAGTTGACGATAAAATTTACAAAAATGGTGACGAATTGTTCGCTGTTCTTCAAAATGAATGGTCTAAAATATCGGAAAAACCATTGATAATTTAATACACTCAATGTCACGAAGGTATCACGATGTCATTAATAATAAAGGAGATTGTATTAAGTACTAAACAATCTTTGCTTTTTATTCAATTTAACTGTTATTTACCTATAAATTATTAAGTTGTTCTACTTTTTTCCAACTCAACTTTTGCAATTCTGCTTAATTTCTATAAAAATAAAGCTTTTGTCAAATTTCGGCTATACAATTACTACATAATACATATTGCCATCGTGATGTAAAACCTGACGAAAACCATAAATTTAAAATTTAATATAAAAGAATTAAAAGTTGCTCTACTTTTTTCCAATACTGGGGTTGACTTCATTTTTAAATACACTCAGACTTAAAACTTTATATAAAATAAAGAAGTTATCTAGGAAGCTTATAATATGCTATAATCTATCCTCAAGTACTCATATATAACTTCGTAAAGTTTCATTTCTTAATTCCCATTATTTGTATTTGTATTAAAACGTTATATGAAATAAAGGGGTCATCTTGAAAGCTCATAATTTGGTATACCCTAATATCAAACGATCCATTATAAACTTGAAAAGTTTCATTTCTTAAATCAGATCCATTTCGGAGGAAACATTTTTTATCATTAATCCAATTTCCAACAAATGTCAAATCGAATGACATTTGGATATTTGGACATTTGGACATTTGGACATTCGAATAATGGTGGCTTTTAAAATTTTGTACAAAATGAAGAGATCACCCTGGAAGCTTATAATATGATGTAACCTAACCTCAAACATTTCTTTATAACCTCAAAAAGTTTCATTTCTTAAATCCGATACATTTCGGAGAAAACATTTTTTATCTTTAATCTCATTTCTAACAAACGTCAAATCAAATTGGAAGTTTTTAAAATTTTGTATAAAATGAAGAGTTCACCCTGGAAGCTTATAATTTTGTGTAACCTAACCTTAAACATTTCTTTATAACCTGAAAAGGTTTCATTTCTTAAATTCGATACATTTCGGAGAAAACATTTTTTATCTTTAATCCCATTTCCAACAAACGTCAAATCAAATTGGGAGTTTTTAAAATTCTGTATAAAATGGTGACTTCACCCTGGAAGCTTATAATTTGGTGTAAGCTAACCTCAAATATTTCTTTATAACCTCAAAAAGTTTCATTTCTTAAATCCGATACATTTCGGAGAAAACATTTTTTATCTTTAATCCAATTCCCAACAAACGTCAAATCGAATTGGTGGTTTTTAAAAATTTGTATAAAATGAAGAGGTTACCCTGGAAGCTTATAATTTGGTGTAACCTAACCTCAAACATTCCTTTATAACCTCAGAAAGTTTCAATTCTTAATTCCAACCAGTTTTGGAGAAAACATTTTTTATCTGTAAACTCATCTTTAAATTAAATAATCGATTTTTAAAACGTTATATGAAATAAAGGGGCCATCTTGGAAGCTTATCATTTGGTATAACCTAACCTCAAATGATCTATTATGAGGTTGAAATGTTTCATTTCTTAAACCCGATCCATTTCGGAGAAAACATTTTGTATCTTTAATCCAATTTCTAACAAACGTCAAATCGAATTGGTGGTTTTTAAAATTTTGTATAAAATGAAGAGGTCATCCTGAAAGCTTATAATTTGGTATAACCTAACCTCAAACATTCCTTTATAACCTCAAAAAGTTTCAATTCTTAATTCCGATCGTATCTGATCAGCTTAAATTAAATAAGCGATTTTTAAAACGTTATATGAAATAAAGGGGCCATCTTGAAAGCTTATAATTTGGTATAACCTAACCTCAAACATTCTTTTATAACCTCAAAAAGTTTTATTTCTTAAATTCGATACATTTCGGAGAAAACATTTTGTATCTTTAATCTCATTTCCAACAAACGTCAAATTGAATTGGTGGTTTTTAAAATTTTGTATAAAATGAAGAGGTTACCCTGAAAGCTTATAATTTGGTCTAACCTAACCTCAAACATTCCTTTATAACCTTAAAAAGTTTAATTTCTTAATTCCGATCAGTTTCGCAGAAAACATTTTTTATCGTTAATTCAATTTTCAACAAATATCAAATTAAATCAGCGTATTTAAAATTTTGTATAAAATAAAAATGTCATTGTGGAAGCTTATAATTTGGTGGGGAACTATTTGGATTAAATATTTCACTTGATACTTTCTTTATTTGGTACATTACGTCATTAATTCGTTTTATAATTGCAACCTTATATTAATAAATTCATAACTTTGTTGCTAATAAAGATAAGGCTATCAAATTTGGTTTAAATGAAAGATCAATCTTTATAGAATACTTACGGTGAATTTGATTTCTTCATTATTTGCTACACAATAGATATGATTTTTTTAAATAAAAGTTATCCAACCCAACAGATATTATTTTCGTGAATCAACTTGATTTTAATAAATTTATAACTTTGTTGCTAATAATGATAAAGCTACCAAATTTGGTTTAAATGAAAGATCAGTCTTTATAGAATACTTACGCTGAATTTGATTTCTTCAATATTTGCTGCACAATAGATATGATTTTTTAAATAAAAGCAATCAAACCCAACCCAATATTTTTCGTGAATTAATCTGAATAACATAAACTATACACCACAACTTATCTTTTTATTAAGTTTTAGGTTTAGTTTACTTTTGCACTTATTCAAAATCATCCTGTATAAATAGAATTTCAAAACAAAATTAACTAATGGATCGAGAACGTGTAATTACGTATAATTACACTTTACATTAAAAATAGGTCTAAACGACAGGGTGTCTCAATCATGTTTTGAAATCTCTCAACCATATATTATCAATGTAATACGTTGTATATTGTAATCCTTTTAAACCTAATTATGTTTATTGATAATAAATAATGATAACAATTTGTACCTATCTTATGGTTTTTGTGTAGTGTATGTAATTCGAAGGTTTTAAATCATAATTAAGAAATCTGTACAATGTAAAAGTTAGATTTAAGTGTGCTCTACTTTGTTAGTACCTATTTGCGTCCGAATTACGAGTGTGTACAATTCGCCAATAAAACAAACATTTGGAAGTTGCAAATTTCAGCTGTTCTCTTAGAGGTGAACGTTGGGGTCCTCACGTAGTCCTCGATCTAATACGTAATATAATCTAAAACGTTTGCATTTTTCAAAATGATTAATTTTATCCTCAACTTGTATAATTGATTTACCTTATTGCAGAATTCAAAATTGTATAAAATTACGTGTAATTGCATCAATTTTAGTACAATTTTAACACATTACGTACCTTTGATTTTGAAAAATGTACTCGAAAAAACACGTTACAAAACTGAGTGCTTTTCAGAGAACGTATTGATCAACGAGCACGGGGAGTTGATTTACGTCTCATGAATAGTTGCTCGACTCGGTATATAGGGTGTTTAGTAAACGTGTGGTTAAACATTACAGCCGATAATTTGATTACATTTCCTAAGTTTATAGTTTTGTTAGTTTTGCAACTTAATTTTATGGAAATAAGTAATAAATTTATAGATGGTAAAGTTAGTTGCACTTTCTGTGAATACGATGTGTTTAAAATTTGATACAATCAATATCTTTATGTTAACTAGTTGTTAATTAACTTGATTTAGTATCTCTTATATACAATACAACGCAATTTATCTCAAATTTTCCCATTTCATAAACACACCGGGAATCACTTTATTTTCACACTCAAAACAATACCTTTCATATGTCGTTTTTGACACAATCGAACTCAAACATCACCCTCCTATGCATCAGTTGTTATCGTGTTAGGTGAAACTGCAAAGGATGTTACTAAATTAGGTTATTTTCTTCTTGTTTAGACAAATTCTAGATTCTATATGGAATATTTATGGTCAATCAGTTTATTAATTCGTTTTATAATTGCAACATGGTTTTAATAAATTTATAACTTTGGTGCTAATAAAGATAAAGCCCTCAAATTAGGTTTAAATTAAAGATCAAGTTTTATAGAATAGTTATGGTGAATTTCGTTTCTTCAACATTTGTTACACAAGATATATGATTTTTACAAATAAAAGCAACACAACTCAATTTTAGTAAAACTTGTCACAACAATTTTTTTTAAATTGACGCTGATTTATCTTTACTCCTAATTAAGTTTGAATAACAGACTTAAGCTTCAATTAAAGATCAATCTTTGTGGATTATCTATGATTAATTTCGTTTCTTCAATATTTGTTGCGCAAGAGATATGATTTTTAATAATAAAAGGAACTCAACTCAATTTTGTTCAAACTTGTTACAACAAAAGTTTTTTTAAAAATCGATAACTTTAGTCCTAATTAAGTTGGAATAACCGACTTAGGTTTCAATTAAAGATCAAACTTTGTGGATAATCAATGATTAATTTCGTTTCTTCAATATTTGTTGAACAAGAGATATGATTTTTATAAGTAAAAGGAAGTCAACTCGATTTTGTTAGAACTTGTTATAACAAAATGTTTTAAAAAATTGATAACTTTAGTCCTAATTAAGTTGGAATAACCGATTTAGGCTTCAATTAAAGATCAATCTTTGTGGATTATCTATGATTAATTTCATAAAACATGTTACAATAACAATATTTTTGAAAGAAATGATAACTTCTTTCCTAATTAAGATGGAATAACTAAATTAGGTTTAAATTAAAGAGCAATCTTTGTATAATATTTATGGTGAAATTCGTTACTTTAATATTTGTTACACAAGATATATGATTTTTAAAAGTAAAGGCAACTCAACCTAATTTTGCCAAAAAATGTTACAAAAACAAAATTTTTTATGATAGATTAACCGAATTGGGTTTATCTATGATTAATTTCGTTTCTTCAATATTGTTGCACAAGAAATATGATTTTTATAAGGAAAAGGACCTCAATCCGCTATTGTTAAAACTTGTTACAATAAAATGTTTTAAAAAATTGATAACTTTAGTCCTAATTAAGATGGAATAACCGACTTAGGTTTCAATTAAAGATCAATGTTTATGGATTATCTATGTTTAATTTCGTTTCTTCAATACTTGATGCACAAGAGATATGATTTTTATAAGTAAAAGGAACTCAACTCGATTTTGCTAAAACTTGTTACAACAAAAAGTTTAAGAAAATGGATAATTTTAGTCGTAATTAAAATAGAATAACCGACATAGGCTTCAATTAAAGATCAATCTTTGTGGATTATTTATCATTAATTTCGTTTCTTCAATATTTGTTGCACAAGAGATATGATTTTTATAATAAAAGGAACTCAACTCAATTTTGATAAAACTTGTTACAACAAAATTTAAAGAAAAATTGATAACTTTAGTTGTAATTAAGATGGAATAACCGACTTAGGCTTCAATTAAAAATCAATCTTTGTGGATTATCTATGATTAATTTCGTTTCTTCAATATTTGTTGCACAAGAGATATGATTTTTATAATAAAAGGAACTCAACTCAATTTTGTTAAAACCTGTTGCAACAAATTTTTTAAAAAAATTGATAACTTTAGTCTTAATTAAGTTGGAATAACCGACTTAGGCTTCAATTAAAGATCAATCTTTATGGATTATCTATTATTAATTTCGTTTCTTCAATATTTGTTGCACAAGAGATATGATTTTTATAATAAAAGGAACTCAACTCAATTTTGTTAAAACTTGTTACATCAAAATGTTTTAAAAAATTGATAACTTTAGTCCTAATTAAGTTGGAATAACCGACTTAGGCTTCAATTAAAGATCAATCTTTGTGGATTATCTATGATTAATTTCGTTTCTTCAATATTTGTTGCGCAAGAGATATGATTTTTATAAGTAAAAGAACCTCACTCAACTTTGTTAAAACTTGTAACAAAAAATTTTTTAAAAAAATTGATAACTTTAGTCCTAATTAAGATGGAATAACCGACTTAGGCTTCAATTAAAGATCTATCTTTGTGGATTATCTATGATTAATTTCGTTTCTTCAATATTTGTTGCGCAAGAGATGTGATTTGTATTAATAAATGGACCTCAACTCGATTTTGTTAAAACTTTTTACAAGAAAATTGATAATTTTAGTCCCAATTAAGATAGAATAACCAAATTATGCTTATATTTAAGATTAATCATTGTAGATTATTTATGATTAATTTCGTTTCTTCAATATTTGTTACTCAAGAGATATGATTTTTAAAAGTAAAACCAAATCAACCGAATTTTATTTAAACACTTTAAAATAACCAAATTTTTTAAGAAATTGATATCTTTATTCTAAATTAAGTTGGAATAAGCAAGGTTTGAATTAAAGGTCAATCTTTATAGTATATTTATGGCGAATTTGACTTCTACAATATTTTCACAAGAGAAAACATATTTTTTGAAAAAAATCATAACTTCTGTCCTAATTAAGATGGAATAATTAAATTAGGTTTAAATTAAAGAGCAATCTTTGTATAATATTTATGGTGAAATTCGTTTCTTTAATATCTCTTTTGTTTCTTTTATACGCTCTTAATTATGACAGAATAACTAAATTGGGTTTAAATTAAAGATCAATCTTTGTAGATTATTTATAATAGATTTCATTTCTTCATTATTTGTGGCACAAAAGATATCATATTTTAAAATAAAAGCAACTCAACCCAATTCCTTTTCGTAAATAAACTGATCTCTGTCACAAACCTGTATGATTTGCGCCTAATAAATAGAAACGCGAGGAAATGAACATCATCAGAGCTCAGAGCTTTCAGAAAGTGTACCAGGTAACTTCTTGATCTTTTCCACAAATTCTATAGTAATCTTTAGTAGATTAAGAATTCGCCCTAACAACATCGTTACTTTTATAGCGACGTTAAAAAGATGTTAAAGCGCCAACACAGTTGATTTCTGTAAGCACTGGAGAAATTAAATTTAGAAAATAAGTTTAACTGACAAGTCATATTTTCTATCACAATTTACTTTTAAACTTTCTTTGTAAGTTATTAAACGTATCTGCAATTAACAGTTTTGATAATTACAATGAACAAAATGGGTTTTAGGAAATCTCTTATTCTCGGAGTAATAATCGTTTTAAAATGAGTATCTTTCTTTCGTGGGTTTATTTCTATTTTGTTATTAATAATACATAGATTAGTTAAGATTATTACTGTAAGGAATTTTTATAAAGTTAAACTGGATCCATCTCATTCAAAATGAATAACTTCTTCAAACTTATTTGGCAATATTTCAAATATTTGACATTTGTAGAAGCTTGTTGAGGTGTGGTGGTCTCGATATTTCATCATAATTGTCTTCTAAACTTTAATTAAAACGATTACAAGGAAAAGCTTTGGCGAAAAAACGTAGTACGTATATTTTGTAAACGAATTTGACGGATAAGTATAAAAATATAATGGAAAAAGTTGATGTGTTAATAAAAGCTCTAATGAATTATGATATCGTTAGGTTTTTTTTTCCATGTAGGTGGTTGTAGTGCGAATATCGGCGAAATTCGAGCTGGTGACGAACGTTGTTTGAATCACGTAGCCCCCCAATTCCAATTCGACGTAGGCCTACTGCGTTAGCACTTCTGCAAACTCTATAATAGCGTCATGGCCCCATAGTAATCTCGCCCAGGGCCGTGTCGTGGGCGTTTCGCCGTCGGCATACGAACGGACGGATCCGCGGCGGTTCCCTCGGGCCGACGACGTCGCGTAGACCGCGCCTCGTCTCTTTCCCCGAGGCCCCTGCCGCGGTCCCTGACTTGTCCCCCGAAAGCCCCCACGCCTCCCGTCACTCGCTCTTTTTTGCTGCCCTTCTTTCGCCCGGCCCGCGACTAATTCGAGCTCTACTCGCTGGCGTCCGCGAGACGGAAACACGCGCTGGGGACCGACCAACCGACCGAACGAACGACGACGACGAGGTTCGATTAGGTAAGGACCGGACTGGCATTAAATTTCATTCCATTGTTCAACTAACAAAATTTCTTTTAACTTAAATACAACGCCATTAAAGATTAAGTGTTATTCAGAAATGTAATTAAAACTGACTTAGAAGCTTTCATTACAAAACTGATCTTTTTAATAATAATAATAAGTAATATTAAATAATAATATTTATCTACGTCTGCTTAGATAAGTCATCATTATCGCACTCATTTGAGGTGATACTGCATTTTTAGTCTAATCAGAACAGACTACAAAATATACAAAAGAATACAAAAGAAAAAGTGCTATCTACTTACAGAGAAACAATACTATTTATTATAAACATTAATTGTTATGTTGTATTCGTTATTTCTTTCCATTTTAAAGCATTAAATAAAGTAACAATGTCTTCTGTTTGTACTTTTATTAAAAAATGGATTATTTGTTTTTAATTCTACCGGTTTCGGTTCAATAGTAGAACCATCCTCAGGACCCTCGAATTTCGTCAGTTTATTTTTAAATCTCTTGCGATAGTTAACATGTTAAAAATTTTTTCTTTTCTTCAATTCACAAGAACTTGTCTTTTTTACTTGTAGGGTATTAGCTGTTAAGTTCAAAGTTAGTTTGACAGGAATATGTGTGCACGTGTTTTTCATCTTGTTTGAGGTTAGAATGACATTCTACTCGGTCTACGACCTCGTCGTGCAATTTTCCACACTCGTACAGTAATTATGTTTCTAGCCCACTTGTAATATAAATAACTATTATTGATACAAAATCGCCACACTGGCATAGTACAAGTCAACAAAAAAAAGATATTCAAAAGAAAGATATACAGTGTGCCCGGATAGGTGAAACGACTCTTATAAAATGTAAAATTTTTTCGATATTAAATGTCATCTTTTGGGGTTTAGCCCTGCTTGGTTAAAGACTAATTTTGTACATATTTTTAAGTTTTAAAAAACAAGAGAATGTTGATACTGAAGCGAAAACTTCTTATGTGTCACATAAAGTACCTTTTCTGTTTATAGTATGCTAAAATGTTACTAAGAAATTATTCAGAATGAAAAGTTATGGCCATATGCAAATTTTCGGAATCATCGACCTACATTGATAAAACCCATTGTTTATTATTTTCATCAATAGTACTTTATTACAATTTTTTGTTTTGAGATTCAGATTGTTCGGGAGAAATACACAAACTGTTCTTAAAATGATCACAAAAAATTAAGTGTGATATGCCCACAAAAGAAAACAGTTAATAATAGTTAACTCAGTTTCAAAACAGTTTTATCATAATTTTTTTTTCTTATAGTGAACACTTCCTGCTATGAGAAATCTTTTGATTAAACGCCAACAAGTACTACTTTGAAATCCAGTATTTGGAAATTTTTCACTAAATAAAGCAATAACCATATTTATCGGTTTTTCCCCTGTTCCATAACACTAAATCACGTAAACTTTTTCCTCTAATGCTAACATTGTATTTAAAAAACACTTTAAGTTTACTAATTTACAGTTTGACAGATTAACATTGACAGGAAAGCAATTTTGTTTTTCATGACGATCATTCCGAAAATTTGCATATGGCCATAGTTTTTCATTCTGAACAGAACTTCTTAATAACACTTTCACGTACTGTAAACAGAAAAGGTACTTTACCTGCCACAAAAAGAGTTTTTCTTTCACTGTCAAGGCTCACTTGTTTTTTAAAAATTGAAAATATGTTCAAAATTAAGCTTTAATCAAGCAGGGCTAAACCCCAAAAGATGACATTTAATATCAAAAAAATTTTACCTTTTATAAGAGTCGTTTCATCTATCCGGGGACACCTGTATATTATTATACATTGTTTTCGGTTTAATACCAATTAAAAATTCAATTGCTCAATTCTTCATCCTGAAAGTACTCGTTTAGTTCGTAGTAAGGGTTTTCTTCCAAATGTCGTTTTAATTTTATCTTTAACCGAGATGTTGTTAATGATTTTTTGTAATTCGCGACGGTAATGAAAGCTATTACAGTACTCAAACGGGTGCTGTAATGACACTCTTTACAGCATCCGATGCTGTAATGAGATTTTAGTAACATTTTATGGAATCAGTTCAAGTTGGTGACATTGGGTCATTAATTTTGCTAGTTGCAATGTGACAATGTTTCTCTATGGATGTTTAAACACGTTCTTAACATCGAATACAAGGTCCACAATGGTGAGGACATCGCACTCTGAGCAATTTCTCTTATTTTGGGAGGTGTATATGAAACATTTTTATCAGGTGAATACGTTTTGTGTTTTGACAGTTTCTATTTGTCATTCAAATTTCTATTTTCAAGTGTTACGTTGTTACCAACTGCTACATACCTATTTCCCTACATTGTCAAAATTTATTTTATTTTTGAGAAAAAAAAGGATAAAAACGCGAATTACAAAAAATAGCATAAAAAACACGTTTCATAAGACTTAAAGCACTCATTCATTAAAAAACTCGTGGCTTCGCCACTCGTTTTTCAACTTGAATTCGTGCATTTCAAACGTATCTTACGAAACTTGTTTTTTAATATACTATTAATTCATTCGAAAGATGATTATATATTCTGGCCGATTCATACATAACATTTTTTTTGAATTCGAGTGAACTTTGTTATCGGCAGATTTAGTAGATTTTTTTTCTTGTGAAATATTCATGAGTTTTTTGCATTTCTTAGTAATGGTGTGGATACCTTCTAACACACAAAACGCTTTCCAAAATGCAAATACTTGTTAAAGTAAGTATTCTATTTCTCTTAAAATATTCTTTGCAAGAATCTAGTCGCTTTAATTCGAAGATAGATCTAACGCATTTTTTTTGTAGTAGGAATACTCTATTCACCGCCGAGGAAAAGCTCCAGAATATCACACCATATCTTAGTAACGGGTACACTGTTGTGTAATAAGTGAGTAAGGCTGCACCAGTGGATGATCTAGCTTTGAGTTGCTGGATAAAGTAAACATATTTGGCCCTCTTAGCAGCCAAATATTCGATATGTTGCTTCCATTGAAGGTTGCTATCCATTATCACACCAAGGAATTTGACAGCGTGGGTAGACACCAATTGTGCGCCTGAATACATTACCATGATCTCATCACTTGAATTCGTTATGGTATATTCTATTATTTCGGTTTTGCTCGTATTTAGTCTAAGATGCAAACATCAAACCATTTCTATGGTATTAACGATCTTATCCTCAAGATTTTCATTTCCTGAACATATCACAGGGGTGTCGTCCGCATACAATACTACCGGTTGATCAATTACTTCAGGCAAGGCGTTCACGTACATTACAAAAAGTATTGAAAAGATGCAGAATACCGAAAGACCTAAAATACTATTTGTTTTAAAGAATAAAGCTAAGTGCCAATCACGTTATACGATTTCAAATCCGATTTACATCATACGTCTAAGAACCGACCACACCAAGAAATTCTGCAATAGAAAAAATAGATGAACCTACAATTTCGGGCCAATGTCGTTTTCTAGATGTTAGTATAAAATTAAAAGTTTATGTCTTATTTTATATTGAATTTAAGTCTAACCAGTCGGCTCTTGGCCATCTTCAGAGACTCTACAAATTGATTAACATCTCTCATCTTATCCATTTTACAAACGACAGCGGTAGGTAGCGCTAGTAAGTATAAGATATCACTATGTTGCATATTTTTATTGCACTAAAACTAGACCTAACCTAGAACATTCGGGTTTAGTCGTGCGTTTTCAGACTGGGTAAACCCGAATGTTTCTACTTCCAGGTCTAGTTCTAGGTCTACTACCATCTTTTAGTTAAATTTATCTTATAGACAAACCCATCTACTAGCCAATCAGAGCGCGTAAAATAGCCGTAACCGTGGTAATAATCCCTTAGATAGCTTAACCGGAAGATGGTAGTAACGAGCCTTAGCCAATGAGAGCGGTTAAAACCGCCGTAACCATGGCAACTATCTTCTAGATAGTTTATCAGGAGGATGGTAAACGTGGGCCTTACAGAAACAACGTCTATAATCGTAAAACGTAACAAGTGACCAAGCGGCTTCTGTGCTTGTGATAGCTGTCATCAGTGTTCTGTGATAAAAATGGACAGACACCAAACAATTTTCAATAGTTTGAGCCTGTCTATTCTGAGAAGTCTTATATTTTTAGAAAATCCTGTTTTTTTCAACATTATTCATTTGTCGCTTAGACAAATGATGCATAATCCAATTATCACTCACAAAACGAAAATCGGCATGTAAAGAAAAGAATAGTATACCTTCCGTAGAAAATAAAAACAATATCAATCTCCGCCCTAAAAACCATGTGGTTATGCTAGGGGCGAATAACAAATTAATTCAAAAATTTGTCTCTATGAGGTAATATCATATTCAAGTAATAATAAGTACAAAAAGAATGCGCCAATAACATATAACAAATCAACAAAGATCGGTACAAAGCAAAGGGTATTAAAACAACTCATCAATAAGTGATCTATCACATCGCAGCAAGAATGACTTGATCCTTCCTTTCAGAAATGTAATTGAATGCAAATTCAATTTGTTAAAAATTTTGTATAGTTAAACCGAGTAGCACTGTTTACATATTTTCTTAGCAAACTTAGGTTGAAGCATGTGTGACTCTTTTTTATATCAGGTATTGTAGTGATGGTCCACATTCCTTAGCAGATGTCTATTTTTGTATGTATCTTTCTTCTCCTTCTCCAGATCCTTATGCCTAATGGCGTCGAATAAATCATTTTCCTCTCTTCTCCCCAACTTCTTTTCCTTATCCTTATTCTTTGCTTCAAATACGTTTTTTTACTATTGTGTTATGTTCCATTCTAATTATGTGGGTGTACCAGTTTAGTTGCATTCTCTCTATTTTGCTGATTATCTCCTCTTGATCTACTCCCAGTCTTATTTCATCATTCCCTATCCTATTCCACTTCGTCTTCCCCACTATTTTCCGTAAAAACTTCATTTTCATTGCCGTGATCTTTCCTTCTTGTTTATCTTGGAGTGTCCATGATTCACTGGCATATGTATTGGGACTGCCACCGCGCTGTACTCTTTCAATTTTATCTTATTATCTATCTCCTTCTTCCCAAAAATTGTTCTGTTTAGAGTATGATATACGTTGTTTGTTTTCCTTATTCTTGCATTTATGTCTAAATCCATCCTTCCATCTTATGATATTATACTGTCCAACTACTCATATGATGATACTTCTTTTATCTTTTGTTCCTTAATAAATATTTCTTTCGAGTTACTTCTTATTTCCTTTTTATTTATTATCACGATTTTGCATTTATTTACTTTCAATTCTAGGCATATCTTTACAAATTCTTCTGTCCATGAACTGCT
The DNA here is from genome assembly GCF_000648695.1 of Onthophagus taurus. Classification (NCBI taxonomy): domain Eukaryota; kingdom Metazoa; phylum Arthropoda; class Insecta; order Coleoptera; family Scarabaeidae; genus Onthophagus; species Onthophagus taurus. Next base: position 1,215,822 of record NW_019286118.1, read on the forward strand.
TACTTTGTTATTGTTTTACAAAATAATCACAACACGGATCCCACGATACCTCTATGACAAAATTACATTTAAGTCAAATGACGGAAGATATCCAACCAGGTTTTATCTTACAATCATACCACCTAAATATAGGACATCATTGTTTCAGCAGTCTTTCACATACCATGTCTATAAATCTTACGGAAGCTTACCTATGTCGATCCGACAATTACGTATGTCTAGTTTTAAAAGATGGGTATTTGAAAGATTGAGAGACATTTGAAAGGTGGTAATTTCTTTACTAGATTTATAATGTTATTTGGTTTGTGGTCGTGCATTGATGTGCGGTCTGACCTTGTATCTGTATATACATATCTTGCCCATATATGATATTTTTTTTTCTCGTCCATTTTTTCGATTTTTTCTTTTTTCCTTCATTGTTATTATTATTTTTCTTTATTATTATTATCTTTTTATTTTTATATTATTTTAGTTTATTTTAATTTCTTTAAAAGGTTGGTTGAAACAGACTAAAGTATGAAACCCGCCGTTTGTGACCAATACTGTATGTTTCTTTTTGTTTTGTTTTACGTATGTATACATTATAATTTTGCTGCACAATAAAATTTATTATTATTATATCTCAAACCTCCAACTATTCTTATTGCTCTTCTTTGTATGCCGAAGATTCGTTTAGCCATACTAGAGTGGCCCCAGGCTATTAGTCCATAAGTGATATGAGATTGTAGCAGTGAGAAGTACACTATTCGCAGCGCATGAATGCAGAAAGTGACAGATAGTTGTCTCAGCAAAAAAGCAGCAGAACTCAGTCTACCGGCTTGCTTAATCCCATGCTCAGCCCATGTAAGGCCCGAGTCTAGATATAAACCCAGAAACTTGCATTATTGTTGTTCTAAATTGTTGTAGAGTTGTTCTACATTGTTCCAAAGCGGCAAATCGAAAAAATAAAAACTCCGCGAGATAACCGAAAAAACGGGTTTTTTGACTAGCCCCCCAGTTTTGGAAAAAACAAATTTTCTTTGTTGTTCTGGGTTGTTCTAGTTATTGTTCTAGAAAATCAAAATTATGGGATATAGCATTACGAAGTTATAACTAAAAATAGGTTGGGCTGCCAAAATGTCTAGTCACAAATATATACTTATTATACCTAAGCAATCTGGAACAGCTAATATTTTCACTAGAACAACTCTATAAAGAACACATTACTCTTTGAAAATTAAAATTTTTGGAAGTTTCAATTTGTAATTCTTTCATAAGTTCATAAATAAGTTTCATTATATCTATTTCAATAAAAAATAAAAAATATAGATTAGAACAACAATGAAAAATTTTAAAATCAAAAAATGGGGAGCTAACTTCCCGCACTCGATTACCCCCGCAATTTACAACTCCAGAACAAAGTCTATATCCTCGCAAGTATCATCAGCTACGAAGGTACTTACTCTTTGAGTGATGTAGGATACTACACGGCATTTGTGCCCAACAATGCCAATTGGTTATTATTTAATGATTTAAGAAAAAAATTCATACAAGTTGAAGAAACAACAGAAATAAATGCACAAATGTGCATATATGTGTGTAAATGAGTTCCGTGATATTAGTTTATTTAGATGATTTAATTTATTTAGTTATACTTTACTTTAGAATAAGTTTTTGTACAGTTTTTGTGAAAGAATAGTTATTGTTTTGTTAGTTTAGTTTATTTATTAATTTATTACTTAGTTTTACAAAATAAAATACACTTTAAATCGCATCTTATGGTTTATTATTATAAGTTTAAAGAGAAAGGTGATTTTTAGAAAATTTTAAAACTATTATTATACAGGGGTGATTCAAAAAACCGCTGACAGACTTCTAGGGCAGGTAATACCTTAAAAATTAAGATGAAAAGTCTTACTATACATGGGGTCGCAAATGCCTCCTTAACGAGATATAGGAGGTCAAAGTTTCTTTAAAATTAAACATTATCTGCAATAAAAAGCCCTTTTTTAAAAATATTTTCAACGCCACTGCTAATTTTGTCAAACGGGCAGTATTTTCGTGTAAAGTGATCAATTATCTATCAATTGGTCTCTTAGAAAACTTTGATTAAAGCAACAGTGTTTGATTGGATTAACAAATTTTCTACAAACGTGTTTTTCTTAATAACTATTGCTTTGATCAAAATTTTGTAAGAGACCAATTGATAGATAATTGATCACTTTACACGAAAATACTGCCCGTTTGACAAAATCAGCAATGGCGTAGACAATATTTTTAAAAAAGGGCTTAAAAGGGCTATTGCAGATAATGTTTAATTTTAAAGAAACTTTGACCTGCTATATCTCTAGAAGTCTGTCAGCGGTTTTTTGAATCACCCTGTATTAAAAGTTGGGTTCACTGATTCAACAAAACTGTCCGATATCACAACAACTCAAAGTTAAGGTTTTTCTAGTGAAAATAACAGCTGTTCTGAATTGTTTTAATTGTTGTAAGTACTAATTTTTAATATGAAACTTTAAAAGAACTAAAACCGCACTGATTAAATAAACATTTTAAGTGCCTAGAACAACAAGAACAATTTAGAGCAACAAAAAATGTGATTTTGCAAAATTAATGTCCGTTTTAAACGTAAAACACATCTAGAGCAATTTGAATCGGCAAAGTTTGAGTTATTTTAGATTGTTCTATGTTTTTTAATTCTTATTGTGTAATATAAAACCGCTGACACAAGAATTACTGACTGAAACTTCCAAAAACTTTAATTTTCAAAGAGTGCTATTTAGAGAGTTGTTCTATTGAAAATAATAGCTGTTCCAGATTACGTTAGCTATAATAAGTATATAGGGAGAGTCAGAAAGAATGGGAAATCCGAATACCGGAGATACTAGACACCAAAATATGATGATTTAACGTAACATCTCTTATACAAATGTCAGTGGTTTTCGAAGCATAGGGTGTTGATTTTTTGATAATTTTGAAGGTTTTTGTACTATTAACATAAAATTTGGTAGTTTTATGTTTCCGAGCATGAGAAATACGAATTTGAAACTTGTTTTGTTATTGCTCGTAGAGGGCGCTAGATACACGTTGCTCGTTTGATAAATCAAATCATAAGTTTTTTGACTCGACAGCTACGACAATAAGAGCTGCAAATCACAAAGAGCATTCAATTTTACATAAAAAAGGTACTCTTATTGAAATTGTCTAAGTCTATCGGTTTTCGAATTATTCACTTTTAAATGTTTAAATGTATTTTTTCTTCTAAAATATTTATTTTTTAACATAAGCAAAGTTGGGTTATTTTTCCGCTTATGTTTCAACAATTGCCTCTTAATTGTCAACATTGATCTGTATTTTTTTTCCAATTTCCGTGTGCAATAATCATTTTTACCAACAATAAAGTTATTACCAATTTGAAAATGCCACGACATAATGAGTTTTTTAATAGTGAGAAATCCAGATTTAAGACCACTGGATTTTTGAAAATGGTCACAATATTTTATTGTTATTAATTAATTGTTATTGTTATCGATTATTATCGTTACTAATTGCTATAGTTACTGTGTTATTGTTTTTAAATGTTAACCTTAAAATTACTTTGAAACAATTAAAAGGAGATAATTTGGAAACCAGTAGACTTAGACAATGTAAGCAAGAGTACCTTTTTTGTGCAGAATTGAAAATTCTTTCAGATTTCTGATTCTAATTCACCATACCTCAACTGACAAAATAGTCATGACTTGATATCTCAAACGTCCAGTGTGTATCTAGCGCCCTCTACAAGTAATCACAAAACAAATATTAAATTCGTATTTCTCATGCTCGAAAACATCTAACTATCAAATTTTATGTTAAAAGTACAAAAACCTTCAAAATTATCAAGAAATTTCGAAATAAAAATTTAACTTTCAACACCCTGTGTATTAAAAACCACCGACATTTGTATAAGACATGTTAGGTTAAATCGTCATATTTTGGTGTCTAGTGTCTCCGGTATTCGGATTTCCCATTCTTTCTGACTCACCCTGTATATTTGTAATATGGAATTGATAATAGAAAAACTATGGTCAACTAGACATTTCGGCGGCCAAACCTATTTTTAGTTATAACTTCGTAATGCTGTATCCCATAATTTTGATTTTCTAGAACAATAACTAGAACAACCCAGAACAACAAAGAAAATTAGATTTTTCCAAAAATGGGGGGCTAGTCAAAAAACCCGTTTTTTCGGTTTTCTCGCGTTTTTATTTTTTCGATTTGCCGCTTTGGAACAATGTAGAACAACTCTAGAACAATCTAGAACAATAATAAAAAATTTAAAAATCAAAAAATGGGGGGCTAACTTCTCGCACTCTACTTTGTGCTGCTTTAGCCGCATTCAAAACAGAGCTTCGACTAATAAATGTAGTATCATCAGCATACAATATATAAGCAATTTCACCTAGTACATTAGGTAGGTCATTGATAGAGATGAGAAATAAAAAATAACAATGTTGATTTATGATCTGTTATATGCGATCAACAGTAGCACTAGTGTACGTATTGTTGAGATTTCCTGAACTTTTACGGTGCGGTAATGCTCTTGAATATGTTTTGTAATAATATAACAGTAATTTCCGTTCCAAATTAATTAGAAAAATCAAAGGTTAATATGTCAGTTGGTATGGATGTAATTTCCCTCTGGTATTACTATGAGAGAAAGACGTCCTTTTCCATTTCCGTAGTAAATACGGTCCTGGTTCGTTCTAGTCGGCAATTTTCCCAGGCGTCGCGTCGCGCCGGTCGTCTCCGACGTCGCGGCGTGGGTCCACGTTCTCGCGGCCCCTTAATAACCCTGCCGTCGCACCCGCTCGCCCCTTTCTACGCCCTCCTGCCGTTGTCGGAGTTGGTGTGTGTGTGTGTGAGTCATTTCGCGCGAAGGACGAAGGACTGTCGTACGTGCCCAAGCGAAGGCGTCCCTTTGTACCCTGCGGGGCCGCCGTTTGGGGCCCTCACGTCTCTCGCGTTGAAGTTGAAGAGAGAGCGCGAATATCGACCCCGGCTTTGGCGTTTCCGGGCAGAATACGACCCTGGCTCTGCCTGTTTGCTTGCTATAGCCTGCCTGCCTCCTGCCCGTTCATTTGCCGACGCCGCCAGGCCGCGGGTTCTGCCGTCGTCGCGACAGCTGCCTGGTAGATCACGCCAGTGCACACACACACACACAAACGCCAGCTCGTCCGACGCCTTCGTACGAGACCTTTCCGTTTTGGTGTGAGTGCGCGACGCGGTGAAGCGGCCTTCTGTTCATCAAGATACATACCGAGTTGAGAACGAGTGGACAGCCCGAAAATTCTGGCCGCTACGGTCGTGTAGATAAAAGTCGAAGCCGACCCGAAGTGGAGATTAGCCTGGGTTTCCGGTCTGGTTTTGCGGCCGGGAGATAAAAGCAGCTGCCGCTAATTGTACTCGCGATCGTCCGCCCTGTTGCCTTCTTTATGATGGTGTCATCCTGATTGGGAATTCCCGCGCGTTCGTAAACGCAAACCGCCGCGTTCGTTTTGGCGAAAACGTGACGTTACGAAAGGCCAAGTGGTAACGGGAGCTTAAGTGGGCTAAGCTCGTAGCGTGCTGCGTCTTTTGTTGAACCGACTCTATTATCCTTTACTACGGTTTGTCGGAGTTCCGGGAAGCGGTGTTACGATAATTGCCGTTTTCTCTTTTTGAATTGTCTAAGACTTTGTACGTAAAACATCGCACAAATAGTACTAGTCGACTAAAATAAAATTGAAACATTGACCTAGAAGTTGATGGGTGGATGGGTTTCCTCCCACAATAACACAATAAAATGTTAAATTTATTGTATTCTACTGTTAGTCCGTCTTATTTTGTACCGCTTAAAGTAGAAATAGTTACCAAAAAAGAATTGCCCAAAAAGTTATTATTGTTGGCTTGTATTGTTCTTAGTTTCGTTGCTATGGTAAACAACATTGTTATCTTAAATGGAATACATCGGTTCTGTTACATATTTTGATAGATCATATTTCAGTCTATTCGATGGGTATAATACATACCACATCATCAGGTTTTACAAATAACTCCGTGTACACCATTAAGGCCCGGTTTTACAATCATAGTTTAAGCGTCCGATTAACTAATCGGAAGTTAAAATTTAAACTAAGTTTTACAAAAATTATGTTTTACAACGAATTATTAAACTAAGTATAAGAAACGGAGGTTTATACTACAGTTGGTAATAAGTGTCAATTTCATATTGTACATACAGGATGTCCCGAAACTCAACGTCAAGCGGGCACCGGGTTAAAAAAATTCTATGTCTCTTAGTTAAGTGGTAAGACACATTTTTGAAAATGTTAAAAATCGTTCCCGTACATCATATCTTTAGGTACTATGGTCAGAAATGTTCGCAATTTAATAGTGATTCTTTTAATAATGTATTCCTAATGAACCATGCTACTATAGCAGTCACAAATCGAACAACAAAAGTCGTTAGTTTTGCAAAAAAAAGTATTAGTTTGATTGAGTTAAGGTTAAAAGAATTTATGTCTATTAAGTTTGACACACGATTTCTAAACAAAGGAGTAGTACAACACCCTTGGCAAGTTATTTTAAAAGATGATTTAGTCAAGATTTCAAAATGGTATAACACTTGCCATTTTTCTTTTCCTACAAAATATGATTGCCTGTTTTTCTGCAAAAAACGCGTTATTTAAAAAATTCATACTTTCGTATTTTATTTGTATTTCCTCCAAAATGATTTAACAACTTTGTTAGAAGATGGCCACTCTATATCTACAGAAAAATGTGGTTTCAACAAGATGTATAATGTTGCCCAGCTCATTATGCTTGTCTTGTATGGGATTGCATACAGAATACCCACAAAGATGGATTGGGCGTCGTGGTTCGATTACGTGGCGTCCTCATTCTCTGGGTCTAAATCCCTTTGATTTTCTTATTAGGATTGCATAAAAGAAACAGTGTATTAAAAACCGATTGAAAATATTCACGAACTGGGCCACAATATTTATACAGCAGCAGAAGAAATAAATGCAAAGAGATTTGCACAACTCGTAAAAACATCTTTTCTGTGACGACGCAGAACTTGTATTAGTGCCGACGGCAAATAATTTAAGCATTTGCCTTAGTTTTAAGAAAATAATGCTATAAAATTAATAATAAATAAATTTGTTTGTTTAATTTTGTCTTTAGATTAACCTTATTTGAAAGAGTCTTTTTGCAATCCGGTGCCCGCTCGACGTTGAGTTTCGGGACAGCCTGTATAACTAACTTTATTGTTTAGTATCTTTCAAAATTATAACCTCTTAATATTATAAGAGTAAGTATTTTGAATAAGTATTTTGTTTGATTTTCGTTTTCTAAAAATATGTTTTAACTATGAATAACATATTTAATGAACTTGCGGACGATGAAAATTTCTTAGAAGTAGTTGAAATAGTGGCTTTTTCTAAAAAGGCAGAAGTTTTTCGTGAGCGGAATAACCATTTTGAAAAATGGTCAGACCAAGAGTTTCTGGAACGTTTTAGACTATCTACGTGGATTGTAAGGTCAATTTTAGACGAAATAAAGGAAGCTGTACAGTCGAAAACAAATAGGTATTAAGTATATACAAGGAATATAGCTTGTGAACTATTTATGACATAACCCAACTTTTTGTAATATAAATAATGCAGTTTCTTGTGAGGACAAGTTATTATTAACACTACGTTTTTTTGCAACTGGTAGTATCTTACAGGTAAACCAATAAATATACTATATAATACGGTATTACTAAAATTAACATTATCTTTATCATAGGTTATGGGAGATTTCATGGGGATAAGCAAAGCCACTGCAAGTCAAATTATTTATAAAGTTTCTGAAGCGATTGCCAAATTGGATAAAAAAATATATTCGAATGGCTGAAAGTCAAAATTAACATTATCTTTATCATAGGTTATGGGAGATTTCATGGGGATAAGCAAAGCCACTGCAAGTCAAATTATTTATAAAGTTTCAGAAGCGATTGCCAAATTGGATAAAAAATATATTCGAATGCCTGAAAGTCAAGAAGAAATTATTCTACTGAAGCAGAAATTTTATAATAGTAGCAAATTCCCTAAATGTGTAGCAGCTGTTGATTGTACTCATATTAAATTGCAATCACCAGGAGGAGACAATGCCGAGATATTTTGTAACCGAAAAAATGACTTTTCAATAAATGTTCAAGCTATCTGTGACCCTGACTTAATAATTAGAAATATTGTAGCTCGTTGGCCAGGATCAACACATGATTCTACGATTTTCAGTAATTCTAAAATAAGAAGAAAATTTGAAAGTGGAGAAATGGGTGATTACTCCGGTTTCAAATCCAGTGGCACCCGAAGAAAATTTATTTAATGAGTCACAGATAAGAAAGATGTTTTGGTGTGTTAAAAAGACGATTTCCAATATTAGCTTTAGGAATTAAATTACATATAACAAAAGTAGAGGCTATTATTATATCAACTGTGGTTTTGCATAATATAGCCTGTATTCTAAAAGATGTGGAACCAGACTATAATGAAGACTTAGAAAATTTGATTCATTTTCAAAATAATGGCAATGATATTGTATAATCGATATAGAAAATAATAACTTTAGTACAAGGCATTCATTAATAAATGATTATTTTAGAAACTTAATATAAACATAAATAAATTTTAATAAAAATATCTACATATTAACGTGTTTATGTATTATGGCTAACTTATTTATTCTTTAATTTTGCTTCAATATTAAAACAATTTTTTACAAGGCACAAATTGACAAATGTAAATTTGAAAACGACTACTAGTAACGTAAACGTCGATTCTAACCATAGTTTAACGTTAAACGGTGGTTGTAAAACTTTTTTTGTTAGTTAACCATAGATTAAGTTAATCGGACTCTTAAACTATGATTGTAAAACCGGGCCTAAACGTCAAAAAATTATCAGTTGCAACAAAATTATGGCCAAGATTTCCTAGCGAATTTTGATGTGTTATTGAACAACCAAAAGCACATTTAATTTGGTGACGTCATCTGTGGCTGTTTTAGGCCATCCACTTTTAGGAAGATTTCTAACGTTTCCGGTGGTAAACAATTTTTTTAAGATTTTGGATACGATAGGTTGTGAAATTTGTGTATTTGGGTAAATATTATTAAAGAGTACACAAACTTCAGCACGTTTTCTATCGCCGTACCCATGCATCATTAAAATTTCAATTCGTTGTTGTTTGCTTAATTGCATAATTAATATGATCTGTGAAAATTTCATCGTACACCAATGGTTTTTGGGAGATTTCTAAAATAGAATCGTTATTTGAACGCATTTGTAAATAAAAAACACTTAAATTCAATAAATTAACAAAATTAATAATTCTTCAAAATTGTTCCATTGCAATCTCACGAAAGTGATTGTACAGCTGAAAACTGACGGGAATTTCCCCATATCTTTGTATAACGTTACATAACCTATCAGTAATCGTTGCACTCCGTTTATCACATAAACAAACACCATGCCACCCCGAAGAACGGAAACAGGCGTAGAAGTTAGAAAAATTGTTATAAAATTGCAAAAGACCCTCGTTCTATACGTCAAATAGCTAAAATACTTGACAAAAGTGCTTCTATTGTTCAGTACATAATCAAAAAGTTTGTAAATACAGGAAATATTGAAAATGTACCACGTACGGGCAGTCCAAAATTGCTAACTCTCCGAGATAAACGAAGCTTTAGAAAAAAAGTTATCGCAAATCCTCGAACAAGCTCTCCAAAAATATCAGCAAACCTTCTAAATCAAGTTAATAAAACTGTAAGTGCAGAAACTGTGAGAAGAGTATTGCGACCTGCCGGCTACAACGGACGAGTACCGCGAAAGAAACCCAATCCATTTGAAAAGAATTGAATTTGGAAAAATGCACAAAGAAAAGGATATGGATATTTGGAAAAGCGTGATGTTTACAGACGAGTCAAAATACAACATTATTGGATGTGCTAAACAGCGCTAGATTTAAAAAATCTTCTACCAACAGTTAAGCATGGGGGTGGATCTGTTATGGTGTGTGAATCTATGGCTGCTTCAGGAGTCGGGAGTTTAATTTCTATCGATAATATAATGGACAAAGGGCAATATTTACATATTTTAAAGACCAATTTAAAATAAAATGCTATACTATTTGGGCCTTGGAAACAGTTCGATCTTCTAACAGTATCAAGACCCAAAACATACAGCGCATGTATGTTCGCGAATGGCTGTTATATAATGTGCCTAAGCAGCTACACTCTCCACCACAGTCACCAGATATGAACCCCATAAAACACATGTGGGATTATTTAGAAAAAGCAATTTCCAACAACATTGTTAGTAAGGAATGGTTAAAAGTTGCATTGCAAGCAGAATGAGGAAAAAATTCGATTTTTTATATTGAAAAGATTGTGCAATCAATGTCGAGAAGATTGAAAATTGTACTAAGAGCGAATGCAGAACCTGCGAAGTACTAGTAAGTTTACTTTTGTGAGGTTCCAAAGGAACGATTTTGTAGAATTATTAATTTATTTTGCTATTTTCTTGAGTTTAACAGTTTTTTTACTTATAAATCTGTTAAAATGAATATATATAGGACCCTTTATTTACGGTCCTATTTTAGAAATCATGTAATAACCGTTGCTGTACGATGACTTTTGCGACTGACTGTATGTATCCCATTTAAGATAACAATGTTGGTTACCATAGCAACGAAACTAAGAACAATACGAAACTTTTATTTGAAATATTTTTCATTTAAATCACAAATGGTCTATTTATAAACGTATTTTCCATACTTTTGTTCCACCCTGCATAAAACATCTTAAACAACATTCTATGCGCAGTTGATGCAGCATGAATTTGTATGCTCTATACAGATGCAACTACCACAAATCTTGCAAAAATATTTCGATTTTCGGTCCTTGCAGTATTTGCACCTTTGTCGACCAGTCGAAACCGTTTGTAAAGTTGAGAGTCCTGATAATCGAGCCGCTAGTCCTCTTACTTTCCGAGGTAGGTTCGGTTCATTAGCTCGTATTTTCATATTTTCTCAAACTAATTTCTTGCCCAGCTCCTCCAAAAACAGTCGCCTGCTGTTTGAAAATTCGCCATCAGGATTATTACTTTTATTATGAATGCGTTGATTACTGCTACATTCAGTATGCCGAAGAAAACCACCAATGGCCACCGTCTTGTGGTTCGAGCAACGTTGTAAGACGTAATCATTCTATCAACTACATCAACACCACTCTTTGTATTGTTATAGAATGTTATAGTATAATTTAGCATAGTACATTGATGATAGAACTAAAACATTCTTAAATTTGATGATATTGTCGTCATATCAGCATGAAACGCGAAACCTGAAGACCTTACAGTCCTACCCTTGAGATTTTTAATTTCATTCAGCAATGATTTTCGATTAGATTGGATTGTACCAACTACTGTTAGGTGATGTTCATGCAGCAATCGACTTACGACTTCGACACTAATGAACCAGCGATCCATGGTAACATTCAGTCCTGTTCCTGAGATATGGTTGGTCATTCTCATAATGAGCACGGCTGCAGAATTGTTCACTTGAAAGGAACCAAATAAGCATAAATCTCCAAATGCGATATGTAACAGGCTTTTGCATGCAGTGTAGAAAACACTTTTATCCCATACTTATTTGGTTTACTTGGAATATAGACCCTAAAGCTACATCTTCCGCGAACTGCTAATATCATTTCGTCCAGGGTCACATATTCACCCATACTGTAATGTTTTTTACAGACTTGATTAAATTTTTCAAATATCTTCCTTACGGCAACAAGTTTGTCTAATTTCCGGCGCTCCTATGTACTTTACCAGGAAAATAAATCTTCGTTGAAACATGCTAATTCACTTAATTTTTTTACGACCTCCATGCTGAGAACCCCCTAAATACAATAAACCGATAAATGCTTTCATTTCACCATCGTATTTACGCTTGTATTTTGTTGATGCTTTTTGACTATACAAATTAGTATTTACTGTAATTATATCTAAAATCTCATCAAAAAAGAGCATACAACATTGAAACGGCGTGTTAGTCTTTCTTGCTTCTCCAAGAACTCTAGGCAAGTGGGTAACGATATTTTGCTGTCTTGTGCGAACGCGGCGAGGGGAGCACGCTTTTTCCACTTAGTTCTGTCACTTCCATAAAAATACTGAGGTCGGGTACTACCAACAGTAGTACAGGGATTGTCCTCTTTATCCAGTTCTTTTTGTTCTGTACCAGTACTATGTTCACTAATTATATCTTCAGCAACTGAGTCACTATCAGATTCGTCACTAACGTCTGGACTTGGAATTTCCTCGGTAAGGTGCATTGATTTTCTGTTCGTAACTATCCATTTCACAAAATAAAAATAATAAATTCGCATATAGAAAACGTTAAGCGTAAGTAAAACGTCATTTATATAGTATTGGGACATAATTTAAAGACTAAGGATTACCCTAAAATGTAACATTTCTACAGTAGACAAACCAAGGAAGGGGATTCCCTGATAACAAACAAAAATTGAATACAAGAAACTCCGTGAAGTTACAAGGCAGCGGATGCCCCACGAACACTTTGTACATAATTGAAATCAATGACCTATAACGTTTTTATCATTTATGATAAAAAAGTTACAAGAACAGAAAAAGAATTATGAAGTTACACGGGTTGGGTCAAATAGGCTCAGAACTAAACGACAAAACACAAAATTAAAAAAATATGTATTTAATAAATATTTGGAAAGATACAATAAAAAAATGATGTTGGCAGATCTCACAGACCCAGATATATTAATTTATGTACAGGGTGATTTATTAGCGCACCATAAAACTTTGACATATGATAACTAATCCAATTACTAAAAAAAAATGTTAATTATAACACTTTAAAGTTTTCTGCAGCGAATTTATTAATAGTCAGTAAAATCAGACAGTTAACCAAAACAAAGTCTTCATTGTATTCTCCATCCTTTCTGTCCAGTATCTTTCTACTTTTATAAACTTCTTTGTTTTCCCAACTCTTTCTAATCTTGGTTCCGTTTCCTTCCTCTAATACTAATCATATTTCAGTCTCCTTTCACTCTATATGTTGTCATTTTTGACTATGTAATCGCGTTGTTTTTATTATCTCTGGTTAGTGCCTTCTATTTATAGTTTCTATTTAATTTCTTTCTTGTATTACCAGTTCTTTTCTAGTCGTTTTCTTCTGTCTCTAATCCCATCATTACCTTTTTAATTTTCAATTTTCCTTCAATAGGAAGAAGATAAAAACTAATTGAGCAAATATGCTCAATTATTTCTTTCCTTAGCAGTCGTTGCTTCCACCCAAATAACTAGGAATATTAGCTCTTTTCAGTATTCTTCTGTTTCCAAACATCTCATCATATTGTTACTCTTACTATACACTGCAATCCCATCGTGTGGACGCCAGAAGAGTTGGGTTGCAGTATACGCAATCTACAAACTCCTTCTTCTTATATAATTACGAAGGCTTTCACGGCCGGTGTGAATTGAACTAAAATTGGAACTAAAACTATAACTAAAACTAGAAACTTTCGGGTTTTGCCGTGCATATTTTAAGAAAAGGTTTGACGTTTCGGATGCCATGTTGCAAACTTCTTCAGAAACTGCTTCGAAGTGAGTCTAAAATGGTCAAAATGTGGCTAAAATTAGTTCAACTTGTCCAAACTTGTATAACATTATCTCAATATTACAAAACAGATCAAAATGACCAAATGAGTTTAAACTTATCTAAATTTGAAAAAATTTGTTAAGGTTTAATTAAGTTTGGATAATTTTTACAAAATTTTGTGAAAGTTAATCGAAGTTTAGACAAATTTTTGCGATTTTATACAGGTTGATTTATTAGCTCACCATCAAACTTTGACATATGATAGCTAATCAAATTACCAAAAAAAGAATGTTAATGAACATATGTCCTATTTCAATTATTTACGAAATTATAACACTTTAAAGTTTTAAGTTTTATATCATAACTGCAAAATTTTTTTTAAACACATAAATATTACAAATATTGTTCAAAATAGCCTCCTTCTGCTAGAATACATGCTTCACAGCGACGTATTAAAGAGTTTTTCAGCCGAATTAAAATGTCTGGTTGATTTCTTATTTCAATAGCAGAAAGTATATCTTCAAGTAAATCAAAAAGTGTACTGTTCAAAAAAAATCTGTAATTTACAGCGTTCAAACGTTCATCAAGTATATGCAAACTTAGTAAATTGTTGTTAAATATGCCACCCCAAACGTTGATGCTGAAACGTTGTTGAAATTTTCTTGGTCTAAACCCATGCGGATTTTGTAATGCCAAGATATGTTCATTATGGTAATTATTTATACCATCTCGTGTAAAACATGATTCATCTGTCCAGAGAACATTTGGAATGAAGTCATTACTTTGGGCATGTTGCTGCAATAACCAGTCACAAAATGCTAACCGTTGCTGATTATCGCCTGGCTGTAGAGCTTGAATAATACGCGCCATGCAAAATTTTGACTTACATGTATGTTGTGTGCTATTCTTCGAGTGCTGATGGATGGATTATCAATGACAGCATTAATTACAGCTTCTTCGTCCCCTACATTAACTATATGCGGTCGAATAACTTTTGCTGGAGCAGGATTACCTGTTTCTCGAAGTCTTCTGAAAGAATCTCTAAAAACAGAATAATATGGCAAATGACTTCAGTGCTATAAGCGCACATTTTGAGTTTCTTCTTGTATGTAATAATTAAATCTTACAGCAAACTTACATATTACAATAACAACTTTGTTTTTTACAACATATGTCCTATTAATATTTTTTTTTGGTAATTGGATTAGCTATCGTATATCAAAGTTTGATGGTGAGCTAATAAATCACCCTGTATAAAGCAAGCTATAATTTTTGCAAAAACTCTATCGTAATGTAGAGCACATTTAATAATGGTGTAAATTGAATAGTTTTATTTCCGGTGTAACGACAATTAGTTCATACCATTTCTATTGATTCATATTTTTATGATTTGAAACCAAACAAACTTTTTCAGTTCCATTTTCAAATATCTATTTCTTCGCACACAGGCATACAAATAACGTCACCACTCCTTTTTCTTGTTTTCGTGGTACAATTTTCGCTAAAGCTTCCTTCTACGAACACGAGTCGACCGGAGGAGCCTTTCTCCTATCTCCGTCCCGTTTTCCTCTCGGCCCCCCGGGGTCCGTGTATCCCACGCTCCATCCCTCTCTGTCCGATACACGCGCGGCCGCTTCAAGGGGCCGCGGGTCGGCAGCGGCAACTAACGGCGACCGATAGCCGCGGCCCCTCGGGCGGCGCCGCGATGGTGTGCGTCAGGGACTGTGTACGTGCAAGAGCCGCGTCTTTCGTGTGCGGCTTTGGCCCGCTAAACCGAAGCGGACCCGACGAGGCGGACGTCCATCCCGGCCTCCTCCTCGTCCTCCTCCTCAACCCCCCTCGTACCCCCGGGCAAATTCCCGTCCGTCCTCCCGCCCTTATCTACCTACACGTGATGTGTGTCAGACGTTGGGGCCTCGCAGATGCTGCGCTACCAACCACCCTGCTTTGCCCTGACGATGGGAAAACCGACCCGGGATATGGGTGATGGAGAGACGTGAAGAACAGAGAGCACAAAGTGAACGCGGATACGAGAAATAGGGGATAGTTGGGATACTACAATCTTAGGTAGATCACGTCGGTAATTGGTGGAAACTTCAAACTTAAATGCTTTATACAGAACTTCTATTTATATCTTTTTGTGAAAAATACTCGAAAACGTTCAAAATCCCGATAATTTAACATTTATCAAGTTAATCGAGATTTAACATGATGTTAATTAAGCATTCTCGCTTTCCGAATACGTTACTCATGTTAATATTCTGTTACGTTAACGTAATGCTAATAAACCTTGATAAATCCTTCTTAATCGAGATTAATGATCGTTAACACTAATAACACCAAATTTTACAAAGCCTCGATTAAGACGTGATTTAATCATCGATTCTTATAAAACAAGTAGTGTTTATCTTAAATAAAAAGCAACGAAAACTTAATAATGAAAACTACATTTTTTATCACTACTCGTTAATTCCAACTGTAAATAACATTTATCAAGTTAATCGAGAATTAACATGATGTTAATTCAGCATTCTCGTTTTCCGATTACTTATGTTAATGTTCTGTTGCGTTAACGTAATGCTAATAAACCTTAATAAATCCTTTTTAATCGAGATTAATGATTGTTAAGATTAATAATACCAAATTTTATAAAGCCTCGATTAAGACGTGATTTAATCATCGATTCTTATAAAACAAGTAGTGTTTATCTTAAATAAAAAGCAACGAAAACTACATTTTTTATCACTACTCGTTAATTCCAACTGTAAAGAACACATAGATCGTATATCATTTTCGCATGACAGGTTTGTTTGTTAACACTCACTGATATGTATCTGTCAACCGATTTAATTCAATCTAAATATTTGTGATATATGTTTTTATACAGCTTTAGGAAAGCATTTGAAATTATTGGAATTTTTTGTACTCATGGAAAGACTAGATCTTAGTCTAGTTTCAAAAATATAAGTATAATAAAAATATAGTTGAGAAAAATGGAATTCTAGAAACTTTTTATTAGGATCTAGAATCCTCGTAGTGTATTTCTAGACTTTCTCTTGGATATCAATGGATAAAGCGCTGATTCATCAATTTTAAATTCTAAGACTCATCAATCACAAATATGAGTTCTCCATTCAAATACACGTACATATTACGAATGGGAGCAGATGCATGTGATACGGAGGTCAGTCGTGTTCGGACCGGATGCGTAGCACGCATTTGTTTAGCTATTTTGTGCTGAATGGATGATAACAAAATTTGTTTACAATCCTGTAACAATCCGTACCTTCTCATCATTAAGAAAATTGTAAATCGCCCTTCTTCATTAAGAACCATCTTAAAGAACAGTCTCTACTATTTGTTGACGAGCTTAGGGTTTATATAGTATTATCTAGTGGTGGAACGGATATCCGGCAACTATCCGGTATCTGGCCGGATTTTAAAAAATGGCCGGATAGGCCAAATATCCGGCTTTGGACGGACTATACTTAGTACTCCACCATACACAGAAATTAGTATCTCTTTCAGATGTTCGACACTGCAGATAATAATCAAGTTCAACCCCAATAGGGCTTTTTTCATACAATACAACTTTATTTATATCAGGTTTGTCTTTAGCAACCTCATTGTAACAATCCCAATACGATATATAAAATCTCTTGTTGCAATTTCGTCTAGTTTCGTCCTCTTTGCTTGTAATTTATCATCACATTAATTACTAACAGAACTGTCGTTGTTATCACTTTCGATTATTAATTAAAGTACCCTCTTCTTAATGCAAAATGCCGTTTTGAAAAATCCCTTTCAGTTCTTCAGAAATAAATTTTTGAAATGATCGACTTTTTTTTTGGAATTTTTCAATTTTCGCCGATTAAGTTTTAAAAATTCCTATAAAATCCATTTCTTGGAATATAAGTATGAAAATTTTCCAAAGTGTTAATAAGAGTGTCCTCTTTCCAATGAACTAATACGTTTTGAAAAATAGATTTTAGTTTTTGAGAAAATAATATTTGAAATATTGATAAAATTTTCGATGTTGCAATTTTCATCCATAATTTTTAAAATTCGCTATAAAATTCATTTCTTGGAGGATCCTTGTGGAAATATCACCAATTATTAATTATAGTATCCTCTTTTTAATGCAAAAAGCTGTTTTGAAAAATCATTTTTAGTTCTTGATAAATAAATTTTTGAAATGATCGACAATTTTTTCGAATTTTGCAATTTTCGCCGATTAAGTTTTAAAAATTCCTATAAAATCAATTTCTTGGAATATGAGTATGAAAATTTCCCAAAGTGTTAATAAAAGTGTCTTCTTTCCAATGAACCAACCCATTTTAAAAAATAACTTTTAGTTTTTGAGAAAACAATATTTGAAGTTTTGATCAAATTTTCGATGTTGCAATTTTCATCGATAAGTTTCAAAATTCGCTATAAAATTCATTTCTTGAAGGATCCTTGTCGAAATATCACCAATTATTAATTAAAGTAACCTGTTTTTAGAGTTGCTTCGTTAGTTAAATCAGTATCATAAAAGTTAATTTTGTATCTTAGATCCAAATAAGTTGACATATCTTATCAGCTTTCTTATTAATTTCTTGTAGTAATTTCTCTCTAAGTTGCTTGCAGCCGAGGCTTTGCGAATTTCTGACCAGATTTGGATTGATATGTTATTACAGCACTGCCTCAACCATAGGGAGCTTTAGCTTAATCAACTAAGATCATAGATTGTCATATCGGTTTTATAAACTAAGATCAATTTTGCATTATTTTTGACTAGTTTTAGTTTCCTCTAGCAAACTTAAAGATTCTCCGCTCTAAGCATAACCGAGGTCGCCTGTGGTCGATATTCTGCAATTTGTTGACCAGATTTCAGTTGATATAGTATTAACACAAGTTAATGGAAATTTAATTACTTTAATATTACATTTGGATGTTGTGAGAGATACAAATATGCTTTAAGAAAATCTGGCCATTTTTTACGTTCCACCAAAGTGAACCAGGTGATTCAAGAGGAGATTGTAGATTCTGATTGGAGAATGGATCTTTACAATTTATCCAATTTATTAGTGATTTTATTAAAGTTTTGGCTAAAGATTTACAAGAGTTATTTCCACAATTAATAATGGCTTGTTTATCATATTATAACAATCCTTGTATGTAAATTATAGGAAGTGCTGCATTGGTCATAGATCTTTTATATTCACAATTGAATCTGCTAACGCGAAAACAAGTTGCTTTTGATACCGTAAGCTATAGATTGTTACAACTTTTAAAAGATGAAAATCCAGAAGTTAGGAGCTGTGGAGCTGAAGATATCGCTTACTTATTTGTTGTATAATTTTATTAAACTTTTCCCAAAAACTATTTCTAGTATATTCATATATTCTAAAAAATTCGAAAAAACATCTAAAATCCATTAAAACCACAAGAGATTCAAACGTAAATACGCACTGCTTTCTAGTTTGCTAAGATGATGGCTTACCAGATCATCTTTGCCTAAAATGCATATCTCATTTAAACAACGCGTTTTAACATAGATTCTCATTTCTAAGCTTAGCCAAGGTCGCCTGCAGTCGAGGTTTTACAATTTGTTGCCCAGTTTTGGGTTGATATGATATTAGAGCACCGCCTCAGTCGCAGGGGTCCTCAACTCAATCAAACAGAACTTCCCAGCTTTAAGCTTAATCGAGCTCACATATGGCCTAGACTCTGCGATTTATTCAACAGTATTGGGCTGATATGGCCTCGGTTTAATCAACTAAAGATAGTTTCCTATTGCTAACCTTAGCCAAGGTCGCTTACGGCCGAGGTTCTGCGATTCAGTGGGCAGTATTGGGTTGATATATTTTGAAGAACTTTTGAAAACACATCAAAGTATTCAGTTAACGATTTTATTTAATGATGTATTAGTGTCACTAATTAATTTCATATTATGTTATCTAGTTACTGACGATTTTATTTATTTAAGCTCTTTCTAACTACATTAAATCTGAAGTAATATACAGAGTGTTGTAAAAATCTAAAGAGATATAATATCAGAGAAATGGTAAATTTGGCAACGTTGCGACTGTCAAGTCTGGAATCTCTAGAACTTAAACGCAAGTTTCAGAATTCGCAGAAAGCTTTCTTACGTAATCATATTCTAGGAAATTCTAGAATTAATGCATTTATAGTCTTAACTAAACTTAAATCGGCCTATTTTATTTGATGATGAAAAAATTTATTACCCAATTAAAAATAAATAAAAAGGGTATGTTTATTTTGGCTTTAAATTGAATCAAAAATACGATACAATTCATATTTCGTCTTTTTCAGTACAATTTTTTTTATTCATACAATCAAACACAGTTACCGTTAAGGGTCCCGTAGAAGAAAACCAGTTCTTCTAGGATCGCCAAAGGGGTTGTTGTAATCTAAGGGGGTGTTCAACGGATCTCATGTTTTGTTCTCCCGTGAACTAGCGGATTGTCCCGTACCGGCTATTTTTAACATGTTTTAACGGCCTTTGTACGCGCGCGAACAGCGAACTGGTTGTGTGTGTGGAACCGTTGCTTTGATTTTTTTCTTCGCATTCTCTCAGCTGGGACCTAAGGCCTAAGCGACGTTTATGATAATAATAAACGCCTTCGGATGGTTTCTACAGACGAGAATTCACGTGTGCTTTATCCAACGAAATCATAACGTTACCATTAAAAGTGCATTAGGAGGGTTTCGCCGAAAAAAAAATAATGATTGGAGATTTTTTTGGGATGGAATAATTTTCGCTTATTATAATGATAGGTGTGAGGAGTTAAAATTTCAATTCGTTGAAGCGGTTTTGGTTGGTATTGTTGATGGGGTTAAAGTAATTTAGGGAACATCACGATTTGTTTACATTTATTTTCACTCCTCATTATGCAAAACATGCGCACCTGCCTCATGAGCACGATCTGATATGCATATGACCCGAGTTTAAACATCGTAACGAGGATACCTAACATCGTGTTATTAAAATGTGAAAGATCCATTAATGATACATCCTTTTCTTATTTGTAAATTCAAGTCTCCATTAGCGGAAGAGATGTAGTGTTTAAATATGGATATTTTCTTTAAAACCTATCATTACAATCGTAAAATTAAAAATGATGATATAAAATTAACGATTTTAAATATAAAATGTTATAGTTATTGCGTTAAATTGGGGTATTAAATTGGAGAAAAAGTAATCAATTAATGTTTAAATTCTTTTTGGGGTAAAATAAATTGCAAAATAATAAAGTTGAACTCAAAGTGATGAAACTATCAGTTCAAGTTTGCAGAAATTGCAAAAATATTCGGTATTTTAGATATAATAATGGCTACAATTGAGATCAAACTAAATTGATCAAAAAGTCTGCTGAACCTGAATTTTCAAAAATTCAAAGCAAAAATTCCAGAAAAATCTGGGCTTTAAAGAAATACAAAACGTCAAAAATAACTTTCTTTCTCTATTATTTACTATTAATGATGATAAATACGATACGATTGAAACTAAATTGATCAGAAATTCTGCTCATACCAAAATTCGCAAAAATACCCAAAAAGAATGATTCCTTGGCGAAATAGGAAGTGGCAAAAATCGTTTTCTTTCATGTTTTGCTGTGTTTCTTTCATATGTGATGAAAAACACGATGCGGCTTAAATTAAATGGACCAAAACATCTGCGCAGTTCAAATTTGCACAAATTGTTTTTTACAGGTTTTTGCATCGTCTTTTTGTTCACTATAAGATTAGGAAAATTATAATTCGCTCTTTTTCATTAAGAACTATCTTAAAGAACGTCTCTACTGTTTGTTGACCAGCTTAGGCTTGATATAGTATTAATTGCAGCGCCTCGGCCGCAAGCGGCCTCGGCTTTAACGATCAGAATCATAGATTTTCAGTTCTAAGCTTGATCGAGGTTGTTTGCGTCGGGGACTCTAATTTATTGACTAATTTTTGGTTGTTTAAGCTTAGCCGAGGTTTGCGGCTACGGTTCTGCGATTTGTTAGCCAGATTTGGGTTGATATGGTATTAATTTCACAACCTCTGCCCAGGCGGCCTCGGCTTACTCAATCAAGATCATAGATTCTCAACTATAAGTCTAGCCGAGGTCGTTTGCGGCCGAGGTTGTACAATTTATTTACCAATTTTAGATTAATACGGTATTAACGCATTGCCTCGGCTGCAAACGGTCTCGGCTACTAAATTCATAGATTTTCGGCTCTAAGGTTATCCGAGAGTTTGCAAAATAATAAAGTTGAACTCAAAGTAATGAAACTATCAATTCAACTTTGTAGAAATTGAAATCGATTTGGTTTTTTCAAAGAACTAAAAAATGGCAAAAATATTTTTGTTTGATATTTTAGAGATGATAATAGCTACAGTGTAGTTCGAACTAAATTGATCAGAAAGTCTGCTGAACATGAATTATCTGAGTTTTGAATACAAAATATCAAAAATAATTTTATTTCTCTATTATTTAGTACTGATGTTGAAGAATACGATGCGATTCAAACTAAATTGACCAGAAATTCTCCTCAACCCAAAATTCTTTTGTAAAAATTGTTTTCTTTCGTTATTTGCTGCTGTCTGTAATGAAAAACACGATGCAACTCAAATTAAACAGACCAAATCATCTGCTCAGTTCAAATTTGTCAAACCACCAGTATTTATGGATTACCTAAAATCTATAAACTCATATATCGCCATAAATTCTCGTGTTGTAGAATCAATTACTTTTGATAAAGTTAAATCCCCAGGATATCTAAGTAAGTTTCACTGTGGAATTTCTATTTACGAGAGTGCCAGATAAAGAACATCATCCACGGCATAGAAGTATGTTCCAAGGCTAGTAGAGTATACATTTGTGATTTGGCAGCAAATTGCAGTTCCTAGACCACCTGAAACTCCAATTGAAACGGAAACTGCAAAACAGTTATCACTATACAGATGAGAACATGAACATGGACATACGAACAGGTATTTACAAGCTTCTTCCTACCACCAGCCACAACATATGAGGTTAGTAATCCAAGCGTTGTTCCAATGAGCAGAAAAGATATGCGATGGAGAGAATTTGAAGAAAGACGAAGGGTTTTTGAAAGATGTAATTCAGAAAAACGGGTATATTTGAGGGATATCCAGCAAGCCACCAAACGACGCAAGCAAAAGGAAGACACGGTAAGTATTGTATTAGCAGCATCGCCTGAAGAAGAACGATATCATGATATGATATAGTATGGTTAGCAAATTCCTAAAAATAACTAAAGACAAACTAAATCCATCAAAGGGAGCGGAAGACTATTGGCTATCATGCAGTTGTAGCCAAACTAGACGTAACATTGAGGATGGAGGTATACTGAACTTTCGGAAATCAGTTTGTAACCAGCCTACTATTTCTTCTACGTATAGTTAGAGTCTATCATATAGTTCGTTTGGTAGTGTTTTACATGCTACATTAATCTACCGGCTATTATACAGTTGTGGGCAAACAGAATGTAACATCGAGTATCGAAACAAGGAGCATGAAAGGGATTTCTGACTGAATAAGACCATGCTATCGACAGTTGTAGAGTATATAACCACACAGAGGGACACACGAAGATTTCGATAGGACCAAGGTGAGAACATGATTAGAAAAGACGGTTTGGAAATTAACCTTCTTTTTCCTCTTAGACCTGTCAGTTTCTTTATCTGCGATGTTTTTGGTCCGCCCATTCTTTTCACATGCCTGTACCATCTTGTTCATTCCTGGATGTTAGTGTTTTCTTTTGTCTTTTTTTCGTTTTGCCTAGGATAGTTTTTAAAGTTTTCATTTCAGCAACCCTCAGTATATTTTTTATCTTGTTGCTATCTTCATGGGGACTCTACTGTAGATCACAATGGGTGTTATGCCGATTAATACTTTGTTATTTTGGTATCTTGACTTTTTACTGTTCTAGCCGGGTTTTGACCGCATAGATAAATAGATGACTGCTAGATACCCCTACCTAGATATTTGATGGTGTTGGACTGTCTTCCATAACCAATATGCACCTGACTGGTTTTTTTTTTGGAAAATTTCATGTCATAACTATAGATATTGTCATATTGAGCTGTCGGGCTGACTAGTAGATAACCGCATCATTCTGCTCATCACAAAGTTGATCAGGAATGGACTTAAGGTATCTCCCTCTCTTATGTCTCCTGGTGTTACGATTTTTAAGGTTGTGTGTTCACCCGCTTTGATTGATTGGATTAATTTTATGATTTCATATGGTATTTCATTCTGTATTCAAGGTCCAATGATGCTACCTGTTGTACAATTTCATCTCATAATCGGAAGGTTGAACTTGATTCTCCTCGATTGTTCTTGGTGTTTCGATATTTGAGGTTGTGTACAAATTTTATGATTTGAAATGGAATTTGTTTTTGAAACAAAGGGTTTATTAAATTCTATTAATTTGTGCTTGTGGAACTTGATAAAAACAGCTTAATTGATAATTAGTAATTAGTTTTAATTGATTGTTGGTTAGTTTGTTTATGTATATATATTGTTAAATTTTAACCAATTTCGTCATTTGCAATATAACATCTGAAACGTGAAAGGCTTTGTCCAAAGACGTGTGGAAATATACGAAGGGATAGAGGTGATTATAAAAGATTGTTTGGAAATTAACCTATCAGTTTGTTTGTCTGCGATGTTGTTGGTTCGCCCATTCTTTTCACATGCCTGTACCATTCTGTTCATTACTGGAGGCCCCATTTCTGGATGTTAGTGTTTATTCTTTTGTCTTTTTTTCGTTTTGCCTAGGATAGCTTTTAAAGTTTTCATTTCAGCAACCCTCAGTATGTTTTTTATCTTGTTGCTATCTTCATGGGGGCTCTATACTGTAGATCATAATGGGTGTTATGCAGATTAATAATTTGTTGTTTTGCTATCTTCACTTTTTACTGTTCTAGCGGGGTCGTGACTGCAAAGATAGATAGATGATTGCTAGATACCCCTACCTAGATATTTGATGGTGTTGGATTGTCTTCCATAACCAATATGCACCTGACTGTTTTTTTTTGGAAACTTTCATGTCATAACTATAGATATTGTCATATTGAGCCGTCGGGCTGACTAGTAGATAACCGCATCATTCTGCTCATCACAAAGTTGATCAGGAATGGACTTAAGGTATCTATCTCTCTTATTTCTCCTGGTGTTACGATTTTTTAAGGTTGTGTGTTCATCCGCTTTGATTGATTGCATTAATTTTATGATTTGATATGGTATTTTATTCTGTATTCAAGATCCAATGATGCTATCTGTTGTACAATCTCATCTCACAATCAGAAGGTTGAAGTTGATTCTCCTTGATTGTTCTTGGTGTTTCGATATTTGAGGTTGTGTACAAATTTTATAATTTGAAATGGAATTTGTTTTTGAAACAAAGGGTTTATTAAATTCTATTGATTTGTGCTTGTGGAACTTGATAAAAACAGTTTAATTGATAATTATTAATTAGTATTAATTGATTATTGGTAAGTTTGTTTATGTATATATTGTTAAATTTTAACCAATTTCGTCATTTGCAATCTAGCGTCTGAAATGTGAAAGGCTTTGAAGAAAAAGGTATGGAAATATAAGAAGGGATAGAGGTTTAATAATTAATTAATGATGAAATTTCTTTTAAGATAAAATAAATAGCAAAAACGTGATAAAATAAAATAAACACACGTTGAAGAGAATCACCCTTAAAGTAAACAAAAAAATGTGGAGGAGGAGGCCGTTTCAAAGTGCCCTCCTTCTTTTTAAAAGGATAATAAAGTTGAACTCTCCGGGTCGGCAAGGCAAAACGACTAAATCGACGGAAAAGCGAGAGATGAAAATAAAAAGGGAAAAATAATAACTCTCACATGAATGGGAGATATGAATGGATCGTAGTAAACGTAGTAAAACTACAAAACAAATAAAAAGCTCCGACCACATTCCATCTGTATTGACTGTTCCATCTTTCATTGCCGTTCGGTTAATATTTCAACCGAGAGAAGGCGCTTTTTATCATTCCCCTCACGTATTTTATTGTTTAAATTCATTAATTCCTTTATTTTATTTTTAAATCCGACCAGATCCGATACGTTTTTAGTTACAAACCCGACAATCTACATTGAATGAAGTAGATTTAAATCCGCTTTTCATTCAGTGTTTGTAATGGAATTAATTTGAATTTAATGTTTTGTTTCGCATCGAATTAACTTTATACTTACCTAAAGGACGATTTTATTAATAAAAACAACCAAAAATTAATTTTTAGATAATTTTATTTTAATAATTCTTCTCAACTGGTACAAAAATATTAGAAAATGCACAATAGTCCAAGGACTTAAACCTACTAAACACGTACTTGGGCAAAAATCTAAACGGTCAAAGATCACATATTTGTAGTAGTATCTTTTTTGCATATCCCTATACACAGTACAACTATTTAATGAGGTAACTAGGTCTAAGGTTTTTTTTTTTAAATAAATCTTATTGGCAAATGAAACGAAATTAAAGAAATAAAAAAGAAAAGTGCACAGCCAAAATTTGGCACTATTCAAGCTATCATCTATACTTGAAAGCTTTACAAAAAAACCTGCATTTATTATAAACAAATTATAATTACTACTGTAAATTAAATTAAATTAAAGAGGTAACGACGCTATAATACATTAATTATATCGTATTTTTAAATACATACATTTTAATTAATAAATTTTTATCCGCCTTATCAACATCTTAAATATATCTAATTCTTTTTTTTTTAATTAACGAGACAATTATTTTTTATATTATCTAAATTGTACAACGATTTTTGTATTTTTATTTTTATTTTAATTTTAATTTTTACATTTATTTTTGTCGTTTGTCTTGTTTGATTAATCGTAAATTTTTATTTACGACTTACCTTTGGTTTTCTTTGTTCGCCGTTTTTCGGCACATTACCTGACTTGATATTACCCAAAATATGTCTTACTTGGGTTATTTGACTTGCCGTTACGTTGGGATCTTTCGCGGTTTCCAAGAATTTTAAAAAAATCTCCCCGCATTGGACGGCTTCCTCGTTCGAAACCGTTTTCTCCCCGTTCAACGAAACGATCGTGTTGTTATTGGTGACTTGAAATACCGATTCTAAAACCGATTCTAATTTTTTCCCGTGAATTTCTTCCTTTTCCTCTTCGATTTGTTGTTCGGGTTTGGTTAGTTCGTTAAAAAGAATTCCTTCGTCTTTTTTAATTATAATTTTTTCGACTTTTTTTTTTTCATCTTTATCAATATTTTTGTTATTTTCTTCAAACTTTTTTTCGTCGTCATTTTTCTCCGCGGGTTTTCCATTTTCATTAATTGGTTGAGAAAACATTGGAATTTCTTCAACGTTCCTTTGGTGGTATTCCATTTTTGATGGTTCCTCAAGTTTATCGATATGGTTTGAAGAAAAATCCATCGGTTCATCTTTGGGTGGTACTTGATTTGTTCTGGTTAATGATAAACTATCTGAAGAACTATCTTCATTCGAAGTACTCATATCGATGGGGCCTTCTTCATCGGTTCCGTAATATTCATTCAAATTTTGGCTGTTTAGACTTGTTCGGCTTCTTGGGCTGACACTTGCGCTTGAAGAGCCGCTTGAAGCAAATGGTTGAACGTAAGCGGTTGGGCTGTTAGATCTCCATGGGCATTTCGGTGTGTTTTGGTATTGAGGGGATAAAGAATATTTTGGTGTTTTAGCGACGGTTGTAGGGACTCCATTTGAGGAAGGGGTTTCGTTTAAATTGGCTAGATAACTCATTAAGAAAGGATTGGTTAAGTTTGAGGAAAAATTTCCAAAGGTTGATGAAGAAGTGGTTGGGGGGAAACTTGGGAGTGATGAAAGATAAAGAGAATTGCTTGATGTTTCGGTTAACGATGGTCGAAGACTATTTAAAAGGGATGTGTCAACAGTGCTGGTTGTTGAAGTTACTTGCGAGGTTGTAGCAATAAGAGGGGTATTAATTGAAGGTGTGGTATCCTGGGTTGAAGCAGCAACTGAAGCTTGCAACAACATTTGCATTTGTAAAGCCCAACCTTGCATGGCAGCGTCTAATCCTGAAGTTCCAATTGGTTGATTTAAGTACTCACTCACTCTACTCAAGCCGTATTCGGCTTTTAAACGGTTTAATTCGGCGAGGGTGGATGACGAATTTAAAGTTGACGTTGGAGAAATTGCCGACAATCTCCTCGATTTCTTTTTAGAACCGCCAGAAGAAAGAGATCTTCGTTTACCACTCGGGGATAATTTTAATGCGTCATCCGTATCGGGACTGCTCCGATTCGATTGATAATTAATCCTTAACGAATTCTTACACCATCCCCTTAAAGTTGATTCTGGAATTCCTAAATCCCGAGCGACGGAAGCTTTTGTTTCGCCGCCTTCTTTAACTCGCGTTATTGCAGCCAGTTTTTCTTGAGGATTGAGGATCTTCTTTTCGGGTTTTTCGGCCAATTTAGCACCGCCCATGTTTGGTGCGAAACCACCTCCGCAAAGATCCTCCAGAACGAATGATAATAAGAGCAACACAAGTGGAGAATTAAGTTCGCGAAAGCAAACACGTGGCCGGTTTGACGAAACTGTCTCTGTTTTTGTTTACAAACCGCAGCCGGTCACTTTGTTTGTTCTTCCACTTTTATTTTTCCCGTAACGGGCTTCTTCACTGTACAGCAAAACGTTTTTTCCAAGGTCACTATTAACCGAGATATATATCTCTACACGGAGATATGGAGAATGTTAGAAAGAGAGGAACGACCGACCGGCGAAAACGCGTTTTCTGTTTCGGCAAACTCACTCCGCTCCGGTCTACTACTACGCGACAAAATGAGAAACGAGAATCGCTGTGCTGCGACTTACGCTGACGACGACCTACGAACGAATGGTCGCGGTGATGCTACGCGGCAATTTAAGGGGGTGCCGCGAGGGCCCGCTGGTGGTGGAAGGACTTATTTCATTATCCTTTTGGACACGTGGCGTAGACCGGTCCAAAATAAGTGGACCGGTGCTTTAAAATCCGCACGATGGATGATAAGGGAGGAATTTTATAGGTGCTTTTTTTATTTCTTTTACTTCCTGTTTAGGGGCATTTAAATTCAGTACTTATTACTTAATAACTCTAACAACTTGAAGGAGAAAAAACTTGATTTTGCATTAAAGCCGAACAACCGATTTACAAATTATAATATTTCTTATAAATGGAGTATTCAATAAATCGTAAAATTAATACGAAACAAATCTGTTATTCTATGCCTATTGTAGCCCTCATATTCTAAGATGCACAAACAGAAGTACGTGAACAAAACAAAAAACAAAAAAAAGAGACTAGCGAATGAAAAATCACAAGCATATCTAGACTACAAATCTCAGCCGATAACATTTGAGGAGTATTAATTCATAAGAAATAGGATCAACAACAAAATTCAATACATGTGAAACTACTGCATAATAATTTGCTATGCGCACAATGCTGCTCTGTTGTCGACGGATGAAGATAACATACAGAGTTCAGCTAAACCCGAGCTTTATAAATACTCCAGAAACATTTTCAACCGGCAAAAATCAATTTCTTTCTCTATTTGTTATAAATGATGAAAAATAACATATAATCAAAATTAAATTGACAGGAAGTCTGTTGAACCCGAAATTTGCAAAAAATACACAAATAGCTAATTCTGCAAAGAACTAAGATGTGGTAAAAAAAGTTTTGTTTAATTACTTGTTGCTATATGTGATGAAAAATACGATGCAATTTAAATTAAACTGACCAAAACATCTGTTCAGTTCAAATTTGCAGAAATTAAAATAGAATTGGATTTTCAAAGAAATGAGAAATGACAAAAGTATTTTTTCCATGTTTGATATTTTAGATATAGTTCATTTTTTTTCTATAATACCTATCAAATTGTTGTAAAGTTGGCAAAATTAACAGAGTTTTGTTTTATCATGTTTTGAAATAAATATGTCACACTGACGTTTGAGCTTTCGTTATTCAAAAAGAAAAGGTACATAAAAAATGTTGTGGAGTGTTTATTTGCCATTTATTTACCTAGAAAAGGTATTTTGTTCTATTGAATTACTGTGTAGCACGTTTTTACAACAAATATGTACTTCGTTAAAATCGTATTTATCTAAAAATGTATTAGTATTTTAACCTCAACTATTTAGTTACTGAAAATGTTACTAAAAATCAGGAAAACAACATAAATTTTATAAGGGTCCTAGATAATACCAACAGAAACCCTAAAAAAATTACATTGACAAGTATTAAAATTAAACTTAATTCATCAGAAAGTCTGCTGAACCAGAATTTTGCAAAATTCCAGAAATATCCGTTTTTTAAGTACCTAATACAAAATTTCAAAAATAATTTTCTTTCTCTATTTTTTAGTATTAATGATGATGAGTATGATATAATTCAAACTAAAACCATCAGAAATTCTGTTCAATCTGAAATTCGCAAAAGTACCCAAAAAATATAATTCTCAAGAGAAATAGGAAGTGACAAAAATCGTTTTCTTTTATTTTTTGATGCTATATGTGATGAAAAATACGATACAATAAAATTAAACTGACCAAAACATCTGATTCGTTCAAATTTGCAAAAATTGAAATAGAATTGGTTTTTGAAAGAAATGAGAAATGGCAAAATTATTTTTCCCATGTTTGATATTTTAGATATGATGATGATTACAAAAATTCCAAAAATATCTGTTTTTTAAAGAAATATAAAATGTCAAAAATAATTTTACAGAAACTTTCATGGCTTTTGTTATAACTATAAATTTTGTCATATTGAGCTGTTGAGTTGACTAGTAAATAACTGCATCATCGGCGTAGCACACTTTACAAATCTTTTTCCTGGTCATTCTGGTCATTAGAAGATTGAGCAGGAATGGACTTAAGGATCTTGCTCTCTTATTTCTCCTGGAGTTACGATTTTTAAGGTTGTGTTTTCACCCGCTTTGATTGATTGGATTAATTTTATGTTTTGATATGGTATTCCATTCTGTATCCCAGATCCAATGATGCCACCTATTGTATACTCTCATCTATCAGAAGGTTGAATTCCTATTAATATTTTGGTCCAAAATAAGTGGACCGGTGCTTTAAAATTCGCACTATGGATGATAAGGGAGGAATTTTATAGGTGCTTTTTTTATTTCTTTTACTTCCTGTTTAGGGGCATTTAAATTCAGTACTTATTACTTAATAACTCTAACAACTTGAAGGAGAAAAAACTTGATTTTGCATTAAAGCCGAACAACCAATTTACAAATTATAATATTTCATATAAATGAAGTATTCAATAAATCGTAAAATTATATCTCATTATTATCTCATATGCTAAAATGCAAAAAACAGAAGTAGCTGATCAAAACAAGCACAAGACAAAAAGATTAGCGAATGAAAAAACACAAGTATATCTAGAGTACAAACCACAGTTGATAACATTTGTGGGGTATTAATTCAGAAGAAATAGGAAGATAACATACAGAGTTCAGCTCAACACGAGCTTTATAAACTTTCCAGAAAAATTTTTAAACGGCAGATATTAATTTCTTTCACTATTTGTTGCTATAAATGATGAAATATAGGAGACAATTAAAACCAAATTGATGAGAAATTCTGTTGAACACGAAATTTGTAAAAATACCCAAAAAGCTAATTCTGCAAAGAACTAAAATGTGGTAAAAAAAGTTTTGTTTAATTCTTTGTTGCTATATGTAATGAAAAATACGATGCAATTTAAATTAAATTGACCAAAACATCTAATAAGTTAAAATCTGCAAAAATTAAAATTGGTTTTTCAAAAAATAAGTACTTAATGACAAAACTATTTTTTGTCATGTGTGATATTTTACATATGATAATGACTACAATGCAGATAAAACTTAATAGATCAGAAAGTCTGCTGAACCAGAATTTTGCAAAAATTCCAGAAATATCTGTTTTTTAAAGAAATATAAAATGTCAAAAATAATTTTTCTCTGTTTCTTAGTATTAATGATGATGAGTATGATACAATTCAAACAAAAACATCAAAAATTCTGTTCAACCCGAAATTCACAAAAATACCCAAAAAGAATGATTCTCAAGAGAAATGGGATGTGGCAAAAATCATTTTCTGTTATTCTTTGATGCTAGATGTGATGAAAAATGTAATGCAATTTAAATTAAAGTGGCCAAAATTGGTTTTTGAAAGAAATGCGAAATGGCAGAACAATTTTTTCTTCTCGTAGATGATATTTTAAATATGATGTTATTATGATGAATTATTATTATTAATCAATTACTTTCTAATGATCAGTTTGGATTTAGGAAGGGCCGGCCAACCAGTGACGCCATTTCTGCTTGGTTGATGTGCTCTATTGATAAAAAATATTTCAGTGGGGCATGTTTCTATGATTTAACTAAGGCTTTCGGTTGTGTTT
Organism: Onthophagus taurus; assembly: GCF_000648695.1. Taxonomy (NCBI): domain Eukaryota; kingdom Metazoa; phylum Arthropoda; class Insecta; order Coleoptera; family Scarabaeidae; genus Onthophagus; species Onthophagus taurus. The sequence continues at coordinate 1,247,970 of NW_019286118.1, forward strand.
CTCACTTGACTGTCACAATTACAATACCCGAAATAAGAATGACAGCCGAACGGCTAGGGCGGGAGTTTTTTTGTCATGTGTAATATTTTAGATATGATGATGACTACAATGTAGATTAAACTAAATTGATCAGAAAATGTGCTGAACCCGAATTTTACAAAAATTCCAGAAATATCTGTTTTTTAAAGAAATATAAAATGTCAAAAATAATTTTACGGAAACTTTCATGGCTTTTGTCATAATTATAAATTTTGTCATATTGAGCTGTCGAATTGACTAGTAAATAACTGCATCATCGGCGTAGCACACTTTACAAATCTTTTTCCTGGTCAATCTGGTCATTAGAAGATTGAGCAGGAATGGACTTAAGGATCTTGCTCTCTTATTTCTCCTGGAGTTTTTAACGATTTTTAAGGTTGTGTTTTCACCCGCTTTGATTGAATGGATTAATTTTATGTTTTAATATGGTATTCCATTCTGTATCCCAGATCCAAGATACCACCTATTGTATAATCTCATCTATCAGAAAGTTGAATTCGTATTTAATATTTTGGTCCAAAATAAGTGGACCGGTGCTTGAAAATCCGCACGATGGATGATAAGGGAGGAATTTTATAGGTGCTTTTTTTATTTCTTTTACTTCCTGTTTAGGGGCATTTAAATTCAGTACTTATTACTTAATAACTCTAACAACTTGAAGGAGAAAAAACTTGATTTTGCATTAAAGTCGAACAACCGATTTACAAATTATAATATTTCTTATAAATGGAGTATTCAATAAATTGTAAAATTAATACGAAACAAATCTGTTATTCTATGCCTATTGTAGCCCTCATATTCTAAGATGCACAAACAAAAGTAGGTGAACAAAACAAAAAAACTAAAAAAAAGACTAGCGAAAAATCACAAGCATATCTAGACTACAAATCTCAGCCGATAACATTTGAGGAGTATTAATTCATAAGAAATAGGATCAACAACACAATTCAATACACGTGAAAAGAGTTTGATCAGTTGAAAGAGTCATCAATTGGAAAACGAACTACTGCATAATAATTTGCTATGCGCACAATGCTGCAACTTTTTTATTATGTCATAAACTCTCAAATTTTCCAACTGATTCTAAAAGCCTAGAACCTTTTGATTAGACGCATCGTTTTCGAGATATTTGCAAAAAGCTACAACCTCGATTTTGGAATGTTTTCATTAATCGTAGGTGCCTATGGAAACAAATTGTAAGTAGAGACAACCTGATAGAAAAACATTTCTAAATATCGAAAGACATTTACGTGAGACAGGAAATTTAAGACAGAAGTATGTAAATACCGGGAATCTGAGGTCAATTCGTACACCCCAACCAGAAGAAAACATTATGGATTTTGTGGCAGCAACAGTTTAGACATTTCAGAATATCCAAAGGTACGTCTTAGGATGTTCTACATGAACAGCAATTATATCCATCCATTTTTTAAGAATACTAGAATTTAAAGTTGCTGATCATCCGTTGCAAATACAGTTTTTCCATACTATGATGGAAAAATGTATTATTGCTGAAAAATAATTGTACTGAAGAAAATACAGATTTATGCTACATAGAGTAATAATTTGACAGATTTCGTTTAAACGACTTTGAATCTTTTTGTGAATAATTCGAAAATGATTCGTCTATCAGCTTATAGAATCAGTTTGAAAATTTAATGGTTTATGAAATAATAAAAAAGATTTCAGGAAATAACATTTGTAAACACCTGTATAGCATAGTGATCCTGTGTTTCCATATTTTCAAAAGTGATCTTAAACGATTTTTCATGATAACATTGCACTATTTGCCAAATTTTATCTTTCTAAGACAAACCATATAGAAAATATTTAAGAAAATGTTTAAAAATTCTTAACTTTGATGGCCTATATCTTAGCTATTTATAGATTTAGACCTACAATTTTTACACGAATCATCATCATTTCGACTCTAGTATTTGTAATTAAAATTATGCACGACTTATAGAAACACCGTGTATGTGATGAAAAACACGATGCAATTCAAATTACACTGTTAAAAATTAAAATAGAATTGGATGTTCAAAGAAAGAAAAACGGTAAAAGTATTTTTTGGTCATGTTTAATATTTTAGATATGATGTGATGATTACAATGTAGATTAAACTAAATTGATCAGAAAATCTGATCACTATGATACAATTCAAACAAAAACATCAGAAATTCTCTTCAACCCGAAATTCACAAAAATACCCAAAAAGAATGATTCTCAAGAGAAATGGGATGTGGCAAAAACCATTTCCTGTTATTTTTTGATGCTAGATCCGATGAAAAATGCAATGCAATTTAAATTAAAGTGACCAAAACATCTGGGCAGTTCAATTTTGTAGAAATTGAGATAGAATTGATTTTTGAAAGAAATGCGAAATGGCAGAACAATTTTTTCTTCTCGTAGATGATATTTTAGATATGATGTTATTATGATGAATTATTATTATTAATCAATTACTTTCTAATGATCAGTTTGGTTTAGGAAGGGCCGGCCAACCAGTGACGCCATTTCTGCTTGGTTAACCATGTGAAGTGCTTTATTGATAAAAAATATTTCAGGGGGGCATGTTTCTATGATTTAACTAAGGCTTTCGGTTGTATTTCTCACTTGACTGTCATAATTACAGTACCCGAAATAAGAATGACAGCCTAACGGCTAGGACGAGAGATTTTTTGTCATGTGTGATATTTTAGATAAGATGATGACTACAATGTACATTAAACTAAATTGATCAGAAAATGCGCTGAACCCGAATTTTACAAAAATTCCAGAAATATCTGTTTTTTTAAAGAAGTATAAAATGTCAAAAATAATTTTACGGAAACTTTCATGGCTTTTGTCATAATTATAAATTTTGTCATATTGAGCTGTCGAGTTGACTGGTAAATAACTGTATCATCGGCGTAGCAAACTTTACAAATCTTTTTTCTGGTCATTCTGGTCATTAGAAGATTGAGCAGGAATGGACTTAAGGATCTTGCTCTCTTATTTCTCCTGGAGTTACGATTTTTAAGGTTGTGTTTTCACCCGCTTTGATTGATTGGATTAATTTTATTTTTTGATATGGTATTCCATTCTGTATCCCAGATCCAAGATGCCACCTATTGTATAATCTTATCTATCAGAAAGTTGAATTCGTATTTAATATTTTGGTCCAAAATAAGTGGACCGGTGCTTTAAAATCCGCACGATGGATGATAAGGGAGGAATTTTATAGGTGCTTTTTTTATTTCTTTTACTTCCTGTTTAGGGGCATTTAAATTCAGTACTTATTACTTAATAACTCTAACAACTTGAAGGAGAAAAAACTTGATTTTGCATTAAAGCCGAACAACCGATTTACAAATTATAATATTTCATATAAATGAAGTATTCAATAAATCGTAAAATTATATCTCATTATTATATTTTAAGATGCAAAAAACAGAAGTAGCTGTTCAAAACAATCACAAAACAAAGAGATTAAAAAATTAGCTAATGAAAAATCACAAGCATATCTAGAGTACAAATCACAGTCAATAACATTTGAGGAGTATTAATTCAGAAGAAATAGGATCAACAATAAAATTCAATATGTACAGGGTGTTATTATAGGCTATCTCAGAAACTATAAGTGATACGAAAAAAGTAGGTGCCATGTCTCGGTCTCTTTCTCCGACACTAATCCAATCCTCCAAAGACCAAATCTCTATCTTCTTTCGTTTTTAAGTTATAGCCAAAAAGTCAAATTTTAGCGATTATTCTATATTCTTGTATATTCTATATTCAATATATTCTATATTTAATTTTATCGTTTTATTTAAATATAATGCGGAACGTCTTACACGGGAAACTCGTTTAGTTTTGCTATAGTAACTAAATAGCATTTAGCGTTTTCCTCGTCTACTATAATTAAAAATTTTAATCTTAATCTTTAATATTTTAGAATTGAAAAATAACGCTTATTTTCTGCAGATACATCATGCGTGCGATACATCATTGGAAAGCTAAAAATATGCTCTTTTCAGTAACATCATAATCAACTATAGTTTGTATTTAAAAAAACACAACTTTGTGTTGTATCTCAAAAATCAACAAGTATGTTTAAAAATTTTCAACGGCAGTACATTCTACTTAAATAGTGTCTTAAGAACGTATCAACCCCATTTCTCTAATTTCAAAAATAAACGAATAATGAGCATTTTTTGAAATCGCTTAAATTTAACTTTTTGGCTATAACTTAAAATCAAAAGAAGATAGAGATTTGGGCTACTTTTTTCGTATCTCTTATAGTTTCTGAGATACCCTATAATAACACCCAAATTTGCCCACCCTGTACATGTGAAGAGAGTTGGATCAGTTGAACGAGTCATCAATTGGGAAACGAAGTACTGCATAATAATTTACTATGCGGACAATGCTGCTCTGTTGTCGGCGGATGAAGATAACATACAGAGTTCAGCTAAATCCGAGCTTTATAAACATTCCAGAAAAATTTTTAAACAGCAGAGATTAATTTCTTTCTTTATTTGTTGTTATAAATGATGATAAATAAGATACAATTAAAGTTAAATTCATTAGAAATTCTTTTGAACCCGAAATTTGCTAAAAATACCCAAATATCTAATTCTGGAAAGAAATAGGATGTGGTGAAAATCGTTTTAACTATTTTTTCTCATGTGTGATATTTTAGATATGATGATGACTACAATGCAGATGAAACTTAATAGATCAGAAGGTCTGCTGAACCAAAATTTTGCAAACATTCCAGAAATATCAGGTTTTTAAAGAAATTCAAAATGTCAAAAATAATTTTCTTTCTCTATTTCTTAGTATTAATAATGAGTATGATACAATTCAAACTAAAAACATCAGAAAGTCTGTTCAACCTGAAATTCTCAAAAATACCCAAAAAATATGATTCTCAAGAGAAATAGGAAGCGGCAAAAATCGTTTTCTTTTATTCTTTGATGCTATATGTTATGAAAAATACGATGCAATAAAATTAAATTGACCAAAACATCTGCTCAGTTCAAACTTGCAGAAATTAAAATAGAATTGGATTTTCAAAGAAATGAGAAATCACAAAACTATTTTTCCCATATTTGATATTTTAGATATGATAATGACTACAAAGTAGATGAAGCTTAATATATCAGAAAATCAGCTAAACCAGAATTTTGCAAAAATTCCAGAAATATCTGCTTTTTTTAAGTACTACAAAATTTCAAAAATAATTTTCTTTCTCTATTTCTTAGTATTAATGATGATGAGTATGATATAATTCAAACTAAAACCATCAGAAAGTCTGTTGAACTCGAAATTTGTAAAGATACCCAAAAAGCTAATTTTGCAAAGAACTAAGATGTGGTAAAAAAACTTTTGTTTAATTTTTTGTTGCTATATTTGTATATGTAATGAAAAATACGATGCCAATTTAAACTAAACTGACTGAAACTTCTGCTAAGTCCAAATTTGCAAAAATTACAATTGAATTGATTTTTCAATAAAAATAAGAAATGGCAAAATTATTTTTTGTCATGTGTGATAGTTTAGATTATCTATTGATCAGAAAATGTGCTGAACCCGAATTTTGCAAAAATTCCAGAAATATCTGTTTTTTAAAGAATTTCATGGCTTTTGTCATAATTATAGATATTGTCATATTCAGCTGTCGGGCCGACATGGTAGATAACTGCATCATCGGCATAGCACACCTTACTTTTTACTGGTCATTGTGGTCACCAGAAGATTGAGCAGGAATGGACTTAAGGTATCTTGCTCTTTTCAAGGTTGTGTGTCACTCGGTTTGATTGATTGGATTAATTTTATGTTTTGATATGGTATTCCATTCTGTATCCAAGATCCAATGATGCCACCTATTGTATACTCTCATCTATCAGAAGGTTGAATTCCTATTAATATTTTGGTCCAAAATAAGTGAACCGATGATTTAAAATTCGCACTATGGATGATAAGGGTGGAATTTTATAGGTGCTTTTTTATTTCTTTTACTTCCTGTTTAGGGGCATTTCAATTCAGTACTTATTACTTAATAACTCCAACAACTTGAAGGAGAAAAAACTTGATTTTATATTAAAGCGGAACAAACAATTTGAAAATTATAATATTTCATATAAATGGAGTATTCAATTAATCGTAAAATTAATACGTAAAAAATCTCTTATTCTATGCCTATTGTAGCCCTCATATTCTAAGATGCACAAACAGAATTAGGTGAACAAAACATACTCAAAACAAGGAGACTAGCGAATGAAAAATCACAAGCATATCTAGAGTACAAATCTCAGCCGATAACATTTGAGGAGTATTAATTCATAAGAAATAGGATCAACAACACAATTCAATACATGTGAAAAGAGTTTGATCAGTTGAAATAGTCATCAATTGGGAAACGAACTACTGCATAATAATTTGCTATGCGCCCAATGCTGCTCTGTTGTCGACGGATGAAGATAACATACAGAGTTCAGTTAAACCCGAGCTTTATAAATACTCCAGAAACATTTTCAACCGGCAAAAATCAATTTCTTTCTCTATTTGTTGTTATAAATGATGAAAAATAAGATACAATTAAAATTAAATTGATCAGAAAGTCTGTTGAACCCGAAATTTGCAAAAAATACACAAATAGCTAATTCTGCAAAGAACTAAGATGTGGTAAAAAAAGTTTTGTTTGACCAAAACATCTGCTAAGTTGAAATTTGCACAAATTAAAATTGAATTGGTTTTTCAAAAAAAATAAGAAATGGCAAAACTATTTTTTGTCATGTGTGATATTTTAGATATGATGATGACTACGATGTAGATTAAACTAAATTGATCAGAAAATGTGTTGAACCCGAATTTCAGAAATATCTGTTTTTTAAAGAAATATAAAATGTCAAAAATAATTTTCTTTCTCTATTTTTTAGTATTAATGATGACGAGTACGATGCAATTGATACTAAATTAATCAGAAATTCTCGACGTTCAACTCGATATTCGCAAGAATAATCAAAAAACATGATTTCCAAAAAAAAATAGGAAGTGGCAAAAATCGTTTTTTTTTCATGCTATGCAGGGGTGTTTCTGTAAGTCGTGCCATAATTTTAATCACAAATACTAGAATGAAAATGATGACGATTCGTGTAAAAATTTTTGATTTAAACCTATAAATGGCTAAGAAAGTTAAGAAATTTTCAAACATATTCTTAAATATTTTCAATATGGTTTGTGTTAGAAGGACTAAATTTTGCAAACAGTGCAATGTTATCGTAAGAAATCGTGCAACCACGGGCTCAATGCTATACAGGATGTTCACAAAGATTATTTCTTTAAAACTTTTTTATTATGTCATAAACTCTCAAATTTTCCAACTGATTCTAAAAGCCTAGAACCTTTTGATTAAACGCATCGTTTTCGAGATATTTGCAAAAAGCTACAACCTCGATATTTAGAAAAACATTTCTAAATATCGAAAGACATTTACATCAGACATGAAATTTAAGACAGAAGTATGTAAATAACGGGAATCTGGGTTAATTCGTACACTGCAACCAGAAGAAAACATTTTGGATTTTGTGGCAGATCGTAGTACTGCTAGTACTGTTGATAGCAACAGTTTAGACATTTCAGAATATCCAAAAGTACGTCTTGGCATGTTCTACATGAACAGCAATTATATCCATCCATTTTTTGAGATTACTAGAATTTAAAGTTGCTGATCATCCGTTGCAAATACTTTTTCCATACTATGATGGAAAAATGTATTATTGCTGAAAAATAATTGTACTGAAGAAAAATTTAAGAAAATGTTTAAAAATTTCTTAACTTTGATGGCCTATATCTTAGCTATTTATAGATTTAGACCAACAATTTCTACACGAATCATCATCATTTCGACTCTAGTATTTGTAATTAAAATTATGCACGACTTATAGAAACGCCCTGTATGTGATGAAAAACACGATGCAATTCAAATTACACTGTTAAAAATTAAAATAGAATTGGATGTTCAAAGAAAGAAAAATGGCAAAAGTATTTTTTGGTCATGTTTAATATTTTAGATATGATGTGATGATTACAATGTAGATTAAGCTAAATTGATCTGCTAAATCAGAATTTTGCAAAAATTCCACAAATACCTGTTCCTTAAAGAAATACAAAACATTAAAAATAATTTTCTTTCTCCATTTCTTAGAATTAATGTTGATGAAAAAATATGATTCTCAAGAGAAATAGGAAGTGGCAAAAATCGTTTTCTTTTATTCTTTGATGCTATATGTGATGAGAAATGCGATGCAATACGATTAAACTAACCAAAACATCTGCTCCGTTCAAATTTGCAAAAATTGAAATAGAATTGATTTTTCAAAAAAATGAGTAATGGCAAAACTATTTTTCTCATCTTTGATAATTTAGATATGATAATGACTACAAAGCAAATGAAGCTTAATATATCAGAAAATCAGCTGAACCAGAATTTTGCAAATTTCCAGAAATATCTGTTTTTTTAAGTGCTACAATTTTTCAAAAATATTTTTCTTTCTCTATTTCTTAGTATTAATGATGATGAGTAGGATATAATTCAAACTAAAACCATCAGAAATTCTCATTTTCATTTCAAAAAATAAGTAATGGCAAAACTATTTTTTGTCATGTGTAATATTTTAGATATGATAATGACTACAATGCAGATAAAACTTAATAGATCAGAAAGTCTGCTGAACCAGAATTTATTAAACATTTCAAATATATCCGTTTTTTTAACTAATACAAAATTTCAAAAATTATTTTCTTTCTCTATTTCTTAATGATGATGAGTATGATACAACTCAAACTAAAAACATCAGAAACTCTGTTCAACCCAAAATTCACAAAAATACCCAAAAAGAATCACTCTCAAGAGAAATAAGAAGTGGCGAAAATCGTTTTCTTTTATTCTTTGATGCTATATGTGATGAAAAATGTAATGCAATTTAAATTAAACTGGCCAAAATATCTCTGTCAAGTTGGCACTACATCTTGCGATTTAAATAACAAAAATTATTATATTAATTGTCGCTTAATTTGTTGTAATTTGTCGTAAAGTTTACAAATTTGTCGCGTGCTTTTTTATAAACAATATTCGAAATATTGAATTTTTGAGGTAGTGTTAACTTGACAGTGGGAATCTATGGTAAAGAGTGGAGATAACAAAAAATTAATGACGTCATAAAGTGTCGCTTAATTTGTTGTAATTTGTCGTAAAGTTTACAAATTTGTCGCGTCAATCGCGTTATGCAGTAAGTAGATCTAAGGCTGTGCAGCATGGTAAAATGAATGAAAAGCTTGCTATACATCAGTTAGAAGATATATCTACAAAAAGCGAAAGGCCTACAGAACAACTAGATATTGATTTAGATTCCAGAAATTGCAGCCACGAAAAAGATAATGATGAATGTCTTAGTGTGAAAGAAAATTTTAGTTGGGGTCATTGGGGTTTAGAAATTAAAGAAGAACTAAATTCTGTTATCCGGTTAGAAGAAGTGTATAGACAATCCGCGGGTCTGTCCCAAAATAGTTTATTTATAAAAAAAATTAGAAACGTTTCCATTATGGGGCAGTCACCATGGCACTGGCAGTTTCCATCCAGAGCGCATATTGAACATGAGTTTAACTTAGTCAAAACTCACATTTTGCAAAACAAGCAGGTGAGAGTTGATGAATTTGTTGAAACAATGAACAAGATAAAGGTCATCTGACGATATTCGAAGCCGAATCGAATAAAACATTGGTATCTGACGGAAAAAAAATAGTAAATAATAATAATAAAAATCGTCAATGCAGTAGTAATATCAATGACGAATTTTCAAGTTCTGATGAATATATGGCAAAATATGCGGCAGAAACGTAGATACCCATCAGGAAAAACAAAGTATTTACGAAATATCGAACCATAGTGAATTTCTGTCTATCAATTACTAACTAATGATCAGTTTGGTTCGATTGTGTTTCTCGCGATCTGTTATCAAACAAACTTTATAAATTAAATTTTTGTACGAAAAGCGTAAATCTAATTAAATCCTATTTATTTGACTGACAACAGTGTGTCTCATTTAATGACAGTTTCCAACTTAGTCTTCAATAAACATGGGGTACCTCAAGGTTCTGAATTGGGTCCCATATTATTCTTAATCTTTATCAATTATTTATCAAAAAGTATACCAACGCACACAAAAAGTATTCTTTTTGCTAATGATACCACGACCTTAAATGTGTCAGGTCATGCTATCACATGAAAGCATTGTAAAATGGTTTTCCATCAATCAACTTAAATTAAATGAGTCTAAAACACATGTTTTGCATTTTTCTCTTCGTCAACTTGATTAAACTATTTAGATTCGAAGCTAACATGGGATGAATACATTTTTCAGATAACAAAAAAATTAAACAAGAACACATTCGCAATAAGAAATTTAGTCAATATAGTAACACTCGAGGTAATAATAAAAACCTACTATGGCTTCTTTTATCCTCACTTATCTTATGCGATCTTGTGCTGGGGGCACTCTGCGCATGCGGTACGGATACGGCGGAAGTTTGTTGATAAAAATTTGGATTAATTATATGTTTTGATATGGTATTCTATTCTGTATCTCAGATCCAATGATGTCACCTATTGTATAATCTCATCTATCAGAAGGTTGAATTCCTATTAATATTTTGGTCCAAAATAAGTGGACCGGTGCTTTAAAATCCACTTGATGTATGATAAGGGAGGAATTTTATAGGTGCTTTTTTTATTTCTTTTACTTCCTGTTTAGGGGCATTTAAATTCAGTACTTATTACTTAATAACTCCAACACTTGATTTTATATTAAATCCGAACAAACGATTTGCAAATTATAATATTTCATATAAATGGAGTATTCAATAAATCCTAAAATTATCTCATTATCTTAAATTATCTTAAGATGCAGAAACAGAAGTAGCTGATCAAGATAATCACAAAACAAAGAGATTAAAAAATTAGCGAATGAAAAGTCACAAACATATCTAGAATACAAATCTCAGTCGATAACATTTGAGGAGTATTAATTCATAAGAATTATCAACAATCAACAATAAAATTCAATACATGTAAAAAGAGTTGGATCAGTTGAAAGAGTCATCAATTGGAAAACGAACTACTGCATAATAATTTGCTATGCACACAATGCTTCTCTGTTGTCGACGGATGAAGATAACATACAAAGTTCAGCTAAACCCGAGCTTTATAAATATTCCAGAAACATTTTTAACCGGCAAAAATCAATTTCTTTCTCTATTTGTTGTTATAAATGATGAAAAATAAGATACAATTAAAATTAAATTGATCAGCAAGTCTGTTGAACCCGAAATTGTGTAATGTCTTTCGATATTTAGAAATGTTTTTCTATCAGCTTCTCTCTACTTACAATTTGTTTCCATAGGCACCTATGATTAATGAAAACATTCCAAAATAGAGGCTGTAGCTTTTTTCAAATATCTCGAAAACGATGCGTCTAATCAAAAGGTTCTAGGCTTTTAGAATCAGTTGGAAAATTTGAGAGTTTATGACATAATAAAAAAGTTTTAAAGAAATAACCTTTGTGAACATCCTGTATAGCATTGATCCCGTGGTTGCACGATTTCTTATGATAACATTGCACTGTTTGCCAAATTTATCTTTCTAAGACAAACCATATAGAAAATATTTAAGAAAATATTTAAAAATTTCTTAACTTTGATGGCTATTATTTATTATGGCTACTATTTGCTAAGTAGAAATTTGCAAAAATTAAAATTGGATTGGTTTTTCAAAAACATAAGAAATGGAAAACTATTTCTTGTCATGTGTGATATTTTAGATATGATGAGGACTACAATGTAGATTAAACTAAATTGATCAGAAAATGTGCTGAACAAGAATTTTGCAAAAATATAAAATATAAAAAATATGTTTGCGGAAAATTTCATGGCTTTTCTCATGAAAAAAATTAATAATTATAAATTTTGTCATATTCATGGTGTGCAATCTTACTACTATAAAAATGTAGACCAAGATTTAGTACAGTCACAATTCACTGGATGACGTTGTAGACTGAATTTGCAGCAAACTGCATTATCTACACAAACAAAGCGCTTGTAACCATAGAAAAATTTATGTGTAACGGGTGTAACGTCAAACTCCGAGGTGAAAGCAAACGGCACATTTTTGTTTTGTCGTTTAGTGTGATAATTGGTGATAACTGATAACCCCGTTGTATAAGCAAATTTTCTTCCTTACGTTCTTTTGGCTTAGTGTTGTATATCCTTTAGTTAACTATTTAAATAAGTTAGGGCCACTTTTACCACATTAGCCAATGAGCAATATATGTTAAAAATTATGAATATTATCTTGCAAAAACTTTAAATTCATATTTTTTCCTATTTATTTGGAAAATGCACCTCTTCAAAATAAAGTAATGGTATAAACCGGTATAGAAATACTTATATTTAAATTTCGCGCTTTAACCTAATTAGTTCCCTCACAATCCCCTTGGGAGCGCTTGTACCAAAAAATAGTGGGGAGATGACCTTCTATATGTATACATAATATATACAGGGTGAATCAGAAAGAATGGGAAATCCGAATACCGGAGATAAGATACCGGAGATAAGAAACACCAAAATATGATGATTTAACCTAACATCTCTTATACAAATGTTAGTGGTTTTCGAGGCAAGGGTGTTGAAAGTTAAATTCTTATTTCGAAATTTCTTGATAATTTTGAAGCATTTTGTACTATTAACATAAAATTTGGTAGTTTTATGTTTTAGAGCATGAGAAATACGAATTTGAAACTTGTTTTGTTATTGCTCGTAGAGAGCGCTTACACGACTTACAGAAACACCTGTATGTGATGGAAAACATGATGCAATTGAAATTAAACTGATCAAAACATTTGGACAGATCAAATTTGTAGAAATTGAAAAAGAATTAGTTTTTGAAAGAAATGAGAACTGTTTTTTCCCATGTTTGATATTTTAGATATGATAACGAATACAATGCAGAATAAACTAAATTGATCAGAAAGTCTGCTGAACCAATTTTACAAAAATTCTAGAAGTATCTGTTTTTTTTTAAATATAAAATGTCTAAAATAAATTTCTGTCTCTATTTCTTAGTGTTAATGATGATGAGTACGATACAATTCAAACTAAAATGATCAGAAATTCTGGTCAACTCGAAATTCACAAAAATAATGTGATTAAATGTGCCATAAATAATTTCTTAATTGCCACAAATATTGTTGTTAGGATTTTTTTAAACCAAACTATGTATATTTGATTGTTATGGATTAAAAGAATAGAAGTTTAATATATCGTATCTCAAGAACTGAAATTTAATGATGGTTAAGTACGCTATAAATAATTTCTTAATTTCCATAAATATTGTTGTTATGAATTTTTAAACCAAACTCTACATATTTGATTGTTATAAATTGGAAGAATAGCAAATAGAGAAGCAAATTTAATGAGAATAAACAATTTCTTAATTTCCATAAACATTGTTGATTTTTTTAACCCAACTGTAAATGTTAAATAATAAGTAATCGCGCGTGGTAATTTTTGATATTTTATCTATCCGCTAATATTATAAATCAGACCGAGCTACTACCATTATCTACGAATCATAAATAATCTTGAACAGTTATGAGGTTGCGAATTTTTGTATACTTGCCTGTAAATCTCGTATTGTTGTGAAATAACGGGGAGGAAATTAAAATAAAACAATCCACAAAAATCACATTTGACAATTTATTTATTTAATAGATCTGATTTTTCAACTGGTACAAAAATATTTGCAAAACAGTACTATCACCAAAGGAGTACTTTTAGCTTACCGAATACATTCATTACATAATAATAATAATAATTATGCTATGATGGTAATTGTACACCTAAATCACATATTTATCGGGTACACAAATTTTAAATTTTGCGTACTTAAAACTCCTATTATACAATAACGAGGTAGATCTACAAACATTTACAATAGGAATAATGATAAAGGTACAGCATGCGTTCAATAAAGATTAATTAACGAAACACATGTTAAGGAACTTAAATTGTGTTTAACACAGTTCATATTTGGCACTGCTTAAAGTAATCGATGCAAAATTCTCAACTAAACCTATTAAGGTACGTCAGAGTATAGATTGTATTGATTATTAATGGAAACTTTACGGTAGTTAAATTTAATTAATTCGTATCAGGTAATTACCTAAGATATATACAATAGATTACATACTAGACAAGAGTTATGTAGTGTAATAATTGATAAACAGCTAATAATAAGAATGTGCTAAGATAATAAACGTATATAACATTTATGGAATATAATTATAATATATTATTCTGTACACGACATTAATTTATTTAAATATATTTTCATCAATTTCAACAAAAACTTTATTTACGACTAACTTTTGGTTTTCTTTCATTATTTTTTTGAGAACATCCCGCTTTTATACTACTGAGAATGTGTTTGAACTGCGTTATTTGCGACGCGGTCACGTTGGGATCTTTGGCCGTTTCCAAGAATTTCAAAAAAACTTCCCCGCATTCAATAGCCTCCGTTATCGAAATCACTTTTTGCTCTTCATCCAGGGACACTATTGTGTTATTGTTGGTGACTTGAAAAACCGAAGCCAAAACAGATTCTAAATTTTTTCTATGCCCATCGGTGCACGAGTCTAATTTCGCCGATGACGACGTCGATCCAATTAATTGATCATTTACATCCTTTTTATCTTCTTCTATTGACGATTTATTACTAGTTTGAGACATTTCACTTTTTAATTCATCGGTTTGTATTTCCATTTTATTTTCTTCGGGTTTTATTTCATCATTTTTTGGTTCAAGTTTTATTTGTTGGGAAATTGTAGTTTCTTGCAAACGAATATCAACGGGGGGAAATTCGCTTTTTGATATATCATCGATTAAAGAGGTGGTTTGTGAGGTGTGGGGATGATTCGAAAAATCCATTGGAATTGGGATGGTTTTAGGGATCATTATGCTATCTGATGAAGTTTCTTCATTCGATTGGCTTAAATTTGTTAAAGCAGGTGCTTCTTCATCGGTGCCGTAATAAAGGTCGTTAAAACCTTGATTGGTGCTCCCCCGGCTTTTAGGACTCATACTTCCACTACTTGAAGCGCTTGATCCATAATTTTGCATATAATTATTTGGGCTATTAGTTCTCCATGGGTATTTTTGAGTTTGAGTTTGATAAAATGAATTTTTTGTTGTTGGTAAATTGGAGGATTTATTTTGATTTAAATTTGTATCCATGAGCGTGGTGGGTAAATAACTCATTAAAAGGGAATTTGTTGAAATTTGAGATAAATTCGTGTTAGAAGTCGTTGGAAAATTAAGATTTAATGGTAAAGTTGAGGATGTTGATGGTGTTGTTAAGGTGGATGGATATAAAGGATTGTTGGTGGAGGTTGATTCCGCCCAAAGTTGATTAATTATATTCGAAGTTGCGTTATTTGTTGAATTTGTTAATAAAGATGATGAAGTAATGTTGTTTTGGGTGCTTAATGGGTTAATTATGGGGTGATTATTAGATGAAATGTCGGTTGAGGAAGTAGCCATTGAAGCTTGTAGTAACATTTGCATCTGTAGAGCCCACCCCCTCATTGCGGCGTCTAATGAACTAGTGTTGCTGTCAATTGTTGATGATTGGGTCAAGTAATCGGTTGTTCTGGATAAACCGTATTCAGATTTTAATCTGTTAAGTTCGGTTAGCGTCGAACCGGTCATTAATAATTGGTTTGTGGTTATATTGGGCGAATTGGGCCTACGCCCTCTTTTTTTGCAAGACGAATTCGTCGATAACAAAGATTTTCTTTTGTTGCTACTTCCGTTAGGGGTGGGTGAAAGTTTTAAAGCATCATCGGTATCCGGGCTGCTACGACTTGATTGATAATTTATTCTTAACGAATTTTTGCACCAACCTCTAAGTGTCGATTCGGGTATTCCCAAGTCTCTGGCTACCGATGCTTTGCTCTCCCCTCTTTCGTTGACTCTGTTGATGGCAGCCAGTTTTTCCTGGGGGTTGAGTATTTTCTTTTCGGGCTTTTCGCCGATTTTGGAGCCGCTCATGGCCATGAGGAGGCGTTGCGTTATTCCGAACACGTTGCCCGATTTTAAAACCACCACGTGGCGAGGTTTGCGTGTTTATATTTTTAGTGGGATCCAATCCAATGAAAGCGGACGTGCCGACTCGTGCTGCGCAATGTTCGGAGTTATTTCTTTCTCACTTCCGCATAGCCGTTCGTCTTCTTTTTAATAATGACGCGAGGGGAAACACGTGGTTTTAAAACGTCTTCTCACCCGGCTTTCTTTTCAATTTCAGTTTGCAAAGTTAACCCGACACCTTAAACTTTGACACACATCCAACACACGTTTATCACTAAATACGCGGAAACTTGCAGTACTTTAGAGTACGTGCGCTTTCGACGGTATCCCAATGGCGAATGCTCCTCGGATGGACTACGCGCCAATTTAAGGGATGCTGCAGACGAGGTGGTGTGTTTCTTGCGAACTGCTGGTCAGTTCCTTTGTCCAGCCGATCAATACCACGACGGGGATAGAGGGGATGGAAGGGGGTACCGCGAACCCCGCGTGACGGGTTGACATGACACCCTCCTCCTCCCCCGATGGCAAGCCCCCGCTGGAACACTTGCGCGAAGTCCGTTTCACGCTGTACCAATACCTCCTCCGGATTGGAGGGGAGCCCTCCCTTTTCACCCCCGCCATCGTAACCACGTGGAAAAACAGCTGATGAAAGTGACTCATAACTTTGAAATGCAATTCCACCCAACCCCCTCCGTCACAATACTATGTATTCGATTCGAGTTATAGCACAATTACGTTTCATCGCGACTTTACCCCAAACATAATCGATTGGATAAATAAAGTTTACACTTTTATTGTTTGATAATGTTTTTGGATTGTTGTGCTAGGTTACGTTTCGTAATCTTTTTTATCGAGCGCGCCGATTGTCCGTCCTTCTAAAGAGAAACAGAAAGTTGCTCGGGCTTAAGAACTTTATGGGGTCGTTTTAAAAGTTTCGAGGTTATATGGGGTGAATTCACTTTCGTAAACTTGCTTTCTATGAACTCTCTACTACTAAGTAACTCAAATGAAATTGGAATTTAGCGAGCACACTCGAACCATTATACCAAGTGGCTTATTATTTTGAATGTACTATTTTATTGAGATAGACCAAACTGGTGGTCGTTAGCGCAAACTTTATAAACTTGAACTTGAACGACTTTTAAAGTTTTAAAGTCTAGTAGGAAGAAGTAAGGTTGTTAAAATTATGAATGAAAGTTTTATAAACATACGAAATTTATAAAATGATACCGTGTTAAAAGTTTATTTCGACATTTTAATGGATTTATTTATACGTTTTGACACTACACCCATTAAATATAAACACATGTAAACACGGCAACTTTTAAACGCGATTAACTTCATGAATTTTTGTGTAAACCCGAAAATAGCACTTATCGAACGTTGCATGTTAAATAGCGATAAACCAATAATATGTTGTATCAGCTTTTATGATTATCAAAAACATGCAGCTATAAAACTTCACAAATCTAACTATTAATTAAATCAAACCCAATTTTACCAATTCAGTTTTTCAACTTATACGTAATTATATTATTCGCATTTATAATAATGAAAAGAAATGGTATTTTATATGATTTCGAAATTATTCCGTTTTTCAGAATATGTCCTTGGCAAAGAATGTATAATTTAGTTTGATCAAACCGAGGTCGCTTGCGGCCGAGACAGTACAGTTATTATTTTATTATAAAAATGAAATTAATAAGAAAGCTGATAAGATATGTTAACTTATTTGGATCCAAGATATACAATGAACTTTTTTGATGCTGATTTAACTAACGAAGCAACTCTAAAAAGAGGATACTTTAATTAATAATTGGTGAAATTTCCACAAGGATCCTTCAAGAAATTAATTTTATAGCGAATTTTGAAAATTGCAACATCGAAAATGTTATCAAAACTTCAAATATTGTTTTCTCAAAAACTTAAAGTTATTTTTCAAAACGTGTTGGTTCATTGGAAAGAGGACACTCTTATTAACACTTTGGGAAATTTTCATACTCATATTCCAAGAAATGGATTTGATACGAATTTTTAAAACTTAATCGGCGAAAATTGTAAAATTCGAAAAAATTGTCGATCATTTCAAAAATTTATTTCTCAAAAACTAAAAGCGGTTTTTCAAACCGGTTTGTTGCATTAAAAAGAGGATACTTTAATTAATAATTGGTGATATTTCCACAAGGATCCTTCAAGAAATTAATTTTATAGCGAATTTTGAAAGTTTTCGATGAAAATTGCAACATCGAACATTTTATTAAAACTTCAAATGTTGTTTTCTCAAAAACTAAAAGCTATTTTTCAAAACAAATTGGTTCATTGGAAAGAAGACACTTTTATTAACACTTTAGAAAATTTTCATACTCATATTCCAAGAAATGGATTTTATACGAATTTTTAAAACTTAATCGGCGAAAATTGCAAAATTCGAAAAAATTGTCGATCATTTCAAAAATTTATTTCTCAAGAACTAAAAGTGATTTTTCAAAACGGCTTTTTGCATTAAAAAGAGGATACTTTAATTAATAATTGGTGATATTTCCACAAGGATCCTTCAAGAAATGAATTTTATAGCGAATTTTTAAAGTTATCGATGAAAATTGCAACATCGAACATTTTATTAAAACTTCAAATGTTGTTTTCTCAAAAACTAAAAGCTATTTTTCAAAACAAATTGGTTCATTGGAAAGAAGACACTTTTATTAACACTTTGGGAAATTATCATACTCATATTCCAAGAACTTTATTTTATACGAATTTTTAAAACTTAATCGGCGAAAATTGCAAAATTCGAAAAAATTGTCGACCATTTCAAAAAATTTTTTCTCAAGAACTAAAAGGACTTGGAAATACCACCAATTATTAATGAAAGTATCCTCTTTTTAATGCAATAAGCCGTTTTGAAAAATCGCTTTTAGTTTTTTAGAAATAATTTTTTGAAATGATCGACAATTTTTTCGAATTTTGCAATTTTCGCCGATTAAGTTTTAAAAATTCGTATAAAATCCATTTCTTGGAATATGAGTATGAAAATTTCCCAAAGTGTTAATAAGAGTATCTTCTTTCCAATGAACCAACCCGTTTTGAAAAATAGTTTTTAGTTTTTGAGAAAACAATATGTATATTTTGATAAAATTTTCGATGTGTTTTCGATTCTTTTCTTGAAGGATCCTTGTGGAAATGTCACCAATTATTAATTAAAGTATCCTCTTTTTAGAGTTGCTTCGTCAGTTAAATCAGCTACAAAAAAGTTCATTTTGTATCTTGGATTCAAATAAGTTGACATATCTTATTAGCTTTCTCATTAATTTCATTTTTATTCAAATATCGCAATAATTTGGCAAAGTAGGGTATCACTTGAGAAATGCACCAGAAGTTATAACCATAATGGCCGGATAGATATGCCGGATAACCGGATAGGCGGCCGAAGGGGATGCCGAATATCCGATATCCAGCTTTTCGCAAAATCACTACAAAAGTAGATTCATAAATTTTGACTCCAATCATCCTATTAATCAAAAGATTCATATTATTGTCGCCATGCAGGATAGAATTAAATTAATTTCCAACCCTGGTTTTTGGAATAGAAATAAAAAAAGTTTGTTTAGCATTTTTATTAATAATTGCTTTCTCCACCTTGTCTTCTGGGTGGTATCCTTAACCTCAATAGTAGTAAGACAAATATTATTGACATGACAGCTCCACAACATACAGTTAACCCAACTCAGATCACTAGATATATAAAAATCCCTTATCTACCCGGTCTCATTAAACAACTGAATTTTCTACAGTCCTCTGAAACTCTGAGGTTTTCTAAAACCAACTATTTAATTCTTTCCTGTTTATTCTCAAGAACTTAAGAACCTGTACCGTGCAGCAATTGCAATGGTTCATACAGTGTGTCCCCGGATAGGTGAAACGACTCTTATAAAACGAAAATTTTTTTTGCATATTAATTGTCATTTTTTGGGGTTTGGCCGTGCTTATTAAAGACTAATTTTAAACATATTTTCAAGTTTTAAAAAACAAGTGAGCTTGGACGGTGAAAGAAAAACTCTTGAAAGAAAAAGATAGTTACCTTTTCTGTTTACAGTACGTGAAAGTATTACTAAGAAGTTTTGTTCAGAATGAAAAATTATGGCCATATGCAAATTTTCAGAATGATCTGCCTACTTTGGTAAAAATCTAATTACCTGACACACAAGGAGTTTTCGCTTCAGTGTCAACACTTACTTGTTTTTTAAAACTTGAAAATATGTTCAAAATTAGTCTTTCACCAAGCAGGGCTAAACCCCAAAAAATGACAATTAATATCGAAAAAATTTTGCATTTTATAAGAGTCGTTTCACCTATCCGGGGACACTGTATATAGGAACTACTTTTCAATACTTATCTAGCTGTATCAATCAGCATAAGAGAGATTGTCTAGCACGCCAGAAAAAAAAAAGTGTTTTAGTTGCGCATCATGTTAAGGAAGGAAGGACATCACTTTGATTTTGACAATATTTCTATCTTGGAAAAGGAATTGAAGTACAATAAGAGACTCTTTCTAGAAATGGTATATTAATAGTGAGATTAGATCGGTGAATTTTAGAACGGATACTTTATGCTATAATTTAAGCAGGGAATGTACAACATCGTGTCGAGATGGTTAGTTAATGTGGCATCGATATACAGATGTAGTAGCAATTCAGCGGCCTCGGCTTAAGTAAAGTCCATCGTATATTTTTATTGTAATTCAAACCGAGGCCACTTGTGGCCGAAGCGCTTCAATGTGTTAACCAACATTGTATTGAGATGGTAACAATTATATTGCCTCGGCTTCATTATCCTAAGTTATACAATCTTTATTTAACTAAAGACGAAGTCGCTTATTCTTATAAATTATTATTGTTATATTATTTATGTATTATAATAAGCATTGGTTTAAAAAAAATATTTAAAAGAAAATAAAATTAATATTATGCGACTTCCAAGAAGTGTATAAAGATTTGTTATACTCGTTACGTTTCCAACAACCGCTTAAAACCCTAATTACCGTTCAAGGTACGGTAAAAAAAGAATAACAACTTAGGAGTTATATACCCCTAAAGGTATGTATAAGAATTCTAGGCCTGCGATTCCACGAAATGCTTAACCGAAAACCAAAAGGGCAACCGAAGGTTTTTGAGTAAGAAACGGTGTCGCGACACAAATAAGTTGCGTTCTTAGAAATCCCTCAGGTAACGAAAAAACTGTGTCTAATTGGTTTTACGCGAAGTGAACGTGTACTTTAAGAAATATTTTTACACAAAGCTCACGATATTGACGAACTACTATAAATAAAGTCAACGTCAGTCAAAATTCTAAATAGATATATGCTTCCTTGTTTCCTTCAAACACACAGACTGAAAGCTTGTGAACATAACAGTTAGTCGACTCGACATCGTTCATGTTCCTTCGGCGGTAGCGTAATAATTGGAAAAGTGTGGACGTCGGCGTTTCCGCGTCTATCGACGGCGGCGTCATCATCGTCGTAAAGGAAGAAAAAGAGTTTCAACGTTGCGAGCCACGAAGTCGCGACCACATCGTCGCCGCTTCGTTAACTCGCGAGCAACTTCCTGAAAACAGGAATGGACGTTTCAATTACCTACCGATTTATTGCAATTCGCACGATCCGATTAGATACCGAACAGTTTAAATCGCACGGTTTTAGACGAGGTGCGCCAAGTTGTTAAGTCTAGACGATACTTTTGCATACATATGTAGTTTAGGTGTTACAAATGCAAAAGCAGGATATGAACTCCACTACAAATATATAGAAGACATACATTATATTCTTAGATAGAAACATCTTAAATTATCTTCTATTACTATTAAAATTCGTATTTGGAAGTATAGAGATTTTGGTTTCTATATACATTTAATGAGGAATATTGATTTGGCCAAACCAATTTGGTGATTCCCTCTTTGGAAATGTTATAGATGTACCAATGTCGTAGATGATTGATTTTGAGTTGAGATTATTAAATAAAGACCCAATAAAGAAAGTCTACATACCCTCTAACACAATACCAACACAAGTTTTCATTAAATCAACGAGTATATTCCATACGAACGCCACACCGATACTAAATTGAACGACACATATTGAAGCGGTGCCAATATTGTGTGGATATGATATGAATTGAAGCACCTCGTCATTCTCAATTTAATCAGGGAAAATCAGACATTTCCACCATTACTACGCAATGTCACATATTACAGGTATATTATAGGCAACAATATACAGATAATATATCTCCCACCCTCTGAGTATTGATGCTAATAAACCACTCATCGTGAGATAAAAATAAGAGTTAACTTAAACTAATAACTTCTTTGCAAAGTCGATGATTGAAGAGATAACAACTTTGCCGTCTCATCCATATCGATGTACCCCTGATTCAGTAGCTTCAATCTCAACTTCGGCGATTCTCTCAACATATTTATTTAAATCACCAAAAACTGTGCTACACTTTATGCTATTTTTTCACGAATGTATTCTGAAAATCGCTGGTTTTGAAGTAATAAATTTTTCTTGAAGTCTCCTTGGGACTCAATTAAGAATATGGTAAACTTAGATCATAAAATAATGTTTCAAAACAACCCGTGAATTTTGCCCAAACACATCTTGATGCTCAAAGCTTGATCGACTCAATAGACATAGTAACATGTAAATTTACTTAGACATAGCAGTTTTGTATTGTGTTATATTGTGCCATATCCAGCTACATATCCAGCTACCAGTTACTGATCTCTCCTGTCAGTACGAGTTAATGATTATGTTTTAGAGGCGTTTAGGGGGAAAAGTGTAATAAACAACCAATAATGGACGACCTTTAAAATAGGAAAACGTATTGTGTTGTTTGCTATGAAATGATGACATTTTGGACCAGATTGTTACACATTTTCCGGAATTTAAAAAAACTAGTTTAGAGTAATTCCCTAGAATAGGAATAGCATTATGTCTCTTGGACTGCAATATTTCATCAAAAATCATTCACAAAATAAATAGAATGGATACGACAAAAATTCTTCGAATATGGACCAAGTCTTCTAGAACGAAAAATGCGTTTTATAGAAATTTTTAGTCCAGTGTCATTACTTGTAATGCAGATGTGATGATTTTTGAAATGCATATGTTTGCATGTAAACCATTTTTTTTTTGATTTTCAATCATTAACAAAAAAATTTGCCTACAATAAAGTCCCTTATTCAAAAGTTAAATTTATTGAAATAATTCCATCATAGCATATTAGTTATAAAATTTCATTCAACGGTATATTGTAGTGATGGAACGGATAGTGATTTTGCGATAACCGGATATTCGGCATCCCCTTCGGCCGGATTATGGTTATAACTTCTTGCCACATTATTGTGATATTTGAATAAAAATGAAATTAATAAGAAAGCTGATAAGATGTCAAGTTATTTGGATTCAAGATACAAAATGAACTTTTTTAATGCTGTTTTAACCCACGAAGCAACTCTAAAAAGAGGATACTTTAATTAATAATTGGCGTTATTTCCACAAGGATCCTTCAAGAAATGAATTTTATAGCGAACTTTGAAAGTTATCGATGAAAATTACCACATCGAAAATTTTATCAAAACTTCAAATATTGTTACTCAAAAACTAAAAGTTATTTTTCAAAACGGGTTGGTTCATTGGAAAGAAGGCACTTTTATTAACACGTTGGGAAATTTTCATACTTATATTCCAACAACTGGATTTTATACGAATTTTTAAAACTTAATCGGCGAAAATTGCAAAATTCGAAAAAATTGTCGATCATTTCAAAAATTAATTTCTCAAAAACTAAAAGCGATTTTTCAAAACGGCTTGCATTAAAAAGAGAATACTTTAATTAATAATTGGTGATAATTCCACAAAGATCCTTCAAGAAATGAATTTTATAGTGTATTTTGAAGGTTATCGATGAAAATGGCAACATCGAAAATTTTATCAAAACTTCAAATATTGTTTTCTCAAAAACTAAAAGTTATTTTTCAAAACGTGTTGGTTCATTGGAAAGAGGGCACTTTTATTAACACTTTGGGAAATGTTCATACTCATATTCCAAAAACTGTATTTTATACGAATTTTTAAAACTTAATCGTCGAAAAATGCAAAATTCAAAAAATGGTCGATTATTTCAAAAATTTATTTCTCAAGAACTAAAAGTGATTTTTCAAAACGGCTTGTTGCATTAAAAAGAGGATACTTTAATTAATAATTGGTGATAATTCCACAAAGATCCTTCAAGAAATGAATTTTATAGCGTATTTTGAAAGTTATCGATGAAAATGGCAACATCGAAAACTTTATCAAAACTTCAAATATTGTTTTCTCAAAAACTAAAAATTATTTTTCAAAACGTGTTGGTTCATTGGAAAGAGGACTCTCTTATTAACACTTTGGGAAATTTTCATACTCATATTCCAACAACTGGATTTTATACTAATTTTTAAAACTTAATCTGCGAAAATTGCAAGAATCGTAAAAATTGTCGATCATTTCAAATATTTATTTCTCAAGAACTGAACGTGATTTTTCAAAACGGCTTGTTGCATTAAAGAGACGATACTTTAATTAATAATTGTTGATATTTCCATAGGGATCCTTCAAGAAATGAATTTTATAGCGAATTTTGAAAGTTATCGATGAAAATTGCAACATCGAAAATTTTATCAAAACTTCAAATATTGTTTTCTCAAAAACTAAAGGCTATTTTTCAAAACGGGTTTGTTCATTGGAAAGAGGACACTCGTATTAACACATTGGGAAATTTTCATACTTATATTCCAAGAAATGGATTTTATACGAATTTTTAAAACTTAATCGGCGAAAATTGTAAAATTCGAAAAAATTGTCGATCATTTCAAAAATGTATTTCTCAAAAACTAAAAGCGATTTTTCAAAACGGGTTTTTGCATTAAAAAGAGGATACTTTAATTAATAATCGAGAGCGACAGTTCTGTTAGTAATGAATGTGATGATGAATTATAAGCGAAGAGAAGAAAACTAGACGAAACTGCAACAAGAGATTTTTTATAGCGTATTGGGATTGTTACAATGAGGTTGCTAATGACAAACCTGATACAAATAAAGTTGTATTCAATGAAAAAAGTCCTATTGGGGTTGAACTTGATTATTATCTGCAGTGTCCAATGCCTAAAAGAGATACTAATTGAGATACTAATTTGGTGTCCAAAAAAGTACATATAATAATAATAATAATAATAATATAATAATAAATGTCTTTATTTGTACCCAATAATTATAACTCAAAATAACATTAGAACATTAGAAAATAACTTAATTGTTATATCCCGAAAATAGAAGGAAAAAAAAGGGTTGAGAAGGGTACAAAAGGGCGAAGTTCAGTGACAAACACTGCTTAAACTTAACCCAAAAAATAAAAATAAAAAAAATAATACATGAAATCAATGAATAAACACCAATAGTAATAATTATAACAAACTTACAAAGAAAAGAAAAGAAAACAAAGAAAGTGTCTATAACTCTCGGTTTGTATGTAACGTATCCGTCCAACTAAATAAACAATTACAAAGTTAACAACATTAATGAAATTAATACAGGCTCATTACGTTGGGGTAACTTAAAACTAGGGTACTTAAAACTAGAGAAACTAGAGGAACTAGAGGTAGGCCACCCAATCATGCACGCTATTTATTCTGCCAGTAATCAAATTTTGATCGATTTGGTGAAGTTGCTCCCCGTACAGGGCACAGCGTATGCGTCTTCTAAAGGAGTATGCTGTTAATATTTTGATATTTTCCGGTATGACATTAAATAAATTGACTATTTGATAACTGAACGACCGTTTAAATATCTCCGTTCTATGTGTAGGTGGGGTAAGTAAACCCCTGAATCTTAGATTCAGATTATGAACATCCGAACGGTATCGTATCTTATTTAGGAGGTACTCGGGTTTCTGCATTTTGATAATTTTATAATAAAAAAAGCATGTATGCGCGATTCTCCTTCTGTACATATTTAACCATCCAGCATCACCTAACCTGTGAGAAATTCTTTCAAATTTTCTTACGCCATAGATGTATCGTAAACATGCGTTCTGCACCCTCTGTATACGCTGCTCATCAATATATATGAGTAATGAGTAAACCCCGGTATTCACAGTAAACCGTAAATGTTGATCAAAACCATTAAATACATCAAGAACATTGTTGATCTGGTCTGACTGAACCGCACAGATAATATCATCTACATACTTAAAGATGAAGGAAAAAGTAAAGTTGAGTAAAGGAACGCACTGATTCAAAAGATAGCTGAGAGGACTACCTAAATTTCTGGCTGTAATTCTTTTTATAAAAAAAAACGAAATGATTTAAACAAGAACACTATCAATTCAACTAATATTTCCTTGTGAATAGATTTTGTCATTTCCAAAAGCTCCCACTTAGTAGTAATAAGTTTTTTCACCAACTCTAAAGGAATGTTGATTAATAGAGAAACCACGTCGAGTGAAATCAATACATAACCTTGTGATAACTTAAAATACTTTATTTTATCAACAATAGCAAACGTGATTTTGATGTTATAAGTGGTTCTTTCACTGAAGGCTTGACTTAAAATTTCAGCTAAGAATTTAGACAATTGATATGTAGGTGAACCAACAAAAGAAATAATAGGGCGTAAGGGACACTACACCGTTGTGACAAATCAATCTCATATAAGTGTTTTTGTCAATGTACTCCTTTTCAAGCAGTAACTTTGGGAATTTATTATTTCTGTTCTATATGGTGGAGGGAGGATCCATACTTAAAATTGTATATGTGGACTGATCACCAAATAAATTAATAGATATTTGTATGTACTCTGATTCATTCATATAAACGGTAACTTGATCCTAATCAGCTTTTAAGATGAGAAGGGGGTCATCTCTATCTTTCCTCAGAAATGCTTTAGTTGATAAAAATGCCTTTTTTTATTAAAGTCTGATAGCGTGGTAGCTGTGGTCTTCTTTGCAAAAAATTAGTGATAACATTAGAGCAACGTCCCTCTGTTTTCATTTTGTTAGCATTTAGGGGCCAGCTTAATAACTGATTCAAACCCTGCAAGCAATTTGGGAAACGAAATCGAAGTCGCATCAGGTACTAAACCAAATTTTGGACACAAAGACAACAAATTCTTTATAATTGCCGGAACTTCAACATTACTTCTATTAATTAATTAATTATTTGTACGGGTTGTTGAAGTTACACCCTTTTTGCAGCTTCTTAAACTTCTTTATATTATCTTTGTTCGAAATCGTTTAACAAGGGTAAAGGTAAAATATCCACAAGCCTATATTCTATTTGCTTAATACAGTCGATTTCGCTTAATTGGGACCCATCTGAACCGAGGCATTTTGTCTCAATAAAGCGGCTGTCCCTACAAAGCGAAGTACGCATAAATTAAAGTTTCGATTTCGTTCTCTGAAATTTGTCACAATTATGCGAAATCGATTTGAAAATTAAGTACTTTTTTCTAGATGTAGTAGCTCATGCTGCCAACAAGTTGGCAGGTTCTGCGCTATAGAACAGAGACCCTGAGATACAACAGTTTATGCTGTCAACAAGTTGGCAGGCTCTACGATATAGAATACAAATTCTGAGATACTATAGCTCATGCATAAGAGAAGTTTCATCCTTTTAAATGTAGTAGTTTATTTTGTCAACAAGTTGGAAGCCTCTAAAGGAAGTTTCAACCTTCTAGATTAGTGATGGAACGGATATCCGGCAGCGGCTTTCGCAAAATCCGTTGCATCACTAATCGATACATACTAAAAAATTTAGAAAAATCATTCCGCATATCTATCCGAATTATCTATTATGGTTATAATTTCTCGTACATATTTGAAGTGATACCCTACATTACCACATTATTGCAATATTTGAACAAAAATGAAATTATTAAGAAAGCTGATAAGATATGTAAACTTATTTGGATTCAAGATACAAAATGAACTTTTTTAATACAGATTTAACAAACGAAGCAAGAAGATGGCTTTTATTAGAAAGACTTGCAGTTCTGTTAGTAATAAATGTGATGATGAAGAAACTACAATAAGAGATTTAATTCATATATCATTTTGCGATTGTTCCCATGAGGTTGCTGATGACAAACTTGAAATAAATAAAGTTGTACTAAATTTAAAAAGGTCCTATTGGGGTTGAACTTGATTATTATCTGCAGTATCCAACACCTACAAAAGATACTAATCCTTGTGAATGGTGGAGTACTAATAGGTTTTTAAAATCCGGCCTGATACCGGATAGTTGCCGGATATCCGTTCCACCGCTATTCTAGATGTAGTAGCTAATGCTGCTAACCTGTTGGCAGGCTCTACGATATAGAACAGAAAATCTGCGATACAATAGCTCATGTATAAGAGAAGTTTCATCCTTTTAGATGTAGTAGCTCATGTTGCCAATAAGTTGGCAGCCTATAAGGGAAGTTTCAACCTTCTAGATTAGTGATGGAATGGATAGTGATTTTGTGAAAAGCCGTATACCGGATATCCGGCACCCGCTCAGGCCGGATATTCGGTAATCGGCTTTTCGCAAAATCACTATCCGTTCCATCACTAATCGACACATACAAAAACACCTAAAAAAATATCCGGCATATCTATCCGGCCATTATGGTTATAATTTTTCGAACATTTCTGAAGTGATACCGGCTGAGCAGGCAACTATCCGGTTGAAATATTTGAACAAAAATTAAATTATTAAGAAAACTGATAAGATATGTCAACTTATTTGGATCCAAGATACAAAAGGAACTTTTTTAATGCAGATTTAACAAACGAAGCAAGAAGATAGCTTTTATTGGAAAGACTTGCAGTTCTGTTAGTAATAAATATGATGATGAATTACAAGCGAAGAGAAGAAGACTAGAAGAAACTGCAACTGAGATTTAATTCATATATCATTTTGCGATTGTTACCATGTGGTTGCTGATGACAAACTTGAAATAAATAAAGTTGTATTAAATTTAAAAAAGTCCTATTGGGGTTGAACTTGATTATTACCTGCAGTGTCCAACACCTACAAAAGATACTAATCCTTGTGAATGGTGGAGTACTAATAGGTTTTTAATATCCGACCAAGGCTGGAGATTTGGTTAACAATCCTGTATCCGGCCATTTTTTAAAATCCGGCCTGATACCGGATAGTTGCCGGATATCCGTTCCACCACTATTCTAGATGTAGTAGCTAATGCTGCCAACTTATTGGCAGGCTCTACGATATAGAACAGAAAATCTGAGATACAACAGCTCATGCTGCCAGCAAGTTGGTAGCATATAAGCGAAGTTACAAACTTCTAGATGTAGTAGCTCATGCCGCCAACAAGTTGACAGGCTCGGCACTATAGAACATAAACTCTGAGATACAATAGCTCATGCTGCCAACAAGTTGGCAGGTCCTACGATATAGAACAGACACTTTGAGATGCAATAGCTGATGCTGCCAACAAGTTGGCAGGCTATAAGATGAGTTACAACCTTCTAAATGCAGTAGCTCATGCTGCCAATAAGTTGGCAGGCTCTGCTGTATAGAACAGAAACTCTGAGATGCAATAGATCGTACTCCCAATAAGTTAGCAGCCTATAAAAAAAAGTTGCAATCTTCCAGATGTAGTAGCTCATGCTGCCAACAAGTTGGCAGGCTCTGCTGTATAGAACAGAAACTCTGAGATGCAATAGATCGTACTGCTAACAAGTTGGCAGCCTATAAAAAATGTTACAATCTTCCAGATGCTCATGCTGCCAGCTAGTTTGCAGGCTCTACCATATAGAACAGACACGTTCAGATACATATAAGAGAAGTTTCAACACTTTCAACCTTCTATACGTAATAGCTTATGCTGCCAACACATTGGCAAGTTCTGCGCTATAAAACAAAAACTCTTTGAGATTCAATAACTTATGCTGTCAACAAGCTGGGAGCCTATAAGGGAGGTACTTTTTTAACCGTACCGTAATCATAGCAAATAGAAGTATAACAAAATCTTTATACACTTCGTACAAGTCGCATATATTTCATTTTCTGTAAAATATATTTTTTTTTAAATAATAATTTCTCAATTTAACATTTAATTTTTTTCTTGGGTATACTTTCGAAAGAAAATTTGTCGCATTGCAACAACGTATGCATAGCGTTTTTTTTTTGAATGCATTAAAATCAGTTGGTTTACATAATTAAACCATAAGTGACAAATTAAAAAGGGTAGTAGAATATTAAGGGTTTGTTATGTGACGATAAACGTATTTTGACCATTTCTTTTCTATTTGCGGTAAAGAAAAGGGTCACCGGAAACAATCAAAAAAACAGGGTCGTCACCCCTCACTTATACAAAACGAAGTTAAATTATCTATGAGAGGGAGAAGGAGAGAAAGTTAATTGGGTGGAGTGCTCAATAAACGAATATGGGTTATAGTACAAAATTAGCTAAACAATTTTAAATTGAAAGCACTTTGTGATTTATGATCTTAATATTTAAATGGATTGTGATATTTATATTTGTTTTTAAAATCTCTTGTTCTTCGTATTGTTTGCAGGTGAATACGAGGGTAGGGCACGACCCGAGGTTTAGGGTTTTTTTCCATTGGACCGTTAAATTAGGCGCGGTCTCCGTCGGGAGAGACTCCTGAGGCGCCGTTTCGCGTCCCGACGCCCTTAACGAATTCCCATAATCCGTCTCTCGCGAGCCTAACAAACTGCTGGGATAACATCTCCGAGTGGAAATAGAACAAAGCGTCCATCAAACGTTGACGTAACAAAGGGGGCCGCGCGCAAGAAGAGGCGGACGGCGACGCGGCGATCCGTTGCCGCTACCGTCGGTCCTCGGGCGTCGGTAGCGGTAGGCACCCGAGGGGGAAGTCCGCGGGGGCGGTGACGTGGTGTGAGGGCGCCGGCGGAATTGCGCGCCGCGGCGCTGCTGCTGTGATGGGATGGGGTTGGGTTGGGGTTGGGGTCGGGATTGGGTCGACGCGAGAACGGACGTACGTCGACGTGGGATGGGGCGCCGGTCGGTGGGCGTCGAACCCTCCTGCTGGCACCGGCGTCGGGGGGTGAGGACTGGCACGGCGTCCGTAACGCGCGTCGGTGTAAGCCGGCGGCGCGAGGGTTCACCAAACAGGACCGGCATCGTAACTACCAACCCTTCTCAACATACGATCAAAGAAATATCCAACGTAATTAACAAAAATTTCTTAACCACCCCTTCAACTTGTATAAAACAATCCATAAACCATAAATTAAGATTTAATAATCAAAAATGTATGCCCAAAAATTTTTTTTCAGCACTATTTCCTTACAAACACAACATCTTATCAATAAAAGAAAAGAAAATAGTAGCACCTTCTTTAAATAAATACTTAAACAAAACAATGATCAATACGGTCCTGTTTTCTAGGGGGTTGGTGAAGGTGGTATGAGGTTGGGGTAGCCTAAGGGAACGCGGACGACGAAGGGGCGGCCGAGGGGGTGGTACCGGGCGCTGTCATCCGGCCGTGGGGTGGCGTGGGTCGGATCGGGCGGGTGGGCGTCGTACGTGCCCGGGCGATCGGAGCGGGAACCGACGCCGCTGCCGCCGACGCCACTGCCGCCGCGGTGCTGTCACCGTTCATCCGAATACCGCCGTGCGGGGTGCGGGGAGACAGGCGGGCTAATGGCCCCCCGATATGCGGACCCGGTAATTTCGCGCGGACCGGACGAGGGACGCTACCCGCCCCCCGCCGCCACTACTGCCTCACCCGTCGCCCCCGCGCGTCGCGCCTCGAAAAGAGGCCGCTAAGTTCGGCCGAAGCGAAGGTATGCCGCAGGCCGTCACCTTGAATTATGGTGACCAGAAGGCCCCGCATACAAATATAAATCAAACGCGAAAACGAGAACAAGAAAAAACGCGAGAGAACTCATTTAGAACCTTCAAATTTTAGGCAAACAAAATCTGTTTGTTTTATGAAGCGTTTAATGATTAATAAATTTACTTGACTAAGCGACAAATAAGTCGTGGCATAAATTTAATCACAAATACTAGAGTCAAAATGACTCTAGTACTACATCTAGAGTTTGATTTTGTACTTTTAAACTGGTTTTTATTTTATATAGAATTTAAATCTAACTAGTTTCGTCCCTTGGCCATCTTCAGAGACTCTACAAATGAATTCATTTTACAAACAAGTTTCACGTATCAAAGTCGAAATCAGATTATTAGTTACTAATTTAGAAAATTAAAGTTTAAAAAGTTGTAAAAGAAAATTAAGGAAATATTAAGAAACTTGGGAAAAATTCAAGAATCATCATGTGGCTTAAATCTCGACGATTTTTTTTAATCAATGTGAAATGACCCAAAAAACACGTTAAAAATAAAAAGAAAGTGCAGAAAAGTGACTAACACTAGATTAACTTCAGTTATAAAACTTCTATTTGATAACTAACTGCAGGTTAAAAATGTCAACCTCAATTTTGACATATTTGTAATCTTCCTTAAAAATCCTTTAAAATGAGTACAAACACGACATATTTATCTTCAATATTAATGAAGTTATGGTCAACTTCCGGTTAAGAATGTCAACGTCAATTTATAAGATATTATGACATATTTGTAATTGTCGTGAAAAATCCTTTAAAATGAGTCCAAAAATAATACATTTAATTCAAATATTACTCGAGATATAAGCAACTTCCGGTTTGAAATGTCAATGTCATTTTGACATATTCTTAATTTTTATAAAATGTCTTAATATCTGTCACAAACAACAAAAAATAATAAAACAAAAATTAAAAATTAAGGTTGGTATTAATATTTAAAAATTAAATTGGTTGCTAACTCCGGGTTTAATAATTTTTCCGTTTCAAACCGGAAGTGATTGAGATATCGAGTTTGGACTCATTTTAAAGAATTTTTTATGAAGTTGACACATATGTCAAAATTAAAAGGTTAAAGTTAGAACTTTTTGGTTTTATGAGATAAATGCATTAAGTTTGGACTCACTTTAAAGGTTATTTTATGAAGATTACGAATATAATAATAAAATTAAAGTTGACATTTACAACTGAAAGTTTTTTCACGACTAAACCCGAATGTTTCTAGTTCTCGTTCTAGTTTTAGTTCAATAAAAATATACAACATAGTAGTATCTTATGCTAACTAGCGCTACCTACCACTGCCACTAGAACTAACACTAGACCGAGAACTAGAAACATTTGGATTTAGTCCCACGTCTCTCAAGACGGCTAAACCCGAATGATTCTTGCTCTAGGTCTTGTGTTAGTTCTAGTGCTAGTGTAAAACTAGAACTAACACTAGACCTAGAACCAGAAATATTCGGGTTTAGCCGTGCATCTGAAGACGCACGGCTATACCCGATACAATCATCTAAAATATAATTTAAAAAAAATAAAAATTTAAGGTTGGTATCAATATTTAAAAATTAAATTGCTATCTTCATTGCTGCTAACATCTGGTTTAATGATTTTTATTCAAACTTTTTTGTTTTTTGAGATAGCTGCGTCACCTTTGGACTCATTTTAAAGGATTTTTTATGAAGTTGACAAATATGCCAAAATTAAAAGTTTAAGGTTCGAATTTCAAGTTCAAGTTTGGACTTACTTTAAAGGTTATTTTATGAAGATTACGAATATAATAATAATAAAATTAAAGTTGACATTAACAACTGAAGGTTTTTTCACGACTAAACCCGAATGTTTCTTGTTCTAGGTCTTATGTTAGTTCTAGGTCTAGTGTTGGTTCTAGTTTTAGTGCTATAAAATATGCAACATCGTGATATCTTATGCTAACTAACGCTAACTAACGCTACCTACCGCTGTCGTTTGTAAAATAGATAAGATGAGAGATGTTAATCTATTTGTAGAGTCTCTGAAGATGGCCAAGGGCCGAAACTAGTTAGACTTAAAATCTACAGGCTGTCCCGAAACTCAACATCAAGCGGGCACCGGGTGAGAGGCCAACCCATACCTGTTCTGGTAAAAATAAGAAAACAATTCTATGTCTCTTAGTTAAGTGGTAATAGACATATTTTTGAAGATGTTAAAAATCGTTCCCGTACATCATATCTTTACGTACTACGGTCAGAAATGTTCGCAATTTAATAGTGATTTTTTTAATAATGTATTTCTCATAAACCATGCTACTATAGCAGTCACAAATCGAACAACAAAAGTCGTTAGTTTTGCAAGTAAAAGTATTAGTTTGATTGAGTTAAGGTTGAAAGAATATATGTCTATTAAGTTTGACACATGATTTCTAAACAAAGGACTAGTACAACACCCTTGGCAAGTTATTTTAAGAGATGGTCTGTTTAGTCAAGATTCCAAAATGGTATAACACTTACAATTTTTCTTTTCCTAAAAAATATTATTGCCCGTTTTTCTGCCAAAAACGCGTTATTTAAAAAAATCATACTTTCGTATACAGTTAGTAAGCTTGGTAAACCTTTTGGCGGACAAGGCAAGCCTAAACACATTGCGCCCAATTCAATCGGTAGCAAATAAAGCAGTGATATCCTCGTGATTTGATTTGAAAATAGCTGTATATACAGGTGTCCCGAAACTCAACGACAAGCGGGTACCGTGCGAGAGGTCAACCCATAGCTGTTCTGGTAAAAATAAGCAAAAAATTCCATGTCTCTTAGTTAAGTGGTTATATTTTTGAAAATGTTAAAAATCGAACGTTTACCGAACAGATACAGCGATTTGAAATTACAGCTCCTCCCACAAATACGCGCAAAATTTGAATAGGTTCTTTCTATTAGGAAGCCCGGACTACAAAGGACAACAAAGAACAGCTCTCTTTCTTATTCTTTTCCTTTCCGTTTACGTTTGTCATTCGAATTACAAGCTAATTTGGTTTTAATCCTTGTTTACTTGGTTCGATTTGTCGTTATTTTCCCGTAATTCCCGTACTTTTCAGTACGTATTTAACACGTTTTGTCTATTGAGATAAGTAATATAAACGTTTAATACTGAATACATGTTAAAAATTTCTTTTGTAAAAGAACGTCCAGCCAAACATTTTTGAGTTGTGGACAGCATGTATTAAACGTTTTTAATAGATACTAACGAGAACTCACACAAAACAAAGACGCAAAAGTCTAGTTTACTGCAACGGCAAGCATTTTCAATTACATCCTTAATGTGGACAAATAAATTTAAAATTACCTGCTGTCTATTAATATAGTGTCTGTTATACAGGTGAGTCTGTTCGCAGTGTGCTTAAATTACTTAAGGAATACACAAATATGCATGAATTTCAACCACCGCCAAAGAGTAATTTTGATTCATTCTTTTTTTGTGAAAAACGAACCACCTACGTTGAATACAATTTTAGCACTGATACATGAAAATGATGATACTATACGATATCATTGTCTTGTGCAGTCGTTTCCTACGAGAAATTCGAAAACACCGTGCAGAAGACAGGAAATTATACTTTTTAGATGACACCTGGGTGAACGCTGGTCATACTGTCAATAAGGTGTGGAAGGACATGTCAGTTATAACGCCGAGGCAGGCTTCAATAACAAGATTAACAGATCTTTCAGGGAAAGGTGATCGTCTGATAGTTCTTCACATAGGATAAGAGGACGGTTTTGTAGAAAATGGTTTGCTTTGTTTTGAGTCAAAGAAGACTAGAAATTATCATGAGGAGATGAATGCTGAAGTCTTCGAATGATGGTTTGCCCAAATTTTAGGACATTTAGATGAGCATGCCGTAATCGCAATGGCCAACACTTTTTATCATAGCCGAAAAACAGAGAAAATACCCAATAGTGCCACTAAGAAAGCCGACATTCAAGTCTGGATGACGAGTAATTTAATTGCTTACGAAGCTGATATGTTGAAATGCGAACAGCTGGATATTGTGAAACGAGCAACTGTTACACCAAGGTATGTCGTCAATGAAATGGCAAGAGAACAGAATCGAACGGTATTGCGATGACCCCCATATCATTGTGAATTCAACACCGTTGAACTAATATAGGGGCAAATAAAAGGAGAAGTTGCAAGAAATAATACAACATTTAAAATGAAAGATCTGCATCCATTATTTTAACAAGCTGTAAGCAATGTTTCTGCAGATAATTAGAGGAATGATATTGGTCATGTGTATATGGTGAGGAAGAAAAATTGTGGCAGGTCGATAATTTAATGGAGGTCAGAATGGAGCAGCTAATGTGGGGAATGATTCTTCCTCGGAAGAGAAAATTTCCTCCCAAACTGATTCGAACTGCATCAGATTACCCCAATTTACAAAATTTCTTCTTTATACAACGAGGTGATCACAATATTATTTTGTGATACGATGCATAGAACACCGTAAAATATTATTTAACAGTAAAGCTTATCTATTGTTAAAATTATATACATAAATAAAATCTTGTTTGCATTATATTTGTTCTTTGTTTTTATATAACAACTTCGAAATCATTTTATACATACAGGGTGTTCCGTGACTCGACCGACAAACTTATACCATATATTCCGGCGTCATTACGATCAAAAAATGGTATATCACAGGTGAATTCCTCTTTATTTCGGAGATATTGAAGGAATTAAAAAAGTTAACAGTTAGTCTTGGCGAACGTTTGACAAATTAATGATTTTTGTTTTGTTTTATTAATTTAAGCCATTATGTCGCATTTTACTAATGCAGAATATGGTTTTCGTATATGGTTTTTGCAATGGAAGTGTGTATGTCGTCCTGTAGAAAGAGATGGTAATTGGCACGCTAAAGCAGGTTTAAATGCAGTTGAACAAAGTCCTTCCACTAGTATTCGTAGAATTTCATACCAATCTCCTACCATCTGATTCAACGGGAATCCCTCAAACCAACGTAAGGAGAATTCTGCACTATGATGGCCTTTATCCCTCCCTATCATTTACAAAAAGTCCTACATTTACTTCTTCAAGATTTAGAAAATCAAGTACGGTATTGCCAGTGGTTACAAAATAATTTAGAAGTTATTTCATACATACTTTTTACGGATGGAGGCCCAGTTTACAAGGAATGGTATTAACAACACCCGTAATTCTCACATCTGGACGGATCAAAACAAACACGAAACAATCGTTGTTAAATAATCATCTTATTGGGCCTCATTTTTTTTAGACATCTTAGTGTAGAAACTTACCTTCACCTTTTGGAAGAAGAATTGCCGAATTACATGGAAGATATTTCTCTAGAAGCTCGTCGTGGCATGTAGTTCCAGTAACACATTTTGGGAGACAAGTGACGGTATTTCTTAATGAAGATTTTCCGGAAAGGTGGATAGCACGAGGTGGTCCTGTACATTGGTTAGCTCAGTCACCTGACTTGTCTCCTCTAGATTTTTTTCTGTGAGGTTGCCTCAAATCTCGTGCGTATAGTAGTAATTGTAAACCAGATACACGCAAAGAGTTGATTGTCAGAATAGTTGAAGCTACTAATTCGCTAAAGAATGAATTGGCAGTAATTAACTGGCAATATTGTATGACACGAAGGATAGCTGCATGTTTAGAAAATGCGGTTCTCATTTTGCACAGTTGCTGTAATTTAATAATAAATAAATAAATTAATAAATTTTCTTTTATCATTTTTATTTATTTGTTTTTTTTATTTTTATTTCGATATCTCCTAAACAAAGAAGAATTCACCTATAGGTGATATACCATTTTTTGGTCGTAATGACCCCCTGAATATATGGTATAAGTTTGTCGGTCGAGTCACGGAACACCCTGTATATTAAAAAGAGGTTAATTTTTAGATTGTTTATTTTGTAGTTATAACGTTTATTGCATGTATAATATAGTATACATAATCATATTAGCGTAAAGCCAAAGGGTATTGAGCTAATATAAAAAACATAAAATTATATTTTTCTATCGATCCCTGGGATTATTGGCGACCACTAATTTACACTATTAAATTCCCAAATAAACTTTGAAATACACTTTTGGTACCTAACCTAACTGCTGGTAACCATTATTTTTAGCCTGTTTGACTGAAATCACACTGCATGCTTATATACCCAATTCATTTTTGTGTGTCAAAATGGCTATTGTGTAATAGTGGAGGAAATAGGCGTGAGTTAGCTCAGGTTCACTGCATCTGTTCGGTGAACAGAGTATAGTAGTCTTTACTTGAAACTTTAAAAAGCGAGTTTTAGTGTACTCTGCCGTATTTTATACCAATCTTTATTATACGTACAGTGTGTTAATTAATACGCAAATCGCGTATTACGATACGAATACTGTGATATTGGTTGCATACTTGCAATGATGACGTCGGGTACGATAATTAATTAACACAGTGTATATTGGTGACTATTATACAAAAATTTGTTGCAAGAAAGTACAATAAATTGACAAGGTATTATGGCTTGGTAATCCGAAGACTCGTAATGTCTTATTTGGGAAAGATACGAACAAACAAATTTGGGTAGAGTACTAACATAAAAGCTCTACAGATAAAACGCCATAACATCAAAACTCTCCGGAAGGCGAAGACAGTTGGTGTAAATGGCGTAAAGCAGAGGCCGCCGACACACTTGACAGTTTCCGTTACTCAAGTCCACCGTTGAGTATACAGGTTTTGGAATTAAGACCAATTTATTAAGATTTATCCCATGATGAGCTGCTCGAATGTTGCTCGGGTGCAGAATCACAAAATAATTTGGAATTTCAGTTTTAAACATTTACAATATAAAACGATAACAAATTCCAGGTGCAAGTTTTTCGCTGTTATAATCTAATTTTTACTAATAAAATAATAAATTGGCCAACAAGCAGAAAGCAATAAGATTTGTATTAGCCAAGCAAGAATGCGTTTGCTCAATTTCGCAAGAAACCCAAAAAACGCATCGTAGAGACAAAAGAGTAATCTTGTATGATATGTAAGACTTGTAAGAAAGGTCCATTTATGGTACTGGAATAGCAAATTAACTGTAAATACATATTTGTATTTTAAGGTTTCCAGAACATAATACAGTGAAATTCCCCTAACTCGAACATCTATATTTCGAATTATCCTCTAAGGCCCACTACTACCACTCATAGTTAAAGTCTCTGATAGCGTTATCTATCGGATAGCTTAAAAATTGGTTACTACCACTGTATTTATCTTATAGATACCGCTATCCAAGTGATAACTTTTGAAATATCTGTAACCTGTGGATTGGGTGTTGGATAAGTTGCTATCTAAGGGATAACTGCGGATACCTAACCTCAAATAGGATTTATACTGACGTATAAAATTGGAGCGTTTTACTATTTCAGTTAAAATAAGAAAAGTAATATAAACTTAAATAAAAAACTATTAATAATTAACATTAGATAAAATCATCATAGATAATTTCTTCGCCATTGGACGTGAAGAACAAATTTTTGAAGAAATCAATGAATTATTTCTTATAAGAAGCGAAAGAATAATAAGGAGTAGAGTTGACCATTTAAATATTCATTCAGATGATGAATATATCGTCTTTCGAAAAAAAGTTTTCGTCAAATTTTGAATCAAATAGAAGATGTAATAAAACCTCTATCCACGACGTAAGTAATTTGTTCATTGTTATTATTTAATGTAAAATTCATCAAAATTTTAGTAACAATGCTGTTCAATTCAAACCGTTTGTTGCTGACTCTTCGGTTTTATGCAACAGGTAACATGTTGCTATCCATAGCAGATTTTGCAGGAGGGAGTGTACCATTGGCATCTTCATCATGTTAGTAGTGCCATTATTGTTTACCATCTCATTTTAACATACAATAATACGAGATATAGTACATACTTTTTGCTTTCCTTGCCATGTAATTGCATCAATTTTTTTGTTTTCTATTACGTTTTTATGTTTGATAACAAATTTAAGAAGATGTTCGCATTCTTCTTTGGTGAAATAGGTGGTTCGTCACCTTTTCTCAGTCTCCATTTCCAAATTTTAATTTTAAGGTTAGAACAGGTTAGAATATCGTCAAAATACCTAATAGTAGGTCTTTTGACCACATAGAGCTCAATTTAACATAGTAGACCAAAAAAATGCCTAGATTCCTTGGTTATCTCAAGGATTTCTTAACTATGAGATAAATTGAGGTGGTAGTACGCACGACCTTGTTATCTACGAGATAAATTGTATCTTATAGATAGCTTAACTGACAGATAGCATTGGTTTGGTAGTAACGGGCCTAAGGCCCACTTTTACCATCCTACTGATAAAATATCTAGAGGATAGTTGCCATGGTTACGGCGGTTTTAGCGCTCTCATTGGCTAAGAACTTTATTTATCTATCGGATAAATTTATCAAGAGGTGGTAAAAGTGGCCCTAAGTCAAATAATTTTCGTAAGCTCAAGCGTTTGACTAGGCTTCAAATGTGTTTAAACTTAAATGTGTTTAACTAGAAGTTTTCTTCCGCTCCCATAGTGATTCGAGTTAGGGGAATTTCCTTGTAGTTATAAAAACTTCAATAGCTTTTTTCTCGTAATGGCATTTTAGTAACTAAAATTTGAAGTTTTTTGAAGAATTGAGTAATGAAACTTATTGAGGTTATAAAAGAATGTTTGAGGTTATATTATACCAAATAGCAAATATTAAGTTTATATGGTGAAGAATTTTTTTCATAAAATTTATTTAATGCTTCGTTAAAAACAGTAAGAAGATTATTATTATTGGCGAGTAATTTAATAGCAAGGTGTGTTTTAGCCACCATACTTCTTAGAGAGGTCAAACGAACGCCTTCCAACTGTCCACCGCACGGTGTTCGCCACCGGATAAGGTTTAACGTTTAGCTTCGCGGACAAAAAGTACTCACAGGATGTGGGTGTTTTACTTTTGCACGGGCGTCGTCGTCCGGATGACGATGACTATGACGACAACGGCGGCGACTATAGCGGCACCGTCAAAGTATATACGAGACGACCGTTCTCTTGCGCAATTACGAACCGCGCCAACTGTCCAAAGCGCAAACCGGCCTTAATTTATCCATCGGATATCGTCGTATGCAAATCGACCATTCGCCGCCGCGCTGGTCGCCGTTCCCGCTAGCTTGTCGCTACCGGTTCCGTTCTTTTTTCTCTTTAAACGCGAGAACCGCGAACGATTCACCGGTTCTCCTCGATCGTGTACTTTTCTTCCTCTATACTTGGAGTTCGGTTGCAAGGTGTCCTCCGACGTAATCGAATGCCGAACCGTGCGAAAGCTCCTTTAATTGCTTCGTTATATAAAGGAAATGCGGCCGAGGATGATATTTTTCACGATGATTCGATATGTAGAAAGCAAAACGAATTATTACTTGAGCTCTTTACAGAATCGGATTAAGAATAAGGTTTTGAATAATAATTCGACAACAATATCTAATATTTATTAACACTAACTAACATCTTGAGGTGTATTATGACAAACTTGAGCCAAAAGATAATTCGTAACAATTCTCAAGACATCTTTGTTCAAAACTTGAAAATCAGATACAGAAATCTGCAAGTTTTGTGGGCAAATCGAAAATTCTGAACACATGGTTATGATTTGATATATGATAATAGACGATGGAAAATCAAGCTCAATATCTCTTTTTTGACAATGTGCAAGCGATGTTGGCGAAGGGACAGAGAAGAAATTGTCCAACTTTAAGCTACAACCAGCTAAAAGCAGACCACCAACAATTCAGTGACCAAAATTGATCACAATGCCAATTTGAAATGAGTCTACCCAACCTAACCCAATTAGAACAAAATTCAGAATCACAAAGATTTTGAACATTGAGGTCATATCACTGCAACACAGAGGTTTGCACCAGAAGTATACTTCGCAAATCAACGCTCTTTTTGTTGTTTCAAAAGGTACTATCTCATCAATTGAGGTGTTTTCCGAAGAAAGCCATAAAGCGTACAATACAGTATACAGAAAATTGCACGCCCATCTTACACGAAAAAGGTTATGCAAAAACATAACGTGTGATTTATTCGTATCTTTGGATCCCATATTTACGGTAAAAGAAAGAAGCTTGATAGATTTTAAAAAGAAGGATGTAGAGGAAGAAGATAATGAAGAAGAAGCTGATGGAGAAAGAGAAACTGAAGGACAACATGAAACGAAGGATGAATTCTGACCATGAAAATGATGCAGATTGAAATGATTAAATCGCAAGTAGTTAAATCAACGCCTTCAGATTCTTTCTTTTTCTTATTTTTGGCAGAACTGAATTTAGGTCAAGTACAGGTAAGCATCGTGATTGGATACCACCTAGTGCTGCAAATCCTGATTTGTTCACCCAATCTTGAAAATCACTTTCCCGATCAAAAATCTGTCAGTGCTTAGCCAGATCTCATCTAATGATAGATTTCCAAACTCAGGTTCTAAGCTATATAAGCATCTAGCAAACAATTTATCCCATGTTACTGTTTTAATCTGGTTTTGGAAAGCATATTGAGAATCGAACACCTGGATTCATATTTAAGCTGACATAATAGTATATTCGTCTTGATCCAGTACACCTTCTTTTCTTTTTCTGCAGATTTATGTAAATGCAGACTGCAGATTTATGTAAATTCTTCTATTCATCTGGCTTGAAATGCTTGCGAAGTGGTACAAAACCCAATTTACTGCAATTTCAATTGAAGTGGAAGATGATTGAGAAGAAGAAACTGAAGGACAACATTCAAAAATAGAGAAAGTAGTGGACGTGGAGACTTGAAATTTTGACCACGAAAATGATGCAGCTGGAAATGATTAAATCTCAAGCAGTTAAGTCAACACCTTCAGATTCTTTCTTTTTCTTATTCTTAGCAGAACTGAGAATTTCAATTAGGTAATCGCTAATGTAGGTGATAAATTTAGGTCAAGTGCATCTGGTGCCTCAAATCCTAATTTGTCCACCAGACTCTTAAAAGTCACTTTACTTATTCTTCCCCATTAAAAATCTGTCACTGGCTGATGCTTACCTATGCTTAGCCAGATCTATCCCATCTAATGATAGATTTCCAAATTCAGGTTCTAAGCATATAAACATATACCAAACAATTTATCCTATGTTACTATTTTCTTCCGGTTTTGGAAATCATGTTGAGAATCGAATACCTGCATTTATACCTAAGTTGACATAATAGTATCTTCGTCTTGATCCAATA
This sequence comes from Onthophagus taurus, assembly GCF_000648695.1. Classification (NCBI taxonomy): domain Eukaryota; kingdom Metazoa; phylum Arthropoda; class Insecta; order Coleoptera; family Scarabaeidae; genus Onthophagus; species Onthophagus taurus. Next base: position 1,291,361 of record NW_019286118.1, read on the forward strand.
CACCTTCTTTTCTTTTTCCTCAATGAATTTATTAAGCATAATCGGATATGTCTTAGCAGCTGTTATATCTACACTGCAAATTTATATAAATTCTTTTGCTCATCTGGCTTGAAATGCTTGCGAAGTGGTACAAAACCCAATTTACTGCAATTTCCATTAATAGAGTACTTCACAACATATTTGGAAATGGAAACCGTTGTAGTTTGGTTAACGCAAGATTTTCTGGTAATGTTAAATGCATCCTTTTTGGTAATCTGGTGACAAGCTAGAACCAGACTATCATGCAGTGACAAAAACTAACCACAATGGCAATTCGAAATGAGTCTATCCTAAGAATTACGAGGAATTTACTCACTTCATGTTGGTTCGCAAGTTCTTGAAACGCAGCCCAACCCAACCCAATCAGAACAAAATCTAGAACCACAAGGATTATGAAAATTCAGGTATATCACCACATTATACAGGTTTGAACCAAAAGCACACTTCACAAATCAATGCTAAGATTTATATTGTTTCTAAAAGTGCTATCTCATCAATTGGGAGAAGGCCATAAAGCGTGCAACAAAGTATACAGAAAATTACACTAAAAAAGTTGTGCAAACAACATAATTAGTGATTTACTCGTATCTTTGGATTATTTAATCTGAATTATTATTTGAAGAAACTTGATAAATTTTAAAGATAAGGAAAAGGAGGAAGAAAATAATGACGTGGAAGATAATGGAAAAGAAGACACTGAAGGACAACATTCAAAAATAGAGAAAGAAGTGGAAATAATGCAGCTTGAAAAGATTAAATCTTAAACAGTTAAGTCAACACCTTCAGATTCGTTTTTTTTTACTCTTCGCAGAACTGAGAATTTCAATTTGGTAATCGCTTATGGAGGTCAAGTGCACCTGGTGCCTTAAATCGTAATTTGTCCACCATACCCTTGAAAGTCACTTTACATATTATTCCCCATCAAAAAACTGCCAATGGCTGATGCTTACCTATGCTTAGCCAAATCTATCTCATCTAATGATAGATTTCCAAATTTAGGTTCTTAGCATATAAAGATATATGTTCTTTCTAAAAGTGCTATCTCATCAATTGGGAGAAGGTCTTAAAGCGTGCAACAAAGTATATAGAAAATTGCATATTGTCAAATTCATATCTTTGAATTATCTAATCTCAATTACTATCTGAAGAAGCTTGATAGATTTAAAAAATAAGGAAGAAGAAAATGAAGTAGATGATGATGGGGAGAAGAAACTGCAGAACACCATTAGGAAACAGAAAGAAGTGCCTTGAAAAGATTAACCTTTAGCTTCTTTCTTTTTCTTATTCTTCGAAGAACAGATTTACCAGATTTTCAATTTGGTAGTACAGTTAAGCATTGCGATTAGATACCACCTGGTGCCTCAAATAATAAATGCTTATCTATACTTAGCCAGATTTATCTTCTATCTTCTTCTCTATCTAATGATAGATTTGCAAACTCAGATTTTAAGCCATATCAACATCTAGCTCACAGCTTATCCCATGTCACTCTTTTCTTCTGATTCTGGAAATCATGTTCGTATTATAAATAAGAATCTAGAATATCTAGATGATAACTCAACAACGTGATTTTACTACTTAGATGCCTACTTGACTATAGAATTTTCATTTCCCCAATGAGAATCAAATATCTATTCTGACATAGGTATTTTCGTCTTAATCCAGTACACCTTCTTTTCTATTTCCCCAATGAAGTTATTAAGCATAATCGAATATGCCTTAGCAGCTGTTGCATCTGTACTGCAGATTTATGTAAATTCTTCTGCGCACCTGGCTTGCGAAGTGGTACAAAATCCAATTAACTGCAAAATCCACTAATGGAGTACTTCACAAAATATTTGGAAATATAAAGCATTAAAATGGCAATGATAAATGCAGCAAATATGACAAATTATCTTCATGAAATTGTACTAAATTTAAACAAATTTTTAGTGTAATATAGCGTTTTAAGAACACGTATTTCACCAGCCCCTGTGGCCTAATGGATAAGGCATCGGCCTCCTAAGCCGGGGACTGTGGGTTCGAGTCCCACCAGGGGTAATGAAATCGACTTTTTTATCCAACATCACTTTTATTTAAGTAAACAAAAACAAAAAGATTTTTTTGGTTAAATCATTCCTTTTTGTTAAACCATAAAAACACCTAATTATAACTGTTATGTTATAACGTTATGAAATCATACCAAAAGAGAGTTTGGGATTAAGCATTAGCTGCAATCATTATCCAATTCGACATGGCATCCAAGTACTTTGTAAACCATCGGCGTCCGTCCCACGTGGTAACCGTCAAATGCACATCTGTGTGCAATAACCGCATTGTACGACAACAGCACGGCACGAGATCGGTTTATATCGGTGAACTAGACAAGAACGAATCCAATGGAGAGAACGGAATGGAGCGAGTCTCATTCATTCGCCCACCGCTCTCTCCTCGAAACAGTTACAACTGCACGTAATTCTGTTATGAATGCGTTGTTAAATATGTCGATTGTCGATCGAATATTATTATTATGTGCAGTATTTACTAGCATTCGTCGCCACTCTCTTCAATGCCATAATACTTCCGAATCGGATCCCAATTGGCAGCAATTTGTCAAATGGGGACCATGTCAGGATTATTGAGTAGTTGAATTAACATGAAATGTCACAACCAAATGATTCATGTTTTGTTCCCAACTGTATTTAATAAGTCAATTAAAAAGTTTTCTTAATACCCTACATGAATCAAATTGATGTAAATACAGTAACAGTTATTTGTATTATAAGTAAAGAAAGTATACTTTTTTCTTCACGAAACGCTATGAGTAAAGAAGAAGTTACTTTTTTTAAGAATAATACATGAAGTTTTTTCGGACACTCAATTTAAATGAATTACCTACATTTTATAAGAAATTATTTAAAACGTACACGACGAGCTCGAGAATCAAATTGTCATTTCTGCCGTTTCCCTCACTACAGCAACCAAACAAAAAAAATAAAGTAGTGATTCATCAGGAGGTGTTACCAAAATCGTCACTAACATGTGATTTACAGTTACAACAGTGTACATCAAGTATAAGCTTCTCTAACCTTAATAATTGTACGTTTAATATTTATTCTAATAAATAATTAATTGTTTATTTGGTTGCTATAAAGAAATGAGGTACTTTTCTTTACGATTTGTAATAAGGAAATATAGGCCATTTCTAGTGAGTGTCCGAAAAAACAATATAACGGACTAATACAGGGAAGAGAGTGTCTGTTTTAGCCAAAAGTCCGGTGAACGAAAAATTTTTAATTTTCACTTTAACCCTAGATCATTGGTATAGTAGACACCACGAGAGCTGGCAGTAAATCATCATTTTCCGCTCTTATAAATGCCATACGTAGTTCACAAACCGCTAGAGAGTAATGTGTGTTGGAAAGAGATAGCATTAATTTAATATGTCTGCTGTACAATTCAAATGGCCACGTCGAAAAAGCACGTCTGTTCTTCTAAGGGATGTCACTCTATAATTATAACCTCAAATCGAAACGTCTTGTGAGCGTTGTCATGGTCATGAATCTGTTAGTGTTTTCACAAGCCGAAAATGTTTTCTTTGAAAGGAAAATCATTAAATAATGTCTTTGACAATGTTTGACATATAACCTCCATTACTAACATAACCTACATTTAAATGTATGTAGTGAAATAATCTAAGTTGTACGTCCATATCTTGATTCATACCATTTTTAGGCGATCTGTCACTGCCAGCTCTCGTGGTTTCTACTATATCTCGTAAATATAAAAATTTCATAAAAATTCGTTTACTCTCGAATCACTTAAGTCTTTGAGTGCTTGATTACCTTCCTGCTTCATTACAGTGTTTAGCTGACTAGTGGTGGGTGCGTTGTTTACAAATTCGACTGCGTTTCCAATTATTTTAGACTTCAGTCGTACATTTTACAAAGGTCCAGTATTTACGTAGTATCTATAACCAACATAAACATTTTCAGCGTAAGGGATTTCTAGAGTTTTGCAATAGTACTTTCAAATAAAACTTGACATTTCACAGAAAAATGTCTTTCAAAAAATAATTCACGCAAAAGGAAATAGATGTAAAAGTACAACGAATAATAAATGGCGAAAAGAGTGACTCCGAATCGTTTGAAGACAGTGACACTGACTGGGAGATAAATAACATCAGAATCAGAATTGAGTGAATTTAATGATGAAACAAATTTTTTAAAATCTAATAAAAAATCATTAAATAGGTATTAATATATGATTGATTTTAGTCACTATCTGGCTGAACCATGGATGAGACAGATTAGCACTTTACGTCCCAATATTCGCCAAAATATAATCAAACTGAAAACAAGAAACGAAAAATTTGTTTTTACTGCCCAAGTAGAACAAGACTTATGACCACCACATACTATAAACAGTGTAAAAATGCTAGTTGTAGTGAGTACAGAGGCAATGTGTAATATATACTGACTTCCATAAAAATTGCAACACCTAGAATTTATTGAACGATTTCATTGAAATTTTCGTCAACGATATCTTTCATTAGAACAAACAAACGATTAAAATTTGAAAACAAAGAACAAAAACTAAAGTTTTTCTTCAATAATGAGTTGCTCCGCCACGATTTGTAATGCATTCATTTAGACGGCGTGGCATGCTATCAATCAAGAGATCTATAGCTGCCTGTGGTATATCAACCCAAGCTTCTTGAATTCGCATCCGGAAATCGTGTAAGTTATCTGGAAGGTGTGGTAAGTTACCCAGTCGCCTACCGATCTCATCCCATACATGAGATGTTCAATGGACGACAAATCAGGCGACCGAGCAAGCCATGGGAGGAAGGCAATGTTAGCTTCTTCCAAAAAACGTGTTGAAGCCATTGCCGTGTGAGGGCGCGCAATATACGATTGGAAAATGGGATTTTCCAGCCCCTGAAGATATGGAAGCGCAACGGATTCTAGCACATTGGTAATATAACGAGCGGCGTTTAAGTTGCCATCAATGAAGACCTGCTACCGTAACATATTGCACCCCATATCATTACTCCTTGTGTGAGGGCTGTGTTGCGTTCCACAAAAAATGTTTAATTTTTATGTTCTCCACTCTGACCCTCCTACGACCATTGTGGACCCACAAGCAAAATCGGGACTCGTCAGTAAACACCATTCGATGCCATTCTTGCGCCCAATTCGTTCTTTCGTTGCTCCATTCTAGCCTGCGTACACGGTGAAGTGGTGTAAGAGGAAGACATAAAAATGGACGATATGACGCAGCCCATAAGACCTTATCCGGCGATAAACAGATGACATTGACATTCTGGGTCCTACACCTCTCATCCAATCATTTGCAATCGATGGAGTTGTTGAAAATCTGTTTCTTGTGACCAAAAGTCTTAAGCAACGTTCTTCGCGATCTGTAGTCCTGCGGGGACGTCCAGATCCAGGGAGACGTTGTTGCACCCCTTCCTCGGATCATTTGGACCAACATCTCAATACCGTTGTAACATTTCGGCTTACACGACGAGCAATTTCTTTTAGCGAAAGTACGGCCTCTCTCATGCCAATAATACGGCCACGTTCAAAATCAGTCAATTGGGAAAAATGTTGATGTTGATGTACTCTTGGTATTATTCCCAAGTTCAGATGGAAATTGTGAAGAATAATTTGCAAAATTGACAGTTAATTACACACTGATTTGTTTATTTCTTCAAATTTATTGTTACTAAATGCAAAGGAAAAAACAAAAAAAAGAGCCAAACTACTAGCTAGATTTTATTATATTAGATTTCAATAAAATCGGTCAACAAATTCTAGGTGTTGCAATTTTTATGGAAGTCAGTATATTATAAAAATTGCTCTTAATACTATCTCATTATTGTTGTGCTAAAGCATTAAAGAAATTGATTGTAATTTTTACTTTTTCTTATAACAAATAGGGCAATGTCGTCTTGAGGGGACCGCCTAAGAACAGATTCGAAAAAACTTTTTTGTGGAAGAAGATTACTCGTAGTTTTATAATATGTATATCAATAGTTAGTTTATATCACTAGATAACTTTTTATGGCATGAGATCTACGATTTTTTATTTGGCAGAAAGAAATTTTGATCTTCCAAAAAAAGTCAAATTTATGAGTAGCATTATCCATGATACTTTGATACACTGAGCATGCTAAGGAATCGCTGGAGCTCTCACTGAGCACTTCCCTACTCTAAAATCACCTGGAGGGGATGGAATTCTGCCTACTTTTTTGCAAAAAGGCATAGAAGACCTACTCCCAGTAATAATATCCCTTCATTATGGAGGAAAGTAAAGATGGCATTTATACCTAAAGATGGTAGGCATTCAAACGTCTATCAAAAGGCATACATACAGACCAACTAGCCTAACTTCATTTCTCCTCAAAAGGATAATCGAACAATAGCTTAGGAATGGAGCGCTGGTCACTAATCCACTTCATGCTTATCAGAAAGTAAAATCAGCAATTACTGCTCTCCATGCTTTAACAAGCATTTTAGAGGAGACAATTGCACCCAAAGAGATAGCCCTATGTGCTTTCACAGATATAGAGGGTGTTTTTGATAACACCTCCTAGAAATCCATAGAGAAAGCTTTAAACGTAAAAGACGACCGTCGACGACTAGTTCGACAGGTCGGCAGATCACAGCCAGTCTGGGAGGCGAGTCGTTGACTATTAAGGCACTTAGAAGATGCCCCCAAGGGGGAGTGTTTTCACCTCTCCTATGGTGCTTGGTAGTTGATAACTTGATGAACACCTTAACAAAAAATGGATTCATGATTCAGGGTTATGCTAATGACCTGGTGACCACAATTCGAGGTAAATATGACACTATTATAACCCAACTAGAGCAGAAAGCCCTACTACTTACTAGCGCTTCGTGCAGAAGCGATGGGCTCAGCATTAATCCAAACATAGTCGAAATAGTCCCGAAGAAGGAAGTTATAACTGAGAGCATCCGCTATTGAAGGCAGAACTATTAACCTCAAAACCGAGTCAAATACCTAGGGGTAATACTAGACAGTCAACTAAACTGAAACTCCCACTTATTGTTAGTCAAGGCGAGGAAAAAGTGCTGAACATATAAACATACTGTGTGTTGCCGTCTAAGACACAAAATTTCACCTGACGCCTACCGACATAAAGGAACAACACCTTAAGGTATACTAAGATTCATAAAGGACCTGCATTTGCCCTTAAATTTTGGAAGGCTTAAGTAACAATACATCTTACTTAATAATATGTAATAATAATAGTAATCCATGATTCCTTGAGGCATTCTAACTTTGTTGAACAACAAGAAAGGTGGCATCGAGTTCCCATTAGCACTGACAGCCAAAGCCACGGTGATCACGCTACCACGCGCAGCAGCTGTTTATTTTCCAACACGTCTGGCTTCTTTTAATAAAAGATAGGTTAAAACCAGTTTAATGTCAGTTTATATCCATAAAAATGGTAATTTAGCATTAAAAATGAAAAAACATACACGGTCCACTTAGGGTTACAAAACAAAAGGTGGACCACTCAAAGTAACAAACACATTTTTGAGAGAGCCACGGTATTGTTTTTCAACATCACAAATTATTACTTAATAAATTTAGACGATGAATTTCAATGTCTAAAGGAATAGAGAAAATATGCCTCGTCTTTATAAACTTGACTTTTACAATATTTTTACATTTCAATAAATAACAAAATAAAAATAAAATGTACAAAATTATAATTCCGACTTTACTTATGGTTTTTTTATAACAATGCTCTCTTGTAGCACACAAAAGCACGTCTGTTCATCTCGACTCTTATTAACTTATGGTTTTCAGGTAGCTGCTGCTGACACTATTACACTTTGATTGTGACGTCATACAAATCTTTCAGGTTACTTAAGATGACATTACCCTATTCTTTTTGAAAAGTGGTGTATTTTCGTTTAAGTTCAATATTAACGTTCATAGAAAACAGTCCAGTAATCTAGGGTTAAACTGTTTGAATGAATAATTTTAATGCACACAAATTCGGACAGTTATCCACACCGTTGCGTTCAGTGTACTTGGATTTATATTTATACTAAGGACGGTAGTTAGATTAGTAATCTACTAGAGGATTGCTACATCCCGCGAACAGGAGCACAGCTCGTAGGCCCGTTCGTGACGTCACGTATAGGTAATCAACTACTATTTCACACTTTCACTAGCAAATGCTTAATTTATTCTATTCGTGTGTTGTAATGTTGTTAGTTTGAGATTAAAGCTTCATAATATAAATTAAATATCTTGATCGAGTTTAGCCGTACGTCTTTTAAAACGGCTAAACTCGAATGTTTCTAGTTCTAGTATTAGTTCTTTTAGGCCCACTTTTACCACCTCCTGATAAATTTATCCGATAGATAAATCCAGTTCTTAGCCAATGAGAGCGCTTAAAATCGCCATAACCATGGCAACTATCCTCTAGATAGTTTATCAGGAGGATGGTAAAAGTGGGCCTTAGTTTAGTAAAACTATACAACAATCTAGCGCTAAATAACAGTTAAAACTAGAACCACAGTTCTTGATTTATACATCATATACACAACTCGGGAAATACCCCGAGTTTTTCTATGAACCTGGAATAGAGCAATTTGAATAGATTCAATAGATAATATTAATAAAAGTATAGACTTAAAAGTATTTTGTCCGTTCTAATGAGATCCATTACATCGACGTTTTACTGCAGTAGCAATATAACCAATAAAGAAAACATTTAAAGCGTATAAAGAGTAACTCTACAAATCCACTGAATACATTGTTCTCCCTCAATGCGGAGTTATTATCTGTAATATAAAGCAAGGGGGAAAATCGTCAACGAGAGGGCGTTTTCATAAAATAAACGGTCAAAATTAATAAAGTGGCCGTCCGGAAATAGGGTCACATTGAATGGGCAGCAATAATACGTCTCCATGTAGTAGGATTCAAATGGCCCACGATTCCCAAAGCGAACAGGTGGGCGGACTTAATAGTTTTAAAACTTTGAGAAGAGTCCGGAACGTGCCATTATAACCTATCTCTGTCTGGCACTCCGCCTTCTTTGTCGAGTGCGAACCGGGAAAGTTTCCGGGCGAGTTATCAAATAAATTACGAACAACGAGCTTATCGAGGAGTTTAGGGGATTTGCTGTTTACGTTATCTTACGAGATTTGCCCATACGGGAAACTCGTTTTTCTTCTTTTTTGCTTCCTGTCTTGAGGTAAATTTAAGTTAACCACATGTAAAATTAGATAACCACTTTTAATGAGTAGTAGATTCAGAGGTTTTATTCACAGTTTTTGTATTTGTGATGACTCAGGTTATATCAATAATAAATAGTATAAAGTAGATTTCGTTATTAATAAAATACAACTAAGTAAATCAGTTGTCTAGGGTGAGACTTAATGATGTAGTCATAATTCTACAAGAAAACGATATTAGCCTTTATTATATTAGAGTTATTGAAGAACTCAACAAAAAGTACACAACAGGAATTACAATAAATACTTACAGGAATCCGCCAGGAAGACAGTTTGATTTCATCTTTCTTTAATATTGTAATGGACAAAATGATATCATTGCTGGCCCCAGTCCGGATAAAGGAGAAGGGTTGTCAGGAGTGAAAGCTATTGTGTGCTCACAGATTTAGAAATCACCATCGGAAAGTAAGCAGAAAACAGAAGTGGAGATAATACGAACAGCGTGCTGGAATATAATGTCCTAAACTATGCTAATATACATATAGTAGGGTCGACAAACATAAAAGTGTAAAGTAAAGACTAATAGCTGACAAACACTTTACACAAGACATACAAATTGGTTTTGAAACCAATTTGCTGACTGAGATATCTCTTTTAGATTTGACCAAGACTTTCGACTGTGTTAACTACCAGTTATTGTTGCTAAAATTAAAAGCTCACAATTTTAGTGTACCCAGTATTCTACTGCTTAAGTCTTAATTTTCGGGGCATACACACTATCTTTCTTTCAATAACCGGACTTCTGATAAAATTATAGTCAAATACGAAATCTCATAAGGATCTGTACTTGGTCCGTTGCTGTTTTTAACATTTATTAATGATATACCTAGCTGCTTGCCTCGGATTGTATGCAGATGATACATCAACCGCTCTGATTTCAATACTCTTGATGAAATTGTGTCTACCCGGAGCATCCTATCTTGGTTTGACTCTAATAATCTTGCGGTGAACGCATCCAAGACTAAATCATTGAAGTAATTCCACCAAATCTTACTCAGCCAAGTTAAATGTCTAGGAGTAATACTTGATTCCAAGCTAACGTGGGAGAATCATGTGCTTAGCTTGGTCAAGAAGTTAAATAAGTGTATTTTTGCAATTGTTCGAGACGTCGCGACGCTGCCCGAGCGTGTCGAGGTCTTTGATGCTAAGCAGCGTAAAACTAAAATAAGGCTCTACCATGGATTTAAAAGTTTCTATAACATTGATGAATATCTGACAATTTCGATGACTTGGAGGGCCTGCCAATGGCATTACCATAATTTGAATCGTGCGTTCTTTGTTGTAACATCTTGCAACTTTTATTTTATTATTTGCTTGCTGTAGTCAGCCCCTGTTAATTGTATTGTATTTTTATGATACTTTCCTGGGTTATTGCCCAAGTTGCTTTATTCGGTGCTAAATTGTTGTATATTTTTCTTGAACCAAAAGTAGAACTAACACTAGACGAAGAATTAGAAACATTCGGATTTAGCTGTCTTTTTTCTTTTATATTATGAACCTTATCAAGATAATAATACAATAAAGAAAGAAATCTATCATATAAAACGTAAATGAAACAGTCGTCAAAGTCTCATTAGAGTCATAACAATGTATGTCCGGATAATAGCAAGAGCAAAGAAGAACACATTCTTTGGAACCTAGAAAACCAAGTGTGCTAAACAAATGAAAAATTACTTATAATTGGTGTATACCCCAGTATAAAATCACATGTCAGAACTCTCGAGAACAAAATTCAACGATAAACTATATGATATCGAATAGGGCCAACTCAAATACTGGAGATGAGAAGTTTGACCTTGGCTAATTTAGGATCCGACCACTTCTTAGTAGTCTGTAAACCACGGATAAACATACAGAAGAAGATACCAAAAAAACATGTCTTAAGAAAAAATCAACATGGAATCCATCAGAGACCCAACAACAAAAGCAATATATTTTGTCTTCCAACAAAACCAGTAAATCCTAATCAACACGTTTACATTCAGGACAAGTCCACACTAACGGCTCTTGACTCAGTGACCAGCTTTGTTGGTGGGGCGCTGGACCTAAAGGAGTCCGCCCTGGGTGTTTGCATAGATATAGAGAGTAATAACTTTCTCTGGTATTAACGATGCCTTGTTAGAACATAATGTTCCACCGACTCTTTGTGGTTGGATTGAGAACACTCTTAAACATAGGATAGTTAAGCTTAGGGCTGGCGATGTTAGTCTCCAAGGAGGAGTTACTCGAGGCTGTCCACAAGGGGGTGTACTATTCCCACTTTTGTGTAACCTCACCCTGGATAGCCTCTTGAAACACCTCACTGAAGCCAACTTTACTACAGTTGGTTACGCAGATGATTTAACTATTCTCGTCAAAGGCAAGTACATAAACGTGCTTTTTGATAGGATGCAAGTAGCTCTCAAATTGATAGAGACTTGGTGTGACGAACAAAGACTCTCTGTGAATCCTAAGAAGACAGAGTTGATTCTTTTCACACGGATGAGGAAGTTTGGCAAGCCCAGAATGCCATCCCTTGCTAATACTCCATTGGGGTTATCAAAAGAAGTCAAATATCTGGGCATCACACTTGATTATAAAATGACATGGAGAGCCCACCTAGATAATAAACAACAGTTTTTCAATTACTGAAACAAGAAAATACTGGTGAAATAGCCACAGCTAGGATATTGAAAATCAACATCTATTCCGAGAATTATATTTTCAACAAGAATTTAAGATAAATATATGCTGCGGTATTTTTGGAGATAGTCTGTTGGGTCCTTATGAATTGCCAGCAAATATGGAATGGTAACTCGTATTTGCAGTTTCTGCAAATTTCACTTTTCGACGAGCTAGAAGAACTTCCACTTAACCAAAGGAGAGATATGTGGTTCATGCAAGATGGACCACCCCCTCATTATCCTCTGACGAAACTATCTAGATCAGCAATTTCCCCATCGTTGGATTGGGAGGGGTAGTGAATTTTCGTAGCCGCATAGAACTCCTGATTATATTCCGTTAGATTTCCATTTCTGGGGCTATATGAAATCACTGGTATACTCACAAGAAATAAATAATCGTCAGGAACTATGGCAGCAAATAGTCAATTCTGCTCATTTTGTTGCCAACCAGCCAAACATATTTTTTAAAGTTAGAAGATCCTTTAGCAAAAGTTACTAAACTTATTGAGGTTAATGGGGGTCACATTGAACATTTGTTAAGTGTTTTTTTAATTTTGTACATTATAAAATAAACAATAAATAAATAATAATAAGAGTTTCATTTAACTTTAAATATCTCGAAAAATATTAACTTAATCGTTACGAAGGGTGAATACATAGTCCGTTGTTTACATAGGAAGTATTGAAGAATCGAAAAAATGTGCTAAAATGACGATTCTAAATTTTTTTAATTTTTTAAAGATGAAAAATGATTTTTTTTCTGGAACATTGTAGACCTTCATTTCGAAAACGATGCGATTTTGAATAAGGTTATTTTTGGTCAATGGTCATTATTTGACACGTAGTATCTCCAGTTAAAATATTTTCCATTATAGTGAATTTTGTGAAGTTTGCCAGTTATGGCCATTCTGTTAAATTTGATGCTTTAGTGGATTTTGAACAACTCTGTTTTATTTGTTTTAATTACAAGACTCTATTACCATGGCTGAGAACAATAAAAAGAAACGTTTCCAGTACTCTCCATTAAAAGTCTCGCAGGCGTTGAAGGCTATAGAAAATGGAATGCCTGTGTTCAGAGCCAGCAATGAATTCCATGAACCACGTACCACTCTACGAAACAAAATCTCGGGAAAGAGTCCAGTTGAATCGAAGCGTTACTGTGGACCTGATTCTGTTTTGGTAAAAAACTGCGAAAATTTGGGTGTTGAATTTGTTGATTAGTTGATAAGGAGAGTCTTCTATACTCAGTCAAGAAGATCGTTGATTATTCCAATATGAAAACTCCATTTTCCAACAACAAGCCCGGCAAAAAGTGGTTTACTTCTTTTCTAAATAGACATCCTGTTCTCCGTTTTTGGGTCCAAAAAGAGGATTCATTATCGGACTAAGAGGACAAAATGTTTACAATGAATCTACAAATTCGGACAAAGAGAATGTGGCAACTTTATTTTCGGTCAATGCATGCGGGCAGTTTGTTCCACCTATTACCGTATACAAATACGAGCGACTTCCTGCAAGTTTAGTGGCAGCAGCTCATATCGAATGGGGTATTGGCAAAACAGAAAATGGTTGGATGACATCAGAAAGTTTCTTTGAGGTTTTTTTGCCATTTTTAAAGAAGAAATCGATAACATTCCCTGTTATAGTATTCCTTGATGGTCATCGATCTCATATGAGTTTGGAACTTAGTCGATTTTGACGTGAAAACAAAATTGTACTTGTGGCACTTTACCCAAACTCTACTCATATCTTACAGCCACTCGATGCAGCTGTGTTTGGATCACTAATGAAGATGTGGCAAAGGACCGGCCGCAAATGGCGCATTGATCATGATGGAAAGGAAATTTCAAAAGCAGATGTTCCAGCGATATTCTCAAATTTAATAATGAGCCTAGAATGCTTGATGTCAACAATGTTGATTTTTCCAAAATAATTATTCGGGAAGTACAGGCTAAAACAATAACTGACGTTGAGGATGTGAAACCTTATCTTAAATACATTGAATTTAAAATTGATCCTGGTCTTCTTCAACAGTTTAAAGATGCAAGAAAGGATAGCCACGGTTGGGATGGCAGTGTTGAAGCTGTTTTGGCTAGAGGTAGCAAATGAAGTTGAGGCACACAGTGATGGAACAAGTGCCCAGGCCCTCCCATTCAGGAACCTGCACTCCTTCAAGAAACTTTACCAACGATATTAAATAATTCAGTTTCGGAGATAGAGGTGATGCAAGAATGCGAAGCTTCTAATGAAATCGTCACTGAGGTGCAAACACCCCAAACTTCAAACTACCAAGAATGTTTGCCTCGTCAACTAGAAGGCTTATCCTCCGAAAATGAGAATGAAGCTGTTGCTCAACATTTACAGAATTTGTACTTCAACAGCAGAGCTGAATCCATCAACATCCACAACGTCGAATATATTTGCCACGCCTAAATGGTCTCTTGCTTCAGTGTTCAACGATGTCATTCCTTGGCCCAGAATATACTCCAAGCGTTGTTACGTCTGACAAATGGGTGGAATATTTTGAACTCAAAGAGAAAGAGTAGAAATATCAAGAAGAGCTGAAGATGGAGAGAAAGAAGAGAGGGGATATTCAGAAAAATAAAGTAGAGGAAGCGCAGAAGGCAAAGGAGACGAAGACAAAGAAAACCTGTTTAGAAGAAGAAGAGGATGAAGAAGAGTGGAATGAAAGCGGGAGCAGCTTAGACTATGTTGACGATATTGAGACAGAAAATCAAGAAACAATTGATATGTATGGACTTACAGACCTGCAGGAAGGTGATTAAGTTTTGGCTTCATTTAAGAGCGATGGAAAAAGAGGTATGGTCCATTACAAGTATGTTGCAAAAACTTTATGTGTGTTGGATGACGATGAGTTTAAAGTACAATGTCTAAAAAGCTTAGATCAGACTACACATTTCAAAGTGATAGACAATGACAAATGTGCCATTGCAAAGGAAGAAATCCTTGGAACGCTTCCAGAACTTCTTCCAGATGACGATTGTTTTCCGTAGTGTTGTAGACGTATTTGAAAATGTATTCATCTCCGTAACTTTTGTGGTAATTATGTGCCTAATAAAATTTAAAAATTGTACTGAATTGCGTTTGATTTCTACGCAAACAAATTATGGTACACAAATAAAATAGAAAGTGCCTATATGCAGCAAGAGCTAAGAAACAATAATTTGATTTTTTTCTCGCATATATTCCAATTTTTAACTAAGATACCGAATTTTAAAAGTTGAAGAGTACTAAATGTGGCCATAACAGGTTCCTCTACCCTATATGAGTAAATCTTATAAGTAATATTTTGATTTATAAAGAAAAATTCCAACAAATCATCACCATAGAATGGCATCTGGTTGTCGCGTACGGTACTTTTACTTCAAGATATTTAGCGTTAAATCAGTTAGCGGTTAAAATACCCACATATTACTTGTTTTACAATTAGATAATAAAATAAAATTGCCGTTTAAATATTTAATTTAATTAGACACTTTGTCTTATATTCTTTAATAAACGATTAAAACCCGCAGGATCAATCAAACTTTTTCTACTTAATTACTTTTCATTTTATTATCATCACTTAACGTAAATATCTGGTCTTGGAGTTATTTAAAATCATATAATCACCGATTTCAATCACAATATTAATTACTATTCGATTGCATCGATAACTTTGGGTAGGATTAAAATCACGAGGGTGTGAACGGAAAAATGTATTATATCCCGGTTCGGGCCGCGCACGAATTGTAAACGATCAAATGTTTCATATAATTCAACAGGTTGTCGACCGACTCTATATGCGAGCTTTATAAATATAACCCCCACTACAAATATCGCATTTCCCCGGTCGTATATTTTATTCGCCCACTGCGCCCGTATAAGCTTTACGAGCGTTCCACGTTTCCCTCTTGGCGGACGTTTAGTGTCACTTCAAAAACGAGGGGATGACATACCGGAAAGAGTATTGAGAAAATACAGAACTTAATTGATTACACCAACTCAACTCATTTATTCCTAAATAATTTTTGAATCTTTTCATTGTTTTTCAGGATTTATGTTACAGAATAACATTAAAATTAGAAATCATTGGGTTGGGTTGGTTTGGTTTGGATTGGGTAGGTATTGGGGGGAAACGGAAGAGAGTTTGAAACTGCGTGCACCGGGGAACGACATCTTTAATTTATACCGAAATTGGACGAGAACAGTAGGGAAGGGAAGAGGGTGAAATTGGCGACCCAGCGATCGACGGACGCTCTGAGCGACTCGCAGCCGGCGTAATGATCGTTCAATTAACCGACGGGCGCTCGCTCGCGGCGAAAGAACGAAACGTTGCCCCCGTGGGGCGATGCCGCCCCCTCGTACCTCCCGCCCCCCCTTGGAAACCCCACGGCTCACCAACCGGGAGACACATCTGTCAGAGTTGTCAGGTGTTCGCGATTCAACCGTGAACCGCGACCAGAATGGCGAACGCGAAACCAACTCAACGAACGATATAACGGTATATACAGGTGGATTTAATGTCGGTATACCTTCTCTCTTATTATAATTATTTTCAACTATATGTTGTAAATATCTTTAAGTATTCATCGAAAAATAAGTGTTTAATCCATTTACATTATTCAAAAGAAATGACAAGGGCAGCCATGGGATCACCTTTGTCATTGGTAATCGTCAATTTCTAGATAGAGAGTCCGTTGAAACCGAAGCTATGCGTTCTGATCTGGCAAGACCGTCTCCAGAAGTTTCTAGTCCACCTGAACTCGTCATGATCAAATTTACTAATTAGAACTAACACTAGATGCAGAACTAGCAACATTCGAGTTTAGCCATCTTAAGAGATGCACAGCTAAACTCGAATGTTTTTAGTTTTAGGGCCAGTGTTAGTTCTAATTTTAGTTGTTATTCAGCATTAGGTTATTATACACAGTTAACACATCTAGTTCTGTCTATTAATAGCGGGAATTTCATATAACTAGCAATATATGAATGTTGTATACATAGTTAGGAAACTACTATGCATTTGCACTGTTCCACATAAAATGCAACATAGCTTAATAGTACAGGCATTGGGTAGTTTTGCGAAGGAAAAGTTTTGCTTGGAAAAAGGTCGGAGCTAACACTAAACTTAGGCCCAGTTTATTCACCTTTGGTTACATTTAACTACTGGATATTGTCCATGGTTACTGTAATTTCACCTCACATGATTGGCTATTTGATCAGTAACTATGGTAAATATCCGATAGTTAAATTTAACCAAAAGTGAATAAACTGGGCCTTAGAACTAGAAACATTCGGATTTAGCCGCACGTCTTTCAAGACGGCTAAACGCGAATGATTCTAGTTCTAGGTCTTGTATTAGTTCTAGTGATAGTGCTAATGTAAAACTAGAACTAGGGTTTAACAGTATGTTTCTTAAGATGATTAAACCCGAAACTTTCTAGTTCTAGGTCAATTATTAGTCCTACCTTTAGTTCAATCAAAATATACATCAATCTAACGCCGAATGAAAATTAAAACTAGAACTAATACTAGAACTAG
The DNA here is from genome assembly GCF_000648695.1 of Onthophagus taurus. NCBI lineage: Eukaryota > Metazoa > Arthropoda > Insecta > Coleoptera > Scarabaeidae > Onthophagus > Onthophagus taurus. Next base: position 1,308,870 of record NW_019286118.1, read on the forward strand.
AAATATTCGGGTTTAGTAGCGCATCTGAAGAGTGTTAGTTCTAATGATGTTATTAAGTTAATTCTAGTTTTAGTTGTTGTTCAGTGATACTGATCGAATGTACAATTCTTTTAGTTGTCTTCAGTTATCTTCGTTGTCTTAAGTTGTTCCCGTGACAGTGTAAAGAATGGATTTAAAATTACAAGGAATTGAAATATGAAAATCGCTTGTTTTGCCAAAGTTTTATTTACACATAAAATTATGATATCTTTTGACGCTACTAAATTTTTTTTAAAAGATTAAATGTGGCAAGAAATACATATTATTCAGTTTTTAGCGATTCTTTCAGAAGACTTCGAGAAACAGGTAATCCTGCTCCAACAAAAGCTATTCGACTGCATGTAGTTAATGTAGAGGACGAAGAAGTTGTAATTAATGCTCTCATTGATAATCCTTCTATAAGCACTCGAAGAATAGCACACAACATACATGTAAGTCAAAATTTTGCATAGCTCGTATTGAACCGCGAAGTCCTTCATCCGTATAGTAAACAGAATGTGCAAGCTCTACTAGGAGATAATCAGCAACGGTTAGCATTTTGCGAATGGTTATTAACATTTTGGTTAACATTTTTTTTTTGGTAATTGGATTAGCTATCATATGTTAAAGTTTGATGGTGAGCTAATAAAACATCCTATATATATTGTAAATATCTTTAAGTACCTACTCATCATTTACATCATTCAAAAGAAATGACAAAGAGAATATTTTACTAGCAATGCGAAAGGCCACCGATAATCGTCAAATTCTACATGGAGATGTTTAAAAAAAAGCGTTAAAAAAGAGTCATTGGATACCAAAGCTAAAGTTTCTGATGCATGGAAAAGAGCGTCTCCATAAGTTTCTAGACCACTTGAACTCGCAACAACCCTATGATCAAATTGTCTAATTAGAACTAACAGCACCATCACTAGTTTCATCACACTTTCTAGTTCTAGATCTAGTGTCAGTTGTAGTAATAGTGTTAGTTCTACTAATAGTGTTAGATATATATACGTATTTTTATTTCTAAACCCGAAACTTTCTTGTTCTAGGTCAATTATTAGTTCTAGTTTTAGTTCAATCAAAACATACATCAATCTAACGCCGAATGACAATTAAAACTAGAACTAATACTAGATTTAGAAAAATTCGGCTAGAAACCAAAAACTTTCTAGGTCTAGTGTTAGTTCTAATGATATTATTAAGTTAATTCTAGTCAATGCTAAGTTGTTGTATATTTATTTTGAACATTTCGTATTTGTTTCTAAATATGGAATAACATAATAATTAAAGTTCGGATTTATAGAAAATATGCCTAAAAAATAGGCATAAAAAATCTAATTAGAAACCTGTACAAATCAGATAAAAAATTTAAAGTGGGATTCCCGGTATTTACTGATCGAGTCTTCAATTCTTTTAGTTGTCTCCAGTTATCTTCGTTGTCTTAAGTTGTTCGCGTGACAGTATAAAGAATGGATTAAAAGTTACAAGGAATTGAAATATGAGCATCGCTTGTTTTGCCAAAGTTTTATTTACACTTAAAATTATGATATGTATTGACGCTATTAATTTTTTTTTAAAAGATTAAATGTGGCAAAAAATACCACATAATTTAGCATGTCAAAACGTCATTGCATCAGAAAAAAACTAAAACTAATTGAAAGCCAAATCAAGAAACAATACACTATAAGTACGGCAATGTATGGCATCAACTTCCGGTTACACTGAACATTCTTGTTGAAAGCCATTTTCGGAAGAATTATATTAATTCAGTGTACAGAAGTTATTCAGGAAATAAAAAATATTCAAATTACCAAATACCCCATTACCCTCCACAACCAGTTCTAACAAGATGGGGAACATGGTTAGACGTATAGTATACAAAGACCTTTGACAGTTTCAAAATATTAGTAAATGCATTTCCAGCTACAGCTAATAATGCAATACAAGATTGTCAGGTTGTATTAAAAGAAGTAGAATTATAAAATAATTTGGCATTTATAAATACCAATTATAATTATAAAGTAAGTGATTCTATAAAATCGCTTGACAAGCAGGATTTATCTTTAGATAATAGAGTACAGAAAATTCATCAATTTTAAATGATATAATTGTTACAGATTTTATTATGGCCCGCATTAATTGCAAAATTCAAATATGCACCAATTACAAGTGTCGACGTAGAGAGAAACTTTTCGGCTTACAAGAATATATTAAGTGATAGAAGACATAACTTTACAATGGAACATTTTATGGAACAGCATTTAATAATTAGTTTTGTTTTGGGATTAGTAGTTTTTTTTATAAAAAAAAGTTTGGTTTGAAAATAGCTATATTTTTGATGAAAATAAAACAGCATTCTATTTTTTTAGATCACATTTTCGGCTTTTTTATATAAATTTGTTCAAAATACACATTTTTTGGTGTATTATTAGTTTTTATACCCTTTTCGGTATTTTATGCCTTATTAAAAAAAATTTACCTTTTTAATGATCTTTTGTCAAAATTTAATGCCTTTTTGGTGCTTTTTAATTCGATCACTGATAATAATTATGTATATATTACTACATACTTTATTAATGTATAGGTGAGCTCCCATATTTGCGCTTCGATCATAATGATCAGGAAAAATCCGGACATATCTGAGTTTATGACGCAAATGTGTTAAATAATATTAACCCAATTAATAATTTTGAGTTAACACACAAAATCTTAATTATTTTCATATCACTTTTATCCAAAGTAAAGTTTAAATTTTAAAAAGACTTTCTAAACCAACTAAAAAAGGAGAAATGTTGATATTTATCGACAACATTTTTATTGCACTCCCTGTAGATAGAAGTGCAGTTCTCTCGCCCGTTTAAATTGTCTGAATTATTTACGGGCGCGTTCGGACACGGTTAGGTCATGCATAACTTACGATCAGGGTTGGTGCTTCCAGGGCTTCGTATATCAAGTGGTCACCAACGAAAGATGAGCACTTTTCCCAATCGTCCGTCTCGTTGTAAGGTAGCATAGTCGGGGTAATTGTCGTACAAACCATTTTCTAAAAACAAAGTAAATAATCTTAATAAATAAAAAAATAAATTAAATTTAATTCATACAAAGTATTATATAGCGACATCTATAGATTAATGGCTTCAATAAACTCTAATGTAACATCGAAACCTTTAATTTTAATCTTACATAATCTAATCAATAACTATATATTTTATAAAGTAAATTAATTCCTTACCTGCATTCCACACTCATTTTCGGCTGATAAAAGAAGAGGTTTCCGTAAAGGATACACGTTATGGAATTGTCTCCGGAACGACTCAGCATAATAAAGTAATAATTTCTCTTTTTCGCTATTTTTGAGATAACTCTCCGGGAAATTAATTCGATCTTCAAAAACTGGATCTTTAATATCAGGCCAACAAAATCGAATTAAACCCAACTCTTTGCTGAGTTGGTCAAGATGACTTTCGTCTAATTGTATTGGTTCTGGTAAAATCCTCGGTGCGTCTAATACATCAAAAATTGAAAAAACATGTTCTTGCTCCTCCATTTCTTCTCCTTCGTACTCATCAAAACCGTATTCATAACCCATCGTGCTTTCGAATTCACTAGTGTCTCCCGTTAATTGGGAATCACCAACGGTGGATTTTCCTTCAACTGCGGCCATATTTTATCTTTTTAACTTATTAATCTTTTAATAGTAGGGATTGACGCAGGATATTATGACAGAAAGGTTAGTGTATTTTCTGTGGGTGTTACCATGGCAATATTGAATGTGATTTATAAACAGTTTTTTATTTAATTGCACAGCAATAAGTCGCACATAAAAAATACACTTATATTCGTCTACAAGATATCACAATTAAAAATAAATAAGTTCGAAATGGTCCGCTAGAAACGCTAAGTATTCCTTAAACATATTTAAACAAAACACTCAATAATAATAATAATAAGTAAAAATTAGGTAGATGCAAAAAAAAACAACAATTCTGTAAACCGAGCAATATTCGGGAAAATTCAATTCAACTTAGAGCGAAATCGATATTCTTACAGTTACGCTAATTGTAAATCACATACAAAAATATGTTATAAAATCTGTTTTCATTTTTTACTTTCATCCTTTTTCCATTTATCAATCACTTCTTGTCGAATGTCCGGTGCTAATTGACACCGCATTCCTCCCAAAACGTTATTAGTTGCGTTGGAAGCTATTATTATCGGTTGGATAATTGTAGGAGGAATTTGACGAAGAATCCCACCAACCGCACCAGTGTAACCTTTTTGTTCATGTTCGTGAGAAGCTACATGAACCAAATTTGAAGCTGCTTCACCAAAGCCCTAAACAATTTTAATTCACATCATAAATACAATGCAAAATAACAAAGATATAAAGATGAGTGGTTTTGAAAAAAAGTAAACAAATATAATTATGTGGTGGTGTTGTACTTTACCTGTCCAATTATATGAGAAAATCTGCACTTGTTTTAGTAATCCACACTTGTTAATGTTGTCATTATAACTTTAATTTCTATAGTAGTTTATGTAAACTCACAAAATTATTATTGACTGACGATAAAAGCATTAATAATAAATCACTAAAATTTTATTGGTAATAAAATTTAAATTTTTGTGGTGCCAATATAGTATCCATCGATAATTTATATTATTATATAAGTTATTTTTATAAGTTAAAAAGTATCAAAATGTAAAACGGCCGAAATTTCGAAACAAACGTCGGCTGATAGCAAGGTCTCTAAAGCGTATTGTACAAGGTTGGTCAGACGGAGGATTTTAACGTATGAAAAGTAAACACTCCTGACATGCTCTAACAATACATCCTTACATACTTTCATAATCAGAGTGTTTCATTAGGAAAACCAATATATTTGAGTTAAATTACTCGTTTCAGTCTCTAGCTCTTTTCCCTTTAAAACGCGTTCTGGTATCTCTGGCCAACCTGGTACAATACGCTTTACGGATTTTGAGCTGATAGTATCTGTCAAAACCATTAAGATTTATCTTAAGGGTGAGTATAATTAATATTCTCAAAACACACACACTGGGAATCGGGGCTAATCACCACCAAAGGTAAAGAATTACTAAAGGTTGTTCAAACGCAAGGACCTAAAAGTATCGGCAAAGAATATGGACACTAGAACGGGGCTGTGCCCACCACATCAACATTGAGGCTCCTAAATGACGAGAGCTTCGTTAAGATTGAAAAGAATAAAACCATTTGAACTGGAATGGTGAAAGTGGTAGTGAAGGAAGGTAATAAAAGGTACTAAAACATAGTCACGTGAAGGCAGTGTCAGATAAGTACTTTGTTATGTAACCATAGTAGATTAAATTAGAACCAAATAGCTCATTAGTGTTAATTTGTTAGATATTTCATTAAAAAAAGCTTATCTTCGGGTTGAGTTGTTTTCAAGTTGGATTGACTTGCTCCTAGATGAGGTAGCTTCCAGTTGTATTCGATTGGAGTCAGATCGCAGTAGGATTGCATTAGCTTTCTTTGAAGTTGGATAACTTAATGGTTTAGTACTTTTTGGGTTGAGTTGCTTTTAGGCTTGATTAACTTGCATTGGTGTAAAGGTGGCTACACACGTAACTGCCATCTTGACAAGCATGCATGATCAATCTTTTTGTACAAGCATGTAAAATTTCCCTTCGACACCACACGATACAAGTATGCTTGAACAAGTGTCGAAGAATTATAAATTATTGACGCAAGAATGAATATTTTGTTACAAAAAATTGATATTCTTCGCTGTTAAGAATATGATGCCATTTTTAGACTGAAAAATCCGTACACGTAGGGAGAAATTCCTACGTTTGGCCACATATCAAGCAGTGTGCTTGGTACACACGTGCGCTTTCGCTGACGCAAGCTTGCATGATCAAAATATAATCCATCATCAAGCGGATTGCACAAGCAAAATGTTTGTGCAAAATTATCCTACAAACGCTAAAGCATACAAAAAGATTGATCATGCATACTTGTCAAGTTTGCAGTTACCTGTGTAGCCACCTTTAAATTACTTTCAAATAGCTTTGCGATCGGGTTACGGTGGAGCAGCATTGCCATTCGTTAAAATTGAATTAGGCTGTTTATACACAGAGCCACTAAAAAGGAAGTGATCAGAAACGCGAATTACTAACCAATTTAGAGCTTCCTTAGAGTTGCTTCCTATGTATAATCAAATTAGACGCCACCTACGGCGCTACTGATTGCGAACTCCTCTGTGATGCACGGAAACTAGTTTGTAACTAATCACTAGTAATCCAACAGGATGAATGACCAATAATTCAACTTTTTACTCGTGGCGGAAGTGGAAAAACTCAAAGGCGTGGGTCGAGATCGGCAACGTGGTCAAATTGAACATGTATGCTCATTATTTTACTTTTAGGAATACAAAAATAGTGTGTCTTCATACATAATTTCGCAATTAACTAGTAGTAAAAAGTAGGTACTACACTGGCAATCTCATATCGAGTATTTCCACCGCCAGGGCAGAAAATCTTGCGAGTTAAGGAAATGGTTAGCTAAGCAGCCTCTGAGATCTGCTGCACGAGAGTTGTTTTGTATAATCAGATGCTGTGATAGATGCTGCACCATGACGTGGTCGTCTACCGCAGCAGTTGTATCACTTGGCATGTAGGGAAGTTTCGTCTTCTCACAAAATTGTGAAGGACACAAGCTGCTTTGTTGACGAATTTCACAGCTTCAGTTTCTCAGATGCGGATTGGACCATTCAAAACAGCGAACTTCTTGCACGTCATCCCAAAAGCAAATTCAATTGATTTTCTTCCTCGACTCAACCTATAATTGAATATCCTTTTCACGTTATCCAATATCCTTGACGGGTAGGGTCTCATCAGATATCGTATCTATGGGAATGCTTCATCAACAACATGAATAGTTCTGCAATTATGACTAAACTGAACAAACTACAGGTTTTGATCGCTGATGAGTAATTTCGTGAGTGGAGACTAATGAGTTAGAAACTGGTTAGTGACCCAAGTTAACAACCAGTTTAGTTCCTTTTCAGTAGCTCTGTGTGCAAACCACTTTACTTGTTAGTTTTGTTCCTTTCAGGTTGGGTTGCTGTCAGATTGAATTGCTTTCGGCGAGCAGGAGTTTGTGAGGTCTGTCGTTGATACAAAAAAAAAGAAGAAAAGACATTATCTGAAGAAAATAAGTGGGAGCAGGAGGTCCTCAACGAGCCTCCCTACAAAAAGTAATTGGTATCTTTGTTCTAAACGCGAATATGAGTGATGGAGACACTGCTGGAGGTACTAAATGTCGTGAGGAGGAAGATGGATGGTTATTTAATGAGGTGTGAGGGATGGCATATACGACGCACACGCGGGAGAGGAAGAGGACTGGGAACAGGGGGTGTCTTCAATGGGCTCCTCTAGCCAGATGGAGACACTGCCTGAAGTGTAGGACGCGTGAGAAGGAAAAGATGAAAGGTAGTCCTTCGATGAGATGGTTCTAAGGGGTTTTCACCCCTGTGATCAAGAAAAGAAGTCGAGGAAAGGGTTTTTTAGTTGGTCGGAGTGGGGTCAATCGAACCCGATACTACTTGATCTCTCACCATCTCAAATCAGGTGTCTGTTTGCAGATTTTCCCCGGCTTTGTAAAAAAGGCTGCTTTCGGGAATGCAAGTCAACATTCAGTTTGGGTTGCTCTCGGTTTGAGTTCAATAAGTTAAATTGAATTACCTTCGGGTTAATTTCTAATAGGTTAAGTTGCGTTCAAGTTCCTCTCATGTTGAATTGCGTTCAGGTTGAGTTGATTTGCTTTTGGGTTGGTTTCTATCAAGTTGAATTGCGTTCAGGTTAGGTTGGGTGATCATATTGGTATTAATTCAATCAATTTCGTTTCAATTTTACTTGTTATAATTTAACGACTCAGTTGAGGTTTCAGTATGAGTTTCCATTCTAACAAGATGTTTACTCTCTCTTGAAAGCGTACCCAACCCATCAATGTATGCCAGAAGAATAACTTTACGCATTGACTATAAAAGTTAAGTGTACAGTTAAGATGGTAAACAAATACATATATCGGTATATAGGTACAAATCCCCTGACTGCTCACATTGCCTAGTGATTTTCACGTCGCCTAGTTACCAGCCTTTAATTGTACACATGATGTAGTAATAATATCCAGCTCTTACCGTTTGTGCATCTTTTGTTGTGAACGACGCTAGTTAAAAAGACGTTACGGTTAAACCCAACCCAACCATGAGTGACAAAAATGTTGTGTATTCTGGAAGAAAAGGTACCAGAGAGTCTAGCTGGCATTCTCATCGAAGACGTATGAAAGACGTTGAAGGAGTGAGCACGTCTGCCAAAAAATTGAAGACTGCAGGTGATATTAATGTTCATCCATCATTTGGCTACTGCTTCGTTAATTTTGTTGCCGTGTTCATTGCAATCTCGAGCGTTGTAGTGTGCCATAAGTGCTATTCTAGAGTGATTTTTAGTCACACTTCAATGCGCGGCTTGAGCTTAAAAATAAGTGTTACATGCGAAAAGTGTGACAATATTAATAGTGTTCCAAATAGTCCATTTATTAGATATGCGTATGAACTGACTAGACGAATAGTATTAGCAATGTGTTTATTGGGAATCGGTATGAATGGATTGATAAAGTTCTGTGCTTTCATGGATCTGCTTCGACCGATATTTCAAACCGCTTATACAACTGCTGTGGATACAATTTCGGTCGCTGAACGTTCGGTGTGTCAAATTAGTATGGAGGGAGCAGTGTGAAAAGAAACTGACTGTCCGTGGTGATGGGTCTTGGAGGAAACGAGGATTCACATCGCTTTTCGGCTTAGCTTCTTTAGTTGGCTGACGGAAAAGTTGTCGACATCATCGTTAAATCTAAGTAGGTACTGCAAAAGTTGTGAAACTTGGGAAAATAAAAAAGATAGCGTTAGAGTATGCGGAATGCCTTGAAACCGATAAGACAGTTTGCCAGTCAAAGTATAAAGGTTCTGCAGGAAAAATGGAAATAAACTCAGTAATCGAGATGTTTATACGTTCCCTTAGTCTGTATAATGTTAAATACATTTCTTACATCGGCGATGGCAACAGTAGAAGAAACACTGTGTGCAGAAAAAAAAGAAAGCATTGATCACGTGGAAAAACGCATGTGAACTGGATTGCGTAACGTTAAAAAATCAAACAAAGGGTTTAGTGGAAAGGGTAAATTGACTGGTAAACTTATTGACGATTTAAGTAAATATTATGGTTTAACAATTCGGCGTAATCCTAATTCAATAGAAGATATGAAGAATGATATTTGAGCAACTCTATTTCATAAATTGTCAACAGACGAGAAGCGTGGTGTGCGTGGTAAGTAGCTTTTGCTGAAGGAGCCTTAGATAATTATAAATATCCAATGAAACCGGAAGTTTTTGGAGCTATTCAACCTATCTATGAAGATTTAAATAGAGAGTATTTGCTTGAGCGTTGCATGGGAGGATACACTCAAAATAACAATGAAAGCTTTAATTCATTAGCATGGTCCATTGCTCCAAAGGCCACATCAAGCGTTAAAAAAATTTTTGATTTAAGTACAGATGTTGCTGTTAGTATTTTTAACGATGGACTGAGTGTAGTTTTAAAAATAATGGAGCTTATGGAAATAACGATTGGCTATAACTGTTACAATTTCTGCAATAAAGCGAGCGAAATCCCTAACAACGACCAGAAAATTGCGAGAAGAAAAAAATAGCAACATTGAGGGTCAACTTTATGGTGCTGGAATAGCTGACTAATGGTAAGATCCTATAGAAACTCATTTGTTTAAATTTATATATGAACTCTAGAGTTTTAAAACTTTAAAGCATTTTTTCTCGAAACTACATTTTTCAAACTTGCGCGACAAATAACATTTACTATTTTTGATAGATTAACTTCAGATCTTAACTGCATCTTCAGAAATAGATTATTTAAGGAAAAGCGTAGATTTTTCGAAATATTGATTATTATGAATAATTTTCGGCGAAATTTTTTCGTGAAAATCACTTCGTAATCTTTAAAGGCATATCATTTTTACAAAAATTAATTCTTTGACAAACCGCTACGTTTTTCTTTAAATTTTGAGCTAAACTTTGAAAAGAACTTTCGTTTTCTATTCTAGGTTATGATTTGCGTCTTCTATATATCGCATAGAAGAGCGCGACGAAAAAACCAAACCTGGATTTAATCTGTTGTAAGACTATTAAAAAAAAAACATTTCACGAAATTTATGAATATAGCTTTTAAGATGCAACAATAAGCCTTAATATTCCCAGTTAAAAAAAAAATCTTAAAGATAACCTTTGAAAACAGGCCTCTACACTGCTATTACCCCTTAAGAAACAAAAAGGTAGTTCTTTTATCATCTCTTATAAATTCTTCCACATTCTCCTAAGCACATAATATAATCTCAAACACACATACAGCCTCATTTGCCAAATAAATGTTACAGGGTGACTTATTATAGTTAAAAGTTGTGTCTAATTCCGAAAATGTTGAACTTGGCATACATTTTCGCTTTAACCACTCAAACATTACCACAATATGTTAATAAGTACACGTATTAACCCTTTCGTGTTTGCAACAGCAAAAGATAGATTTTTAGATCTTCTACATTTAAAAAAAAATCGTAATGGATAAGATATTTTTTTTTAGATTTCAATTTTCAAAACCATCTCTTCTATATGACCCTTTTACCTATATAATAATTACCTCTCTAACGACGTTATATGCATACGAAACACCTTCACGTAAATCTTGAGGTTGATTATATCGTAAACGTTTGATACTTTTTCCAGAAGATAACATATCAAATGCAGTTTCAGCCGTTATCTTAAAAATAATTAAAAAGAAAAAACTGAAAAATTAAATAAAAATCAAACACTTACAAGTACTAAATGTATAATTCTGGAAGCCAATTCTAAAGTAGCAACAAGAGTAGATTTAGTAAAACTATTTGCACCTCTTTGAATACCACGAACGATTCGGCCGTCTTTTTGATATTGTTCAATTGGCATCCAAAATAAATCCCAAATTCCCTGGACTTTAAAACAAAGTATTAAATAAAATTAAAAATAAATATTAACTTATACTACTTACCCAGTTGAAGTAAAGCATGCATAGGACCGATTCCACCCAAAACACCCGGAATTTGATTCTTTTTAATATCTTCTAACCATTTTGACCAAAGAAACTGGAATAAATTATCCATCCCCAAAATACCACGCGAATTAATTAATTCTTTTAGTTTTATTATAGAACAATTTAAATGTCCTATTCCCATAAGAAGCCCAGGCAAAGGCCCATGACTCATATCAACCCTTTTACCATGATAATCGATACGAATGGAAACCTCCGGGGAAAACATAACGCTTTTAAAGAAAATCGGAGATGAATCTTGAATGCAATCATCTGGTACGACATTTGTAGTTAATGATTCTTCCTTCGCGGGATTCTCTTCGTTTAAACTCAACAAATCCTGATCTTGCTCATTAATATCGCTGGTTTCACTGGTTTTTTGATCATTACGCGATTTTGAAATAACTGGTGGTTGATGGGTTGGAGTCGAATGTTTCGAGGGAATCTGAATTTCAACGCTATCTTCCGGCAAACTGGTCATTTCCGAAAAGAAATTAACGAGAAATAAAAACGAATCTTGATCGATGTTTAACCGAAGCGGAAGCATTGAAATTTTTAATTCACACTCTTCAGTTTTGAACGCGGGATCTGGTCTTGTGTGAATCGCTTTCACGGAAAGCTAAAATTATAATTAACAGAATCGATTGAGGAAAAGTATTTTTTTATCGTACCATATGAGAATGGCTTCTTTTTGGATTCTCTTCTGTACTATATTCATACAAAAATTTATTGATTTCACTACAGGCCAATTTATCTTTAACCTCAATTTCAGTTATTAAAAGTACTTGGCGGGATGCTTGTGTTGTGTGATCAGGGTATAAATCATGTTGGAAACGAACCTAATTAAATTCATTTAATGCGATTAAACAGTTAGTATCCCAAATTATACCTTATTTAAATGAAGCTGCATTAAAACGTTTTGATCTCGATTTACTCCACCGCATAATGGCCATCCAACTTTTTGTTTCTTTTTGTTTTCCGCTTTGGTAAATACAACCTCTCCAGCTGGTGTGTTTGAAAAATTAACGGTTGCGGTGTCGGCAAAATTAACGGTTTTCTTTTGAACTTCTTTTTCGTTAATTTTAAAATCATTTCCTCCATACATATCCCAAGTTAGAGTCAATTCTCGTAAGGTGTATCTAGTTACTGGTTGGGGATAACTATTTGGTGTCTTTAAAAAGTCGATTTTTCCTGGTTTGTTGAAATGCCGGTCGACTAAACGAACCGGAACTTCCGTTTTCCAATTAATTTCCGGTGCGGAGTAATTTGACTGGAGTAAAAACGAAAAGAGTTAAATTGAAGGGGAGATTTCTTGGGGGGTGACTCACCGTGTTACTGGTACCTACTAAGTCGATGAAACAAAATTCGTCATCAGTATCACTGCTCAAATTTGTTCTAAGAGGTATTACGTCACCTTTTTCGGATTTGACGAGCGTGAAGTTCGAGTCGAGTGTTGTTCGGTTCTTTTCATCAGGAAAAAAGAATAATTTTGCCCCGGTTCCTTGAACATCTGATATGTTTTGTTCTTAAATAAAGAATTATAAAACAGTTTTATACGAAATATCCTTAAATAATAAAATATTTACGTTCTAATCGTTCATCAACATCCTCCATAGCTTCGCAAATCTCCTTATTGATTTGTTCATGTTGACTATCAGAAAGTTTGCTGATAATAGTAGGTTCAATAGGGACCAATTGAGGTTCTGGTTGGTGACTAGGACTGCTGCAAGGTATTAAGGTATCGTCGTTTTTAACCGTATCTCCATAAGCAGCGAGATATGTGATTAATTGCATTAAAGCCCGGCCGCTATCCGCACATGTTCGTATATGTAATATATTATTAGCCGCCCTTAAATCCACCAAAGGAAAAATTCCGCTTTTTTCGTCATGAAGTTTTAAGCTAATTTCGAAAAGCCCCAATTGCACAACGTTCACGTAATCGCGACGCAAATCGATTGCCGCTTCCGAAGGTTTTCCATTACGCGGGGGCGCTTTTTCACTTAAAAATAAACCGCAGTCTTCAGCTAAGAAACGAAGGGTCGAAGAACATGATTGCGCTGCTAAATGGCAAGATAAACTAAAACTTCCTAGGGTTATTACAGAACGCAATGGTAAAAATTTTGGTCTAAAAAAAAATGTATTAAAAAATTATAAAATGCAGCGAGTAATGCGACCACGATAATCCGAATCTTCATTCAATAATCCGGACAAGTATTTCAAATACATTGTGTACTTTATAATCCGTATCTGCGTTTTTTACACGTCTACTTCATTCAAAGTACATATTATACCCATAGCAAAACTGAAATCGATAGTGAGGGATTCCCCTAACTTCATAAATTCGGGCGAGTATAATATCTGGGATTCGTATAAGCAGTATGTGTCTTTGATTTGCTTGCAAAGCATCACGACTGAAGTTTAATGATTGCTTAGTTGTTTGTTGATGGTCATGTAGTACATACGTATTACAATACCTTCTAGAAGAAAATATATCACGCTAACAATAAAACAAAAGTCCGATATATTAGAAAAACTAGTTCGTGGTGAAAGTGGAAAAGTGTTGGCAAATGAATACGGAGGAGGACCATCACCATGTTTAATTTAAAGATGATTTTGGACTATGGAACTTCTTTTAGATTCATTACTAAATGTGATTTCAGTTCTGCTCCCAGAAAAACCTTACAAAAAGCAGAATATTTAAATATGCAATCACATTTGTATACATTGTTTTGTACGCAACGATCAAGACACATTCCAATTTTGTGCATTTGCAGTTTTATACTGAAACCTATGGAAATGATAAATTTAGAGCTAGCAGAGGCGCATTTCAAACTTCAAAAAAAGACATGGTCTGCGTATTTTAAAAGTGTGTGGCGAAAAACTATTTACTGATCAAATTCCGTCTATCCTTTCCCAATTGAACTTTCCGTATTCGGAAAGTAGATAAAAGAATTAAACCTCGGACCTATTAAAAAATCTGTTGTGTATTGGAAGATGCTGCCTGAAGAAACGTTGGTTCGGACTCAGAAGAAGACCGCACTAGGTCAAAAAATAAGCAAAGAATGCGTTATATTTCTAGCGTGTTGTAATGCTGATGGTTCACAAAAATTAAAGCTGTTAGTGATAGGAAAGGTAAAAAATCCGAGGGCTTTTAAACACGTAAACATTTCTGTTCACAACAGCAATTTTCTTAGACAGTCTTAATTTGCCTGAAAAAGGTCTGCTAATCATCAATAACGCCTAAGATTATAGAACTACAGAAGAGCTGACTAGTGAGGATAAACAATTTCCAACATTATTTCTTCCACCACGAAAGATATAAAATAGAAAGAGGGAACGTAAAACGAATGGTGATAAAAGCCAAAAAGAAGGAATGGAAAATTTTGGCAATAGGATGGAAAGCGGAAGTAAGGAAAACCAAAAATTATTCTATAGGGTATTAAAATGGGTAAGAATAGAAAAGTCCAATGATGTACGAGCATACATCTTCAACAAAACAGGAGAGATATTGATAGACGCAAAAGAAATAATAGATAGGCGGAGAAAATACTTCCAAGATGTTCTGTGCAGAGAAATAAATATAGCAAAAAGTAGACAATAGGAAAAAAAGAATGAACATGAAAGAGATTCTCATCTTGTTGAATTGGAGGAAGCGATAAACACTCTGAAGAATGAAGAAATTCCAGGCTGGGACAAGGTAACAACAGAAATGCTCAAGTACATGGAACGAGGAACAAATACCAGAGGACTGAAAGAAATCCCTAATTGTACCAATATACAAAAATAAGGAAAATAGGAGGGACTGTTATGGAACATTATGGATAGGAGGAACAATTATAGGGGTATAATGTTAATTAGTACAGGAATGAAAATATTAGAATAAGTCATAGATAAAACGATTAGAACAACATTTTTTGGCGATATTTGCATGTTTGTATTGTTTTTTGTACCGTTGACAGCTTTAAATGTCAAAAAAAATGACAGTTTCAACAATTATGAAAAATTAATGATAATGGGTACAGTGACACACATTTAATGTAGTTTCGTTATTGGTAGCTGTCTTCGGTCGTCCACTTTTTGGAAGGTTTTTAACACTTCCGGTGTTATAGTTATTTACGTAACCAGTTATGAAAAGACAAGCGAGCGAGTTCTGCAAATTACGTAAGTTAAACAAAATTAGCAGTTTCATAACGTGTTAAGTACAAAATTTTATCTAATTCCATTGAAAAAGCAATTTTTGTTCAAAACTTGACTTATTCTATTAGTGATAGATGTCAACTTATCAATTTGTAGTTAGGTAATGGAATTCATTACATCACCAGTTATAAAGAAAGTGACGTTACATAAAGCGTCATTTACACGGGATAGTAACTTGCGAGAGTAATTTAATTTTAACTTCTGAGAGTAATTTGCGCTAGCGTTTACATCTAAGCAAATTTTGTGTGCAAGTTCTCTCTGCAAGCGCTCTATAGAGAGAACTTGCGGCAAGTGCTTGCTGGCGCGTTTACACAGTCTGAAAATTTTCTGCAAGTACTCTAGGGACAGTAAGTGACTGCATGCGCGTATGTGTACGATATAATATATTCTAGTGTTAAAAAATGTCTCGCCGCAGATAGAGAGCTGCGGCCGCTGCTGTTCTTATTGCTATTTCACGAAAACGTCGGAGAGAAAAGACGAGAAAAAGAATATGGGTCACAGAATGAATAAACAGAAGGTCTGTTCTTGGTGTTGATGCAACGTTCTTAAATGAATTAAGAAGTGAAGATCCAGCAACATTCAAAAACTTTCTGCGTATGTCAAAAACCGACTTTAACTTTTTACTTCAACTAATTTCGGATAAAATAGCAAAATTAGATACAAACATGAGTGAATCCATAAAACCAAAAGAAAGCTTGGCTCTGACATTGAGGTTTACTGAATTTCAGCTTCGCTTGTATCAAATTTATCCGCTATAAATTTTATTGCCTTTTGTTTCCTATCTCTATCCCTGCATATTTTTGATTTTATTTGCCATAATTCGGGAAACTCTTGAAAAACACCTATTAAAGTCAAAGTTTCCTCTTTTGACCATACGCGTTTGCGCTCCATTTTAAAAACCTCCTACTCACTTCCACTATTCACTTGCACGAAAACTTCCTACCAGACGGAAATAAATTCTAACTTCCTAAACAGCTCTCCCAACTTGTTTACACACGCAAGCGATATATGTCGCGATTACTTGCTACTTCAGCGACTTGCTCTGTGAGAACTCTCAGAGAGTGATTACACGTACAATTTTTTTGTGGAAGTGCTATCAGACACAAGTACAAGCACAATTAGGTAATAGTATTTATATTACAGTACAAGTGAGAAAACTAAGATTTTTCATTAACGTGTATGTCGGATTTCTACATGAGCAAAAGGCAAGTGTGGAAAGATATACAAGTTAGTGGAAAATATTAGTTTTCCATGTGTGCTGTCTAGCGTTTTGTTCAATTCTGCTATTTAGAGAAAACCCGGTCTTAAAATTCCTGGATAATTTCATGTTGACATGTCATGTCATGCTCTTAATTAATATAAACAACCATTTGTGTTAAATTGTTAGTTGTCATCATTATGCATAAAATTAATAAATTAATCAAAATTAATAACTTACATAAGTGAAATACTTAATTAACTTTCCACATGTGCTGTTTAAACTGAGAGTTGTTCCTTTAAAGGTTTTATATTTAGCTAACAGTGGTTGAACTGTTAGCTAGTTATTGGCTATATTCCAGACATTTGACACACCTGTATATACATTTCCTGCAGCAAATTGTACGGCACTTTTGCAGCCTATGGACCAAAATGCCATTAAACTGACAAAATTATTTTATCAGAAATGTCTTTTAGCCCATATTTTATCTAATCGTTATTAGATAATATAAGAAGACATTGTTAAATTATTATAAGTTATATTATTAATTATATTTACTATGCAAAGCTTGGGAAAAAGCCTCCCCCAAAATCTTGGAGAAATGCTGGCACCAAATTATGTCTCACGCGGCAAATACCAACTCAGACACTGAAGATCTGTTTCCTCTGAGTCAATTGTGGCAGAATCTGCTTTCCTTGGATGAAGAACTTTATGGTAAACTACCGCACAGTTAAAGCTGAAATTGTTCGTTTAGCATTTTATTCTTAATAATTCGTAAATATTCATCAGATGGTTCAGATATGATGATCTCACTGAACAGAATCTCACGAATGCAGAAATACGTATTTGGCTTGAAAATGATGAAGATTTGTTACTACTGGAAGAGTTTTAATGTGTGCAAAAAGTGGACAAAAGAAAATGATATTGCCCTAAATGTGTAAATAAATGAATAAAATATCCTTCTGTTCACTTCTATTGTAAATAATCTTTATGTGAATTGTATTTTTTAGTTGTTTTGCATTAAATATGTCGCTTTTCAATAAAAAAGTTGTCTCGCTTCCGCAACCGAATTATTTACTTTTCCAGATCACCGCGGTTTTAAATAGTCCGGATTATCGAGGTCGCACTATATTTAAAAATACCTGTAATCGATTGCACAATCCCATAAATGTAAATGCAACTCCGTTAAAACCTCTTTCGCGTTATAACCGGTTATTGTATAGTCGATAACATTGAAGAAATCTATTAATTGTGTTATCCAAGTGTTTGGTTCTAGGCACATTCGGTGCTTTAATGTTGCTTTATCGATTCCTATAGCTACCGTAATTGTCTAAAATAATTTCAATTACGAAACATTTAATTAACTTTTTGTTAATTAATTTACCTTTACTTGATGTGTTTCATGATTCGCCTGAACCTTAACAGCAACAGACAACATATCCCGTTTTCCACCGCGATTTGTACACTCCTGTTGAACACCATTGTCACTTTTATAAATAGTTGGGTACAAATGCTTTCCTAAAATCGAATCGATTTCCAAAAGAGCTGGTGATTGACTTGGAATAGATCTCATATCTACAAAGAATTATTATTAACCGGTCAACATTCATTAAATTTATTTCATCTTACCACAGTGATACATTTCAGCTTTTCTTGCAGTTGCACAAACGTATCCTAAATTATTGTCACCATTGTAGCCGCTAACGTTAAAAATCGTCATGTCGTGTAATTGAAAGACAAATTCACCCTGTTGGTTTGGAATCACGTTCGAATGAAGATCTCTCACTGGAGTATTCATACCGACTAATCCCAATTTTATGTGTAAATTTAAAGCAAATTGCGATTGTCTAACCACATCTTTACAAGTTTGACGTGGTGTTCGCATCGAACGTTCATAAGCTGAATAATAAATTTGAGTCGGGTCGCTTTCTTCGTCACTTTCCGATTCCGAACCATAATTTATGTTGCTTTTGCACATTCCAAATGTATCAGTTTCATGAGTGGTAAAATCTAAAATTATTAATTTTTTAATAAATTATTATTATCACACAAGAATGAAACCAATTTACTTGGTATTATATTGTCGTTGGTGTAAGTGTTACAATTTCTAGGAGCAGATGGTTCCCATAACAATAAATCACTATTTATACGATTATAAATAACTTCATAAATATGTTTAGTAAGTAATTGTAACGAAACAACAGGAAGATGCATTTCTAACTCAATTAAAGAATTCGATAAAGTATTATTTACGAAATCTTCCATTTCTTGCTTATCGCCCGGTGTCTCAGCTTGAGTTTTCATATGCGGATTATCACTCTCGTGAATTTCCCTTTTAGAACTGAAAGGACTTGGTTCTTTCTTATGTTCACCCATAAGATTCCCATAAATCGATTGACACATCGTGTCAAATTCGGCTTCGGGAATATGATGAAGTTCAATATCAGAATTTTTAATCGGATTTATTTTTAAAATTAACTGCGGAAACGCCGTTATCCCGTTATATCCAAGCGATTCCATTAATTTTTGATCGCTTTCAACACGCGCTACGGCCAAAGGACTAACCAATTCATTCTCATGATAAAGAATATCTAAAACTCGGAAATCTAATGTGTACTTTTGAAATATTTGGGAGGTTTGTATCGATGTGAAAAGCGTTGCGTCACTTATTTGAAGTGTTAAATAATCGAGTCTAACGTTTCTTTTATACCATGGAACGCGATTTGGATCACTATGTGCTCTTAAATCTGGTATAGGAAAGCTGTAAATTATAAATTATTAATTTTAAGATTAATTAATAAAGATTTTTGGCTAGTTATAAGTTACTTTTCATACCAATTAAGCCGCGGTCGCTTGCGGACGAGGCATTAGAGCATATATGTTGTCCAATAGGGTAGCAATTGTAGCCCCATGGCCGCAAGTGATGTCGGCTTACGAGAATAACTTAGTACTTGTCATCTTAATTAAGCCGAGGTCGCTTGCGGCCGAGGCATTAGAGTTTATGTTGTGTAATACAGAAGGAATTGTAGCGCGATAAAATAACATAGTACTTTCCATCCCAAGTAAGCCGAGGTGGCTTACAGCCGAGGCAGTAGAGAATACGTTGTTCAATAGGGTAGCAATTGTATTCCCACGGCCGCAAATGACGTCGGCTTACGAAAATAACGTAGTACTTTCCATCTTAATTAAGCCGAGGTCGCTTGCGGCCGAGGCATTAGAGCATATGTTGTTGAATAGGATAACAATTGTAGCCCCACGGCCGCAAGTGATGTTGGCTTACGAAAATAATTCAATACTTGCCATCCATTAGAGTTTATGTTGTGTAATACAGAAGTAATTGTAGCGCCTCGGCCGCAAGCAACCTCGGTTTAATAAAATAACACAATACTTTCCATCCCAACTAAGCCGAGCTCGCTTACAGCCGAGGCATTAGAGCATACGTTGCTCACTAGGGTAGCAATTGTAGCCTCACGGCAGCAAGTGACGTCAGCTTACGAAGATAACTTAGTACTTTCCATCCTAATTAAGACGAGATCGCTTGCGGCCGAGGCATTAGAGTTTATGTTGTGTAATACAGAAGTAATTGTAGCGCCTCGGCCGCAAGCAACCTCGGCTTAATAAAATAACACAGTACTTTCCATCCCAACTAAGCGGAGCTCGCTTACAGCCGAGGCATTAGAGCATACGTTGTTTAATAGGGTAGCAATTGTAGCCCCACGGCGCTAGTGACGTCGGCTTACGAAAATAACATAATACTTTCCATCCTAACTAAGACAAGGTCGCTTGCGGCCGAGGCATTATAGCACAGAATGGGACAGTCAAACCGCAATATTTAAAACTATTATAACTAAAAGTATTATAATACATAAAGTTAATTCTTTTTTGCAAAAAATATTAAGACAAAAGATGAAATTTTATATAGAAGAAGAAAGAAGTTTTTAAATACACTTGACAATTAAGCCAACATGCTTAATTAGACTGGTGAGCAATGTGCTTTTGCTGATACAGCTTATTTAGAAAATGGTCAAAGTTATGTGCACGCACAGCGCGATTTCCGTCGACATTTTTATTTACCGCCTCACGCTCCTGTTCCGAGTAGGAAAGCCATTTCTGTTTGGACTCTTAACTTAATAACAAGGGCAAACAATAAAAAGAAGACGGTACACCTAATCCTCTTTTTACACGAATTTGATTTAACACGAGTTAAAAAGAAAAAAAAGTTCTTTTTTTACACGAATTGTTTTGTTTTATCACGATTTTCAATATTCTATGCATTTTTCTTGAATCCCATAGAGCAAATAGAGCGAGATGGAAAGACGAGCGGCTTTAGGCTGTTATTGTGTACTAAAATAAAAATTTTAGATCAACTTGCAACAGGACAAGGCGCAACGGCTGTAGGAAAGCATTTTGGTATTCATGAAGCTACCATAAGAACGATCTAGAAAAATAAAACTGCGATCAGAAAATCGGTATGTTCTGGAACGAAAATAAGTGCTATACATAAGAGATATTATCAAAGAGAAGGTGGGAAAAGCTTTGGTAATGTGGATTGAAGATACATCACAAAAAAGAATACCAGTAGATGGAATTGCTACCAAGCAAACAATATTAAGAATCTACATTTATAGATTAAAGAAGTTGAGTCAGGTACTTCATCTCAGTCAAAACAACCTGAATTTGCTGCAAGTACAGGTTGGATGACAGATTTTCTTAAATGACATGCTCTCCATAATATAAAAATTAAGAAAGAAACTGAGTCTGCAGATGAGTTGGCTGCCAAAGAATTTCCTGAAAAACTTAGAAAATTATTGAACTTAGAAAAACTTAAAATGATTGAAGATGGAGGATGTAGATGAAAGTAGCCTTTTTTGGAAAAAAATACCGATTAGAACTTATGTTCCAAAATCGCACAAAACTGCCATTGGTTTTAAAGTAGCTTTAAAGTCTAACATTGTTGTTTTGTTCCAATGCTTCAGGAGAACTATCTTAAAACCACTGCTAGTAAATCGTGCTTTAAAACCACGCTCGATGAAAGGTGTAGATTTCAATAAATTGACAATTCACTGGACAGCAAACAAAAAGGCCTAGATGACCAGTGGAATCTTTACAGAATGGTTCCAGAAATACTTCATCCCAGAAATTAGACATTACATGAATGCAAAATGTCTAAAATTTAAAGTCCTTTTAATTCTAGACAATGCACCTGGTCATCCACTCTTTTAAATCGTACTACATAAAACATTCATTCAAATGATAGACATGATGTGATAGACAAATTAGCCCATAATGTGGATTTAACAGTCATTGATGTGTGGAAAGTTTTTCTATTATGAACTGCATTAATCAAGTTGTGTTAGCGTTAGCTAACTTAAAGCCACCAACCTTGAATTCATGTTGGAAAAATATTTGGCCAGAATGTGTCAAAAGCAAAAATCCTGATCCTGTCATCCATAATAACACTGCTTTTACTGACATCACAACGCTGGTACATACAATTGGTGGAGATGGATTCGATGATCTATCATTTGCTGATATAGAGGAATTATTATGTTGATAAAAGCTTGAGCGAAAATGAAATTATACACATCACGATAATGACGAAGAAGATCCTTCCATTTTAAATGCACCTCTAATTAAAGAAGGTCTTGATCTTGCCAGGAAATTAGGTAATCATTTTGAACAACATGATCTTGATGAAGAACGAGCTGCAAAATTACAACGTGAACTGAAATCATTAATGGCAATTAATGGCAACTTTATAACGGTTTATCGCGAAATCAAACACAATATTTAATGACTGATTTCCTTCTAAAAACTACTAAATTATCAACACAGGAGACTAGAGATGATGATCCAGAAATAATTTCACAAGATGATGAACAATATAATTCTAGTGATGGCAGTGATATTGTAGTCTTACGCAAACGTATGTGTTTATTGTCAGAAAATGACAATGCATAAAATTTTGTTATGTTTATATTACTTTCACTTTTTTTTATATTAATGAATTTCAGATATTTTCTTTTTTCAAAGTATAATATATTTAATGAATTAAAATGTGTAAGCACGTAATAAATTCTTAACTGAACTCTAACAAGAATTTTTTAATATTGTTTACACCTAATTCTCTTTTTACACGAATTTTTTGGGAACATATCTATCGCGTAAAAAAAGAATTAGGTGTATATAATTGGCTCATACTTCTTTGAGAATGATGATGGCCATGCAGTTACCATAACATCAACGCGATATGTTTGAATACTAAAAACCTTTTTCATCTCACAAGTACATATGAATGATAATACTCGTTTCCAACAATATGGAGCAACTTGTCGCACAACTAGGATTACATTGACCACATTACGTGACTATATTTTATGGGGATATCTTAAGTCTAAGGTGTATGAAGACGCGCCATCCTTGTGAAGTAATACTCAACAAATGATTTTTTTTGCTTTATATGCAATTTCATCTTTTCACCTAACATTTGTTGCAAAAAAAATTAAATTTATGTTACATAATACTTTTTTAATAGTTTTAAATTGTGCAGTTTGACTGACCTACCCTGTATGTTGTCCAATATGCTAGCTGTAGCAGTGCCTCAGCCGCTAATTAATAAATAAATGAAAAATTAATTAAGTTATACTTAGTAACTAGCCAAAACCATCTATATTATCCTTATATTGCCATATTTACCGTAACTTTACTGAAATTGATGGCGACGACATTTTTATATCCAACTTAGATTCAGAATGACTAATTAAACTTGTCGTTGATGGAATCCTCCATATATCTTTACCTTCTTTATCAATTACACAAACGGGAGTTGGATCTAAGAGTGCCCTTAATCGATCAATTAATGTGATATCTAATTCTATAGAACATGTATCTAAAGCTATCCTACAAAAATAAAAAGGTTAACATATCGAATTTTTTAATACAACCAATTCTTACTCTATTTCAGTCTTTGGAGCTGATAAATGTAAATTGCCAGGTTTTCCAGTCTTTTCAATGTGTTTGAAATTCAAAGATAATTGGGGCTTTGAATTGGTTGGACTTTCGAGTGGATTTCCGGAATGAAAGCTCAACAACCTTACAATGTTTAACTTTTCTTGGCCGTTCGTTACACTTTCAATCAGTTCTACTTTAGCCATTGTTAATTTTCCGTTTACGGAAAATGCTGTGTTTGTTGTTGTTTCTTTTGCTTCTATATGAACAGGAGCGGCTAATAATCTAAATAAAATTACCTTTTTAAGTATTTAAATTAATTAATTAATTTAATAATTACCTTAAATGATTCATATTGGGTAATTTCTCATCGTATTCTTTACTAACTTTATCTAAGTCTTTAGCTCCATAGCCATTTTGATAAGGATGTTCAGCAAAAAACGTTTTTGAGATATTTTGCATCTGAACAACACTAGCAGGTATGATTCTTAAATTATCTGGAGAAACAGCTAAGATATCTTCGTGTAATAACAAGACGGAAATTGAAGCTACTCTTATTTGAAAATGCGATATTTCAGCAGTTGGATCTGCTTCAATATTATGAGCTATAAGAAAAATATATTTGATGCAGCTATTTGTGAATGAAATTTCTATAATTACATTTTCTTCTTCTAGCTGATGAAATTTCACTTGCACTACTGGTAAGACTTGATGTTAAACTTGATTCCATACTACTACTTGCATTTGAGGTGGTGCTATCAAACATACTTGTGTTAGTTTTTCCTCTTAAAGGAAAGAAAATGCTATCGTCATCATCTTGGGGACTTGCTGACCACCCATGCCCAGGACCTTGAAGACCTTTTCCTTGATTAATATTCAAGGGATGTATTTGATTTTGTAATTCTTGCTCTATCCTTTCGAAATCCGCTGATGTCATAGGTTTTTCGGTACATTTATGTTTTGGGGGAAGATTACTAGTGTCTTCTAAATCTGGGCTCGTCAAACCATTCACTAATTCCACTAAAACAAATAATTGTCTTGGCGACATAAATACCGTAAACGTTCCAAACATAGCTTCTATCGAAACTTTCGGTCCAACAACTAGTTCAGGCTGTTTGATTCTTACTCTAATCTCTTGTACACCATTTAATTTAGCAAACATGATAACGTGTCGATCCGTATTAACTTTTCGGCCGGTTTCTTCTTGATCTTCCAGCGAACAATTGCACCTTTCATCTTCGTCAGATTCGGTTAAATCCGAAGCTTGGCAGTGTTTGCATGGAGATCGTTCTCGCACTGACTTTGAAAACGTTCGAGCTTTTGTAGGAAATTCGATTGTGTGAAATGAGACTCCAGTTAAAATGAAATTTTTGCACGTTACCAGCGAATCAACATATGCTTTACTTTGTTCTTTCACGTTAGCATCAGGAGTTTCTCCAGTTGGCGGATCATTTCCGGCTTCATCATATAATCTTATACTAAAAATAATAAATTATTAAAATCCTTTTTAATTTGTTAAAACTAAAATTGTTGAGACTACATGAAAATGATTAGCCTTTGTTTACGCAATTATTATTGGAGTACTTTTAAATATAGAAAACAATCTCAAACACGCGAAATAAAACAACAATTTAAAAAAAAATAACCTGAAACGTGCTTTGTAATTTCATTTATCAAATTCAAGTGAATCCATTTGTTAATGTTTTTATCATTTCACTATCGGTTTATTTATAAATAGTATTTTTTTCTCATTTAATTTTATGCCACTAATAATATAAGAAATAAAATGCTTAATTAACTGCTCCTAAATTTATTTATAAACAAAAAATTAAATCAGCACGCGCATGGTTCTTATCAATCAATAAACTCTACATAAAAACATTCATTATACAAAAAAAATCACGGACACTTGAGTATTGTTTATAACAATAGCGCAATGACTGAATAAAAGAAAAAAATATTATTGTAATATACTTGTTCATTAAGTTTGATGTTTCTTTATACATTTCCGAAACGACAAAAACTGTTTTAAACGAAATAATTAATTTATTTAATAAATGAAATTTATTTATTAATTAATTAAATTATTTATTTATTAAATGAATTTTAATAAATGAAAAAAATATTGCGTGTTTCGACGTGATTATAAGTTAGATCATACATGTGATAAAAGATTAATTTTTATGCGCTTCTAGGAAAATTATGAGACATTTGCTATTTTAGAAAACGAGATTGTGACATATCTTATATTTATTTTAAAAGATATGTTGAAGTAGAGGATTAAATTAATTTTAAACAAAAATTAACCATATCCAAATTTTCTGTTTTTGTAAATTTAAGGTTTGTTAAGTTTGAAAGATTATTTAATAATTCAAATTTAATAGTTAACTAAACACGTAAGCTTAAAGCGATATTTTTACGAGCTTTATACTTATGTGTAAATGAGTAATAAGTTTTAAACTGATCTTAGTCCTACGTAGGCTTTTTTTAGAGTACAGTAATAATAGATGAAGAATATTGAACAGCTGTGCAAATGGTGACATTGCTGGGAAATGTACTAAATCAACGGGCTATGGCAAGACAAATAAATGTTAATCATTTAGTAGAGAACACACCAACGATTTCTTTGAACTGGCTCTTATCACCGACGGCCCGGTATATATACTAAAAGAAAAACAACAGCAAGAAGATAATTTTATGATTGCTGCATTGAGAGATTCAAAGCAGTCTTCGGCACACTAAGCCCACTGTTGCAAAAAGTGGTTTTACAGCTTGCAGTTCAACCGAGAATGCATTAATTGGACGTCTGGAAAAACGTATTTTTCGCGAATGAGTACAGAATCTGTCTTTATGGCTCAATAATGTTTTGAGCAAGATATACGATTAATAACATACTCAAAAAACATAACGTAATATTAATCTCGAAATATAATCTACAGGATCTCTTCTCATTGTAGATTCACACTCTCTAAAACTCTCTCTATGACCACGTATTTGAGCCAGTTTCTTGTTGAGAAACATAAAAAACCTGATATTTCAGATATGATGACATAAATGTCTGAAACTTTCGATCTAAAATACTTTCAAGATGGCTGCCACTTCCGGTCTACCGGAATAGACCACAACTTATTAATTATACGCAAAAAATATTGTGAATCAACGTCACAATATTTTTAAAGGTTTGGTATTTTCAAAGGTATTGGTACCGTGGCTTGTATACCTATTGGCGTTTTTCGTTTCGAATTATTTTGATTTTAAGTTGTTTTGGCAAATTTCAGCAGGCTCTTTAAACCGTATTTCTTAGCCAAAGTTCATTCAAAAAAGTTTCAAATTGGCATAATTACTCTTCAGATGGTATGAAATAGATTCCTTGTATCAGAGTATCTTATACAGGCTGGCCAAAATTGAATTACCGTTTTTCCGTATTTTATTAGCCTACCATAGGGAATTTTATTCTTTACAAATCATTTATAAACATTCATACATTGATAGTGTTTTAGATCGAAAATTTGAAAACTGTATGAATAGTGGAACCTAAAAAAGATTTTAACGAACCAGTTACGTTGGATACCTGTATACATAAATTAAAATAAACACAATAGACAAAGATATTATGGTAAGTGTTTCATGACATCGTGAGCCACCGGTCATCACTAATAAATGTGCGTGGCAACAGATGACTGAAAGGTCAAACCTCACCGTCTTATTCAGATGTGCCCCTTATTCAGGCCTGGGTTTCTGTCAGCGAAGTCCAGTGTTATGTGTCGGCCCTGATAAGTTGCAACACGACAATGTTTAGCGACGTACTGGTATCACTGAATTAGTCAGTAAAACCGAACCTAATCATGTACGTTTTGGTCGAAATAAAGTATTGACTGAACAAGTCAGAGACTGCGAAGTCTGTTTCTGCGACCTTGAGCATTACGAGGATGTTCGATAGATGACAGATAACGATGACAGATAATAAAAGTCAAACCTTAAGTGAAGTTCAACGTTATGTGTCGGCCCTCATGAGATGACTCAACATAACACAAGATTGTGTCTGAAACACGGCAATCTTTAACAGCGTGTGGTATGATTGAAGAAAGCGCTAAACTGAATCTAATCATGTACGATGACTGAAAAATCAAACCTCATCGTCTTATTCAAACGGCGTCTAATTCAGACATGCACCTTATTCAGGTTCCGATTTCTGTCAGCAAAGTTCAGTATTATGTGTCGGCCCTGATAGCAGATGCATCTTAACACATTGGATTTATTTGATTGTGTTAACTGTTAACTATGTTTAAGAGGTGTTTAAATTAATGTTTCCAGCGGCAAAGATCTTAATCTTCATTAGGGGGTTTACAAATAATCTTGTGTTGTAAGCAATGTTAGTGCTATTAATATTAACTTATTATAAGTACCATATTTTCTAATCCGCACACTGATTTTATAAGAATGCATTGTAGTAAAACTGTAGTTATTGACTTCAAAGTTTGAGAATTTTTTTATTATGATATAATCAATAACTTATTCAAAGGAGACGAGTCATAATGAACGATAAATTGAGATATAACAAAACTTCTCCAATTAAAACTCCAAGCAAACCGTTAACAGTTTTTCATTTTCTCTTGATGTTTTTTTCTAAAACGTGGAATTAGCCGGACCTTTTGGGTGCTGATTACGAATCTGGGTCAGAATTAAAAAATTTTCAAAAATTAAAATGGTGGATACAATATAGAGAGCTAAAGTTGCAAAAAAACGATAATTTATGTAAAGCGTGATATCCGGGGCGGGATTTGCGATCACTAATATATCGCTATATGGCTGCTACAGGATGCCTTCCAGCGTACATAAAATTCTTCTACATGGCTCTTTAGCCATCAAACATGCCCTTGTTCCAATAGGGCAGCTTTCAGAGGAGGCAAGGAATAAAGACATAAAGCGTTTTAAAGCTCTGTATACTAGAAAGTACTCATATACAAAAACTTGTGAAGACTTAGATCACATGCTTTTGATCTCATCAGATCCTGTTATTACAAGCCTTAGAACTGACGCATGTGAAGTTGGCCTAGATTTCAGCCATAGATTTTAAATTGAAAAAAATACGTGATCGGGGTATTTAATCGATCTAATTTCAACAGCATCGTGTTCATGGTCGCCTCTTGTTTCAAATTCGAAAAGAAAATTTTTCTAACCATTTCCTATAGTCCGGGAAAATAGATTTTCTTCAAACTTTCGCAAAATTCGGCCCGTTCGGGTTTTGTAATCGATCTAATTTCAACGGCATCGTATTCCTCGTGGCCTCTTGCTTCAGATTCAAAAGAAAATTTTCCTAACCATTTCTTATATTCCGGAAAAATCGATTTTCTTCAAACATAAGCACATGTCGACCTGTTTGGGGTTTCTAATCGGTCTAATTTCAATGGCATCGTATTCCTGGTCGCTTCTTGCTTCAGAATCAAAAAAGAAAAATTTCCTAACCATTTCTTATATTCCGGGAAAATCGTTTTTCTTTAAACAATCGCAAATTTTGGCCTGTTTGGGGTTTCTAATCGATCTAATTTCAACGGCATCGTATTCCTGGTCGCCTCTTGCTTCAGATCCAAAAAGAAAGTTTTCCTAACCATTTCTTATACAGGTGTCTCGATGACTCGGGGAACAAATGTAACCACATGTACTAGAGTGAAAATGATGACGATCCATGTGAAAAAAAAAATTAGTTAGGAAATTTTAACACATTTTTCTAAATATCTTAAACACTATTTATAGTAAAGCGTTGAAATTTGATACAGTGTAAACTAATATCACGTAAACTCATTAGGCAATTTTTGAGTTGGATCGGTACGCGGGAACAATACTATACAGCTGTTCCTAAAGTTTGTTTGCTCAGAACTTTTTTATTCTATCATAACCCTACATTTATTTTTGCAGTTTCTAATAGTGAATTTAGTTTAGAAACTTTTAACACTCTTAGAGAATATTGATAAAAACCACCGTTTTCGTATTAAATGCAAAAATGTTGGTTCCGATTTTAATAATAACACTAAAAAAAAGAAATCTAAGTTTTTGAACATTTCCTACCAACACCTACTGACATAAAGGAACAAGACCTTGGAGAAATACTAAGATTCATCCAGGACCTAAATTTGCCCTAAACCTTTGTAGGGTTTAAGCCACAATAGATCTTTTAGGTCGCGGAGACGAAAGGGGTCGCACCCCTCAGCAATACTAATAATAAAAATAGAACTGACCAGAAAGTCCCATTGAAGGAGTTGAGTCCTGATGCAAGGGAGCAGATCATGGATACAGTGGAAGAGCACCAAGGGAATCAGAAGATGATTCTGACTTTGAATTTTTATCAAAATAATACTTCATTTTACTAGAAAATAAATTAGCATCTATTTTACCTTTCCAGTTTGTTTTTCCTAAAAAATATGTGAAATACCTCAAAATTCAGTAAAAATTCTGTTCTGAGAACTAAAACACCTACTTCTAACCATGAGAGATATTTAAATTATTGTTTCTACTCTTATCAGCATTTTCTCACCCATTTATTCTCAACTGTTATCAACCATTTAATCATTGTTGCCACAACATATTTGAAACTGATACATTAACTATAATGATTAATCTATAAAACGTTAATATTATTTTAATGTATTTACAAAACAATAGCATTTCTATATATGTTACCTTCCAAGATTTTAACTATATTATTGAAGTTTTTTAATTTTTTGATTTTGTTAAATTTAATTTTTGTTTGTAAATTAAGTTAAAAGAGATTTAGATCTATTCCTGAACCCCACCTACTAACATAATATTTTTGCACTATATTGTATAATATTCTAAGTACTGAAGATGAAACATTAGTTTCGAAACATGTCTGCTTGAATTGAATTAAACATTTTAGTATTTCTCAAAAAGTTTTTACTTTTACCTACATCACATTTTATTATATTAGAGAAATATGGAGAATTTCATCCCATTTAATAGCATTTCTCTGTATTTGGATGCACATCTAATCCAAAGATTGCACAAAAACTATTTCATAAATAATCAGTTTTAATTTTTCTATATTTCAAGCATTATGTATATAAGTAACTAAAATAAAATACTTACTGATCTATTTTTATTTGTATTCCAACTCCTGATATGCTATGTTTAGGAACATGTTCAATTTGAATAACCGTATCAATAAATGTCACTTTAACACGGCTAAGAACTGAAAATACACAGCATAAATACATAAATTAATTTTTTCAAATTTTAATTAATTACTTGAATCTATTGTTTGTGCAAAATTTTCTATACCGTCCAACGTTTTATTATTAGCTAAATTGGGCGATTCTTGCATACATTCCTGCGCCAATTGCCTTGAACTAGACATAGAACTCCACATAGATTCAAACATTGAAGTTGCTATTATAAGAGAACAAAGGAAAAGTGTGGATTCTGTTACTGGTTTTCAACTCACCATAATCAGTTCGTTGTTTGGGTTGAACAGTTAATTTCAGTCCGTTTATCACAACAATTGTGGGTTCTTTTAATATAGAAGACCATGGCACGGTTACAGTGATTTTTTCAATATACCCATCGACTATTTCCATAGGCCAATTTTGGGCTTCACCCAAATTATTAATTTGCTTTATAATTTAGAATAAATTATTTGTGGGTATTTAAAAAACCTACTTATAAATAATTCAGGCCACGAGTTTTGTTTGTAAACAACCTTCCTTTCAATTTTAATGGCGCAGAAAGTGCGTACTATTTTAATTTTTTTCACATTCAAAAAAATTCCATATGAAAAACCTTTTATAAACAATCTTTAGAAAATTCTGTTCGTTTATTATGCACGGTGGTTGTTTACAATTAACACAGCACGTGTCAATGCCATAAATGAGAATTTTGAACGTGTTAAAAACTTACTTGAACGTCAAGGCTGACGTACTCTACAGTTCCTATTCCATTATGCATATCCAAATGCAATTCTAATTGGTCCAAACGCAGCTTCTCCTCGATGAATTGCCCCAAGTAACGGTGTAACAAGTACATGAAAACCTTCTTTTTGAAGGTCTTCGTTAACGAGAATGATTTTAACGTTTCCATCTTTACGGTTCACATTAGTTTTCACGTATCCATCACTTTGTTTTGATACAACACGCTTTGATTTGACAATTCTACACTAGTCAGCTGTACCCCACCATACCAACTTATAACTAAATTTCCGCATATGCGCACTAACGACCAACTAATTTATTGATAAATACAATATAGATAATAGAAATAGATATTTATCATAAATAATAACACAATTATTAAACGACACGTGTAGATTAATTAATTTTTTTAAACCCATTAATGAAAATAAATTTAACACAAAGGATTTTTTGAGGTTGGGGATTTAATTTTTTTACTGTAGCTGTCAAATTTTGACGTTTAATAAGCACCATACCGCTTAACCTAACATTTAAATAACGTAATATATCCTAAAGTTATACAATATTTAATAGGAACGAGCTGTTATTTATTGATTAGTATTAAACCAGTATTGAAGAAAATGTCCAATGAACAAGAAAGTGTTGTTAATTCACCTCAGGTAGAAAATGGTGAAGATGGTGATTTTGTGGATCCTTGGAATGTTGTTGGTAAATCAGACTCTGGGGTCGATTATGATAAATTAATAAGTAAGTCTTTAACTTATTTACATTTACACCGCTTCATATAATTAGTTTTTTGTTAGAAACCTATTTAAACTCTCCATATGGTAACTTTATAGATAAAAAATCTTTAACTAACAAGGGAAATGTCGAAATTGTCCCTCACCGATTTCGTTGTAATTTGGTACAGCGATAGTATGGGCCAAAATATTATTTTATAGGTGCTAATAAAGCTCCTGGTGCAAGTTATAAGGGTTGGAAATTGGGGCGAACGGTATATATTCGTGTATTGTTAAAAAGCGAAAGTAGCTATTGAAATGTGGTGAATGTAAATTTATATTCATTTTTAAAGAGCTTTTCATTGATATAACACACATATATATGGGGTCTTCAGGGGGTAAATTACTCCTACTTTTTTGGAATAATTTAAAAACTACCCTGTCGATTTTGAAGACATTAAGTATCCATATAGTATGTTTAAAAATATTAATTACGTGTTTTTTCTCGTTTGCCACTTACCATTCAATGCAAAGTTATGGGGTATAATAGATAACCCCTTTCCTTAAGAATAAGGTGATAAAACTGTTACAATTTTGAACAATATTTTGAAGAAAACTGTAAATTAGTTAAGATTAAGATTTACGCAGTAAAATAAACCTTATACGACATTTAGGGGTGGTTGGGGTTAAGTACCCTAACCACCCTAAGAATTAATTTTTTTGCAAGTATTGCTTATTGATTTTGGTGCAATTTAGCATGATGATTTCTTTATATGTTAAGTAGTACTTTTGAAAGCACTTATAAGGGTTAGAAGTTGAGGGTAGATAATATATTTTCGCTAATAATTTTCAAACTCGTACACAAAAATCTTGAATATACACATATTTAAGTTTTTTTGAAAGAACTTTTTATCCATGTTCAATGAGGTTTACTATCCTTACTCTATTTAAATAATATAAAAGTTAAGATAATAACATCCACCTTTTGTTGCACACTTTTCTATACAATGCCTAAATTCTCTAAGTTTGGCTAAGATTTGTTCCAAAAACATCGTTTTTACGCGTATTCAAAATAAAAGGCTAGTTTGGCCTAAAACGATGATCTTTATTATATTAATTTTCAATGCGACATATGTTTTGCCTTTTCATAAGTCATCTACGGGCACGACTACGATATAAAAATAGATAAATATTAGAGATTATAATACTAACGTACTCATATCAAAATTAAAGAAAAAGCAATGTAAAAAGCGCGTTGTTCACGACATATTCTTATTCTAGTATTGTTGCAAAACGTTGGTAAATTATTTAAAAAATATTGTAGGTAATTTCGTGTTGTGTATTTCGTTATTTTTTATATATTATTCTTGTTCCAAAAATCTTAAGTAGTACTCCATTCAGCTTCAATATCTCATACAACTTAAAAAGTTTTTTTAATGAAATTGGATTTTATAAGTTATTGCTAAAAATATAACATGATGTTATTAAAAAGTTTTTTTCTATCAAAAACCCATCAAATTCATCATCCTAAAGTTTCATCAAATTCACAAGTATAGGCATAGAATATAACAATTTTTTTTTTCTGGAAAACCGTTAAGGGTTACGGTGTTTTGACGGTCTATTTAGATCGCTATAGGCATCCTCTAACTAAATCATGCTAAAGTTTCATCAATTTCAAAAGTGTTCAAATTCACCCCTAAATTCCCATCCGCGGTTTATAAGAATGTTTTTTTTTCTCGAAAACCGTTAGGGGTTACGGTGTTTTGAAAATTGATAAAAATACTTAGAACCGTGTTCTATTATGTGGTAGAATTTGGTTTAATTCGAAGGTGTCCATCAGGGCGAAAACATCCCTTTTTCGGGGGTGGGGGTTGAAAAATTGTGACCTGTGTGTGAAATTTGGTGACCCAAATCGTATTGGTTACGTTTTTATGGTTAAGTTTATGGCTGGGATTTATGGATAACTTCACACCAGTGCACAACCAAAGCAAGAAATATCACCCCAAGTAATACTGGAAGACCAACAGAATCTGCTTAAAATATTTAAAACGTATCTTTGTCGCAATCCAATTTAAATACTATTACTATTGAAGATATACAATTATACATTTTCTGTATAAATTTCCTATTATTGTTCACACCTATCTAAAGAAATCAAATAGAATAAATTTAATTCATTTTTTTTGGTCTTACAAGGGGGATCTAACAAAATTTCACTAATTAAACAGTCGATATCCATGCCGATAATAACACCTGATAATAGCAAAGAAAATAGGGAATACAATTAGCGTCGCTCTTATCATTAGTCGGCTGTCAAGCGTGTGACAACGCGTCGCTCCAATATAAACACCTGCAATTATAAAACTTTGACAACATTTTCTTTGCTTTGCTAGTATTGTCGCTATTATCGTTTATCGCAGCTCCAACGTAAACGTACCCTAATAAAATGTTTCATATTCAAAAACCAAATACATCCAGAAGTTGAATTTGACCTAGTGTCTCTGCAGGTATTGACAAATGTTTCAACTTAATATCTGATGGAGTTACTTCACTAATAATTTCAAGGCAGTCTGACTGGATTCTTGGAGTGGCTCCAAGAATCCAGTAATAATAATGATTTGTAATAGTAATGTTTGTATTTCCCAAACATTTTGTAGCCAATTTTTCATATGAGCAGAAGTTATTTTATAAGACTTTGATGCCAAAACAAATATGTTATCTGCTTTGAACATTGTATTGAGTACCCTCGACCCTCGATCCAAACGTGCCAGAGAGCTATGCGCTGTCGATGACACCGACTGGACCATGCTTTCCACGGTTTTAACCCTCAGTCGGTTAAGGTTTTTCTGAATGGAACTAAAAGCCAACCTAACCACTCTGATCCGAGTTATAGATAGTCTCTGGTCCATATACTAGGATTTGTTGTTTTGCTCATGAACGTCTCACTATACAGGCTGTTTTAAAAGAACGTTTAAATATTTATAGGGGTAAAGTAGTCCGAAAATCAACCGTTTTCGAGATACAGGATGTTCAATTTTTTTGGGACTACGTTTTTTCTTTTAAACTATAACTATTACAGATTTGATACTTGGCAAATCGATACAGTATGAAACTGTCTCTTTTTGAGAATAGTATGATGTTTCCATTGCTTCCGGTTGGAACGGAAGTGAAAATAAATACCACTATTTTTCAGAAAATTCAAAAATTTCATTTAATTTTAGTTAGATAGCTTAATTCTAAACAACATTAATTCGAATAAAAAATGTGTCCTTAAGTTGGTATAAGTTATTCCATTACAAAATGTTATGCCAAGTGTACGGCCATTAGTTACCAAAATTTGGCCATTACAAGGAGTAGGTTTTGCCTTACGTACAATCTGCTAAGATACATACATTAATTTGACGTTTTGTTCAAATTACGAAATAACCAAACTCCAGTAATTTGATTTTGCGAAACCTGAAATGAAATCGTTTGCAATGGTCTTGTATTCAAATGCTGAAATGAGCGATATGGTGTTTATGTACCGCTGTGCCAATGGATATCTAATGGTCTAATCTAATGGATTATCTAATGGTAATAATCTAATGGTATGTTAGCTGAGAATCGTCGAGGATTCTCAGCTAACATACTTTTCACCGATGAAGCTGGTTTTACCAGAAATGGAATATTTAATTTCCACAATAATCATGTGTGGTCTGACGAGAATCCTCGAGCCGTTGTTGAAACCAGACATCAACAGCGTTTTAATTTAAATATCTGGTTAGGCGTCGTAGGGGATAGGTTGTTAGGACCGATAGTTTTACCACAACCATTAAATGGTCTAACATATTTGGATTTCTTGGAAAACACTCTACCTCAACTTTTGGAAGACTTGCCGTTAAATCAAAGATTAAATCTCTGGTTTATGCAAGATGGAGCTCCCCCGCAGTTTACGCGTATTGTTAGACAACATTTGAATTAAAGGTTTCCTGGGAGATGGATAGGACGAGGAGGCCCCATTGCATGGCCTGCACGTTCGCCGGATTTGAACCCGCTAGACTTTTGTTTATAGGGCTACTTAAAAAGCTTAGTGTATGCGACACCTGTAAACGATGTTGAAGACTTGCGGTAACGAATAGAACAGGGTTGTCAGACAATTCGTGAAAATTACGGGTTATTTGAAAGAGTTCGGGTTTCCTCTGAACGTAGAATGAGAAACTGTATTGATGTTGCAGGTCGACATTTTGAACATCTTCAGTAAAAAGCTTTGTTTTGATTAGTATTAGTGTTACGTTGTGTCAATTCAATTTTTCTAATAACCCTGTATAAGGATTAGGTTATCATTACATACATTTATACTGGACGACTCAGAGGGGGGATGGTCAGAGGCAAATGAGAAAAAACACGTAATTAATATTTTCACATAACTATATGGATACTTAATGCCGCCAAAATCGACAGCATAGTTTTTAAATTATTCCAAAAAAGTAGGAGTAGTTTATCCCCTGAAGCCCTCAGTTATATGTGTGATATATCAATGAAAAGCTCTTTAAAAATGAACATAAGTTTACATTTACCACATTTCGATAGCTACTTTCGATTTCAAACTATACACGAATATATTCCGTTTGTCCCGATTTCCAACCCTTATAACTTATAACTCGCCCCAGGAGCTTTATTAGCATTTTAAAAAAAATATTTTGACCCTTTACCGATTTCGTTGTAATTTGGTACAACGAAATCGGTAAAGGACAGTTCCGACACTTCCCGTGTAAGAATTTAATTTAAATAATAATTTTTCCATAGAACGTTTTGGAAGTTCAAAAATAGAAGATGATCTTCTCGACCGATTTGAAAAAATAACAGGTAAACAACCTCATCATTTTCTTAAAAGAGGAATATTTTTCTCTCATCGTGATATGCATAGAATTTTAAATGATGTCGAAGCAAACAAACCGTTTTATTTGTACACCGGAAGAGGACCTTCATCTTCTTCCATGCACATTGGGCATTTAATTCCGTTTATATTTTGCAAATGGTTACAAGATGTTTTTGATGTGCCTTTAGTCATCCAAATGACGGATGACGAAAAAACGTTATGGAAAGATTTAAGCGTTGAAGAAGCGATGAAGTTATGTTACGAAAATGTTAAAGATATTATCGCTATTGGGTTTGATGTAAACAAGACGTTTATATTTTCGAATTTTGAATATATGGGACAAGCTCCTGAATACTATCGTAATGTGATTCGTATCCAAAAATGCGTGACTTTTAATCAAGTAAAAGGGATTTTTGGTTTTGGTGATAGTGATATAATCGGGAAGATCGCTTTTCCTGCTATACAAGCAGCGCCTTGTTTATCAACTACTTTTCCAGCGATTTTCGGGGAAAAAAAGATTTCCTGTTTAATTCCATGTGCAATAGATCAAGATCCTTATTTTAGAATGACGAGGGATGTTGCGCCTAGACTCGGGTTTCCAAAACCAGCTTTAATCCATTCCACATTTTTCCCTGCTTTACAAGGGGCAAAAACAAAGATGTCCGCGTCGGATCCAAATTCAACAATATATTTAACTGACACTCCAAAGCAATTGAAAAATAAAATTAATAAACATGCTTTTTCTGGTGGACAACCGTCGGTGGAAGAACATCGGAAATTAGGCGGAAATTGTGAAGTTGATATTTCATTTAAGTACTTAACGTTTTTCTTGGAGGATGATGCAAAAATAGAGCAAATAAGAAAAGATTATAGCAGTGGTGCTTTGTTAACTGGGGAATTAAAAAAGATTTTAATCGACACTTTGACACCTATTATTCAACAACATCAAGAAAGGAGAGCTAAGATTACCAATGAAGAATTAAAATTGTTTATGACTCCGAGAAAGTTGTTTTAATAAAAGGAATTGTAACCTTCAATTTTATTTTAATCTATTTTTGTTATGGAAACAATAATAATTTATTTCAAAAATTCTTTTTTATTATTTTTTATAAACGAGAATGCTTTCCTGTTTTCTATTCAAAATGTGTTCATGGTGTTGCGAAAATAAATTATAACTACAAATTAAGCTACTTCTTTCTTTTAATGCTAATTTTCGTTACAGTTTATAGTAAAAATTGAAAATACAAGCTCTCGAGTATCAGCGGGCTAGACGCGGAAGTTGTAGGTATTTGCCGATTGACGAACCTCAAGGTCAAAGTCGTACTGCATAACCTTGACCTTGAGATTCGTCAATAGGGAAATAGAAGTGAAGTATTGCATGCGTTAATCGTTACATTACCTTAACTTTGAGATTTTTCCTAAGAGAAAAGGTCGAGAGCGTACCGCGTAACTTTCACCTTGAGATCAAGGTCAACTACAACCTAGTCAAGTTCAGTATCTTTAATTTGACCTTTATTCCTTTATATAATACACTCAATTCCGCTTAATCGGGACGAACAATATCCAACGAAATGTTTTTTTAGAATTACGTCTATATGATCGCTCGAATTCGTGTTGGAAAATATCCAGAAGTTGAAAAAGCGTTGGATAAATGGTTTTTAGTAGTTGGTGGTCGAAGTGTAAATGTTAGCGGTGAAATATTAAAGAAGAAATCAGAAGAGATTGCGAAAAACTAGAACATTGTTCTTTAACCTTTGTCATCGTGCGGAACCCTTTTTTGAGATAATTTTTTTATGGAACTCTTCGTTCAGTAACACATGTTATGAACAAGGTGCATATCTGCCCACGTTATAAAAACTCTGTACAAGAATCACTAATTTATAATTATTCAAACAAAAAGATAAATATTCCTTGTAAAATATAAATATGTCATAAGTATAGTAATAGATAAATACAAAGAAAAACAAATACTGCACAATTTATCAATATCTGAATGGATAGATGTTAATTGGAGACGTATATCATTTTCAGCATCAAGTCGAGTTCTGTATTTCGTTTTTGTAGCGACGTATGTGGAAAAGTATTTCTGACAGAGATAGGTTGTTGCGAAAAGCATCAATTCTTTTACGGCGCGTTTGGAAATTTCCGGATATTCATCCATTAATTTTATCCAAAATGGACCAATACCATCATGTGCAAATGTAGATTTTAATGTGGTGTCGGTACGTATGTCTATAAGTTGCTCTCTTTCCTTAATTTGGAAGGTCCAATCCCCAATCCAACCACTGCACTGATTAAAAGGATTTTCAATCCAACTTAAACTATTGCAAGTAGGGGGAAAATACACCAAAAATGTGTTTTGCAAGCTAGTTAAATGTTAAAATATTATTGGTCACTACATATGCGATGACATAAATTCCAAGAAATAGAACATTTTTCAAAATAAGCATGAAGTAGATTCATCCATTTGTAAAGTAAAGCCATCTTTAGCGTGTTTCAAACCATTCTAGTTCCGCTTCGTAGAAATCTGATATGTCTTTAATTCGTCGTATCTGATAATGGGGAAAGGTCAATTTTCCTTGCAAATTTTTCACCGATCATGGATGTGATTAAATCTTTTGCACCATGTTTAATCAATTTTTCTGCTATCGTATAAACTTCGTCTTGTTTAGCTACGTGCCAACTAATTAAATATGATGCTTTTGGTACATTTTTATTATCATCACGAACATACCTTTCAAAGGTACTTCACAACAATTAATAAATTCCTACTTGAATGATCGGGAAAATGGAGTAAATATCTATGAATTCAATCTGGTCTCTCAGGCGGAGGTCGAGAGGGTTTTTCTTACAATGAAAAACACTTCTGCAGGCGCGGACGGTGTGTCTCAGCACATGTTAACACTATGTTTCTTTTTTCCTCACATTATGCCGTTCCTGACCCATATCATAAATACTTGTATTGAAACTAATACCTTTTCCTCTTTGTGGAAGGTGGCTAACATCGTCCCTATTCCAAAAATAAAATCTCCAATCTCCTACTCAGCTATGCGGCCTATCAGTTTGTTGCCAACTATTTCCAAAATTTTTGAAAGAATTCTGGAAAAATAATTACGTTAGTTTAGACTTGGTTACGGTCTTGATCCTCACCGATTATTCCAAAACTTTTGATTCGATCGACATTGAAACCCTTATCTCCATCTTGCATTACAGCGGTCTTGGTGAGAATTCACTCTCACTTCTTTCCCACTATTTAAAGGATAGGTCACAGATTCAGTGATTCTGAATGGTCAACTTTCCCTTTCACAGCCCCTCGTCTCTGGTGTACCGCAGGGTGGTATTCTGAGTCCTATTCTATACAATACATATAGATCTACAATGTCAGAACGCTTGAAACATTGTAATTTTTACTTGTACAATATATCAAATATTTTACAATTCTCGAGAGATCACTCCCTACACATCAATAGCGCTAAAACTACAGCTAGTGTCTTTGGCACGGATCATGTGCGCTCACTTTTAGGCCCATTAACCTTAATTATAGATGGGCCAACAAATTGAGGTACAAAATACAATGAAAAGTCTGGGTGTAATAATGGACGGTCAGCTGTCGTTTACAAAGCATATCAATCTCACCATACAGAGGGCCTTCGCAGCATTAAAGGTGATTTATAAGAACAGGTTTTCACTAAATCAAAATACAAATCAAAACTGCTATGCGACCTACTAGTGCTGTCTAGGTTTAACTATTGCAACACTGTTTATGGCGCTTTTTTGTCAGCGGTAGATGTGGGTAGAATACAGAGAACCCAAAAATCGTGTCTGAGATTGATATGTGGTATTCGTAGCCGTCTACCTATATCATACAAATTGAAAGAAGCGAAGTGGTTAAGCATGGAGAATCGACGTTTATTATATTGTTTAAGTATGTATCACAAAATTATCATCAATAAGTCACCACCATATCTGTACGAAAAATTAACTTAAAATACAGATGTGCATAATCTCAATCTCAGACATAGAGACTTGCTTAAAATACCTGCACACCGAATAGACTCTTTTAAACGATGCTTTTCATATCAGATAGTCTTGAAATACAATTCGCTAACAAATGAGTTTAAAAAATGCGCGTCCAAATAGTTTAAAATCAAATATAGACGATACTCTGGCTTTAGTGCCTGACAACCGTCGCAATTTCAAGCTCTGTGGCTGTCTCAGTGAACTTTTGAAGCAACTGTTGTTTCTTTGTTTTTTTTGCTTCGTTTGATGATGAGCCTGCATTTTATATAATATTATATTTTTCTTTTTTTTTATTTTCATGTTAGGGAAAATTTAATTTACAGTTGTTCTTTTGTTGTATCTAGTTTATTTTGATTTCATTTGATCAATTATGCTTTATTTGATGTAATGTAAAGGTTATGTTTGAAAAGCTTCTCGTGGCGATTTTGCGTCAAACGAAACATCGCCAATTTTCATTTCTATGTATTGTTTTGATGAAATAAAGTTGAAATAAATTATTATTAGGTATTCCTTTTCTGATTTAGTTCAATACATTTTCTTTTAAATTATTATTATTAAGTCCCACTTTTATCACCTCTTGATAAATTTATCCGATAGATAAATGGCGCTCGGCTTGTTACTACCATCTGGTTAATACCTAATACGACATCATTAGCAAAGCTAATGGAAACGGGGCTAATCAAAAATTTTAAAGCGTTATAATATAATGCTTATGTATATTATAAACGCCCAACAAAAAATGCTTCACGTCCTATAAGATCGTAGTAGGCGCTGTAGATTTGCGAAGTGAAAAAGTATTTTGCAGCTTGTGAGAAGTAAAAGGAGTCATCATGAAATGTAGGGAGAGATATGGGTTAGTACTAAGCGGAAGGTTATTGCACACAAAGGACGGAGTCAATGAATTCAGAAAATCTTGCAGCTTATCCTCACTAATAAGAAAAGATCTATTGCCAGGCAATCCAGAAAATCTTCGAATATTATCCCAGATTTCTTTTGCAGTTCTATTTAAACTACTGCAATAATTTTTCCATTTATTCCGTTTCCTTGCCTTCAGAAATTGTTTGCCATAGTCTCTTGCACCAGTTATCCAGCATGGAGTGCTGTTTGTACACTTTAATTACAGTTTTCCTACCTTTAATAATCTTAGTGCACTTCTCATCCCATCAACGTCATTACAGTAGAGATGGTCTATAGACTTCAAAAGCACATTACCATCATGATTATCCTTAGTGAACCCAAACGTAGTATGATGTACCTTAAAGTCACCGCCTATCAAGAGGGGAGCAGAAATAGACAACAGTTTATGGTAATCATCGCATTGCATATTATCTCCATCTTGCCGATAAACCGAGCAAATGAA
Source organism: Onthophagus taurus (assembly GCF_000648695.1). NCBI lineage: Eukaryota > Metazoa > Arthropoda > Insecta > Coleoptera > Scarabaeidae > Onthophagus > Onthophagus taurus. The sequence goes on from NW_019286118.1 coordinate 1,351,288, forward strand.
AACGTCTAAATCAGCTAATTGAATTTCACAAACATTTAAGTTCTGAACATATAGTTGACAATCCATGTTATTAAACTTTCTTTCCGCTCTGTAGAGTCGAATAATATTGTAACCTTTAAATTTAACTATCGTGTCAGGCTTAAACCAGGTTTCAGAAATAATTGCCACATCAATGTCAAAATCAAAAAGTAAATTGCTCCAATTCTTCTCTTTTTGAGCGCACGGACTGCGCATTCCTAAAATTAATAAATCATTTTATCTACCGACATAGCTCACAAAGTAACGTGGAAGGTTTTGGAGGATTCCTTTGCTTCTGATCACTTTTCTATTTTTGTTCAGTATCAATCTTCCGTTTCTTTATTTCAAACAATCTATCCTTATAACAAATGGAATATACGTGGAGGTTTCAAAATTAATGGCATGCGTCGGGTTTTACAAAATACATAAAGTGAACAGTACTATGTTAAAATTGAATTGGCCTATTCGTACTGGCCTCGAAGCAAGAAACCCAAACATTCTCAAAGATCCATTGACAGTACTGACCCATATACTAGGTCATTCTACTCATTCAACTCATTAGGTCATTGTAAAACGGCCCCAAGTTATTATAATGGAAAAATCGTACAGCACATTCAAGGAGAGCACATTTTGAAGGGTAACGATAGTACTGTATGACGAAATAGATAGAATACAGCAAAATAATTATACATCTCATACATAACTTCAAAAGTAGCAAAAAAAAAACATTTTTCTTGTACATAACCTCAAATATCTCAAAATCCTGATGTGATGGTCGAATTCCGATTCTACGCAGAAAATTACTTCAGAAATGATTGTCAGTCATCCAACAACAATCAACGCCCCTTTTTTTGCAGATCTTTGTAATTGATGTCGCTTCTGACCAAGTCTACCGCCTACATGCTCTCGTCACACCTTTTATCGCAAGTATGGTGACCTGCTTCTTTCTCATTTATGTTACAGTTTCGGCACACCGGCTGCCACAATGTCCGTTACTTGCACGTTACTTCGGCTGTTCTCACCATTTAAAGGAGCCAGAACCCTTGACTCCTGTAGCAGCTCTTAACATCAATTAATTTTTCAACCATATACGAAATCAACCTCACATATAACCTCCTGAACCTTAGTAACTCTTTACATACCACTTCAATCACACATATCTCTTATTTCTTTTATTTTCTTTCTTTCCTCTGCCGATCACTCTGGGCCCGAACATGCTACAGTGGTGTGTAAAAACCCCAATACAGCTTCCAAGTCGTTCACATCCTCGTCCTCTCTATTCTTTTTATTAAATGCCTCAGTTGCAGCCAACGAGGATTCTTCTCCGATTTTTGACTAAGTTTTTATTTCCCAGTTTGAGTCTATTTCTCTGATCCATTCCATCACATTCCTTTTTCTAATTCTATCATTTTTGCACTCTTTTTCCTTTTGAACTCATCTCTCGCTACTCCCTTATTTTTCTCCCCTCTTCCCTCAACTTTACCACATTCCTCACAACACTTCCCGTTTGCTCTCTTCCTTTCCTTCGGCCATTCTAGTTCATCCTCCTTTTTCCATTTTCCTTCATCCTTATTCCTTCCATATTCTTCTCCCCTCCTTTCGTCACCTTAACCCTGGTGTCGATCTAATCAACGTCTACTTCGGTTTAAAGATTAAAGGCAATTACTAAATTAAAATTATTTTCATCCATTTCTTTGTAAACAATCTTTAATAATAATACACTATCAATTTTGATATAAAATAAATCTTATCAATAAAAAAATAAAATAAATTAAAACTTTTAACTTGATCCCTGCGATCTATTCATATCGATACCTAAAATATCATAAACGAGAGTATCGAAATTAATCGAACTCGGTAAATTCAAGTCATAACTTGCAGAATCTTCGGTTTGTTCTTCATCTTGATGGAATCTCATTAATATCGACAAACATTGCTGCAAAGCGTCCTTTGCAAAACTTTCCCCTTTCGAACAAAGAACCTGTTCGAAAATATCCGAATCGATTTCGTTCTCTTTGTCGTCGTTATTGCTACAAATTTGCGTGAAAGCTTTTTGGAGGCGCTTCATCGATATTCCATGGGCCGGTCTATGATTTATGTATAAAATAACAAAATCGCGAAATGAAATTTCCGTTAATGATAAACCACGTTGTGTATTGCGATGTTTAACGTCATTTAGCATCGTCTCAATCTAAAAAGTGAGAATTAATAATATAATTATTTTTGTTTCTTTTTGATTACTTCGTATTCTGTTGGGTAAAATCCACAAGCTCTCATTAAATCGGGGAGTTCTGTTAATGCTATATTTTCAGATACAATTCTAGGGAGTTGGGTGTTTTCACCCTGATGAAGGATTTGCATGTAATAAAAAAGATTTTGCATTTCCTTGAAGAGCCAACCTTGACTTCCACCTTCGATTAAGCAATAATATGGGTTGATTTCTTTCCCACCAACTATTTCCATATTTTCGACAGCTCTATAAAGCATCAAAAATGAATTTAAGAATTAATTTTATAAAAATTTAATTTACTCGGGATTTATTTGCCACATTAATACGCAAACATCGTGTCTTCCAGCTGTGAAAATATAATTTCCGCACGAACTAATCATGTATTGTTGTATCTAAAAGAAATTAAATAAACAATTTGTTAAGAAAGATTTAGGGTAATAACTTTATATGGGTGTCCAACTGTTCCTGTATATTTATAAGGATTTCCATCTGGGGGAAGTTTTTGGATCCCGATGTGCTTTTCGGTTGCAAATATTAAATATTTGCCTGAATATTTAGGTAACATCTAAAAGTTATTAATTAAAAAGAATGTTTATAAATTATTTTTTTTTATAAAACTACTTACTGACATGCTTTTAATTGGGGCTTCACTATAACAACCATAAGCTGGCCCAAGAAAAACATGCCGATATAGTTTTTCATCCGGATATAAAATTTTTAATTTAAACTGAAATAAAAAAAGTATTTCTTTTCAATTTTATATAAAAAAAGTTAAAACCTCATCATCCGCAATTAAAAACTGAGTTGTTGTATCAGGAGTATTACAAAAAACCAAGCAATTAGGATTTGCTGATTGGTCGATCCTCTTTCTATAAACTACACCAAGTTCGTTAATACTACAAAAGAAATTAATTTAATTAAAAAGAAATTAAAAGATTTTTTTTAAGTACCTATTTGAAATGTCATATTTAACCAAACATTTATCAAGTCCAATTGAATATAATTCCGTTGGAGTGTGAGTTGAAAATATCAAATCGGTTATTTGCTTTGTATGAGCTCTATTTTTCCCAACCATTAACCAAATATCCTTCTCAATATCATAATAAAACAAAAAAACCGTACGATTATTATCGAAGTAAGCAAAATATTTATAACACGACGAATAAATTAATTTCATAATTCTGTGGGTTCCCCTTCTTATTGGATACCCCGGTTTCGAATGTAACAATACAGGCTCCAAAAAGAAAATTTCACCATTTCCACGACCAACAGCAAGGTGATAACCTTGATTAAAAAAAATAATTAATTATAAACAATTATTAATAAATTAATTTTTACATTTTGGGGAAAATTTAATACACGTTACACTTTTGGACATTAAATAATCTGAACTTTTTTCATCAACGGGAGGTGGGGCCACATAAACAGCACTGGTAGAAGCATCTGTAGGTGTTTGTATTGGTTCAACTGGTATGATCGGATCAATTATCATCGGGGGAAGAACCGAACTGTGAATCATCGTGTGATTGAGGTAATTATAAAGGCTGACTCGACCATTTCTGTATGCTATTGCTAAGTAAGGCCTAAAATTTATTAATTATCATTAATAAAAAGAAACATATTTCAAACCATTTAACGGACTTTAATGTTATAAAAAGTAACATTAAAAAAAGTAACCTTAAAAGTAATTTTTATGACATACGTAACGAAATTTCGGTACTTATTTGGTTTCTTAAAATTTCTTATTAATTATGTGTTTATGGATCATTTGGAGTATTTTTCATTAATAAATCAAACTTCTACAGTTATTAGTTTTAGAGTTACTACACGGTAAAAAATAATCCCTGTTTAAAATTTTAGAGTACAGATTAAAAATATAGAGTGTTTTTTTAGAGTAAATTTTATTCTATTATTTACTCTACTTATGGATAAACTCTATTAGAGATAATTTTTTCAATATACTCTAATAGATTAAAGTTTCCTGTTGTAGATTTACGTTAAACATGCTAGAGTCAAAATTTAACTATTAACGTTGTTGAAAGTTACTCTAAATCCAAAAAAGCCCTAACAAGTTCACAACCTTTCATGCTTGAACACGTGTTGATGTGAAAACAAGGCGTGTTGTTCAGTTTGTTCTCAACGGTATGGATATCTTAAATGCATTCAAAGTGCAATTTCCTATTAAACAAGACTTAAATATTATAGATTTAAATCTTCTGATGTATAAGGATCCGTTCAATTTAGCGCAAACGCAATTAGAGGCTGATTTTTATTTGGTATTAAAACATGGATATATTTTTTAGTTTAAGTTTTTGTGTTTGTAGTTTAAGTGTTTGCATTAAAAATGACACCTGCATATGATTTTTTTTATAATTTCAGTATGCTTACTTAAATATAGCGACTTAGTATATATTAATATAGCATAAATGCAATTATTTATTCGATTGTTCAGTTTTTACAATAATAAACCTATTTTGTGAACACTGTCAATTTTCTTATAACTTTATTTAGAATATACCTAAATCTAATTTTGAGTATATTGCTAAAAAATCTACGTTGATTGTAGCATTCTATTAAGAATATACCAAACACAATTTCGAGTGCATTGTAAAATCTGTATAGATAATTTCAACTCTGCCGAGATTTAATATGTAATCTGTGTTCACTCATTGTAGAGTTAATAATTCACTTTACCATAGATTCATTTAATCTCTAAAATTTGCTCTAACAACCGATTGAAATATTAACTCGAAAAATTAATGGACCTCCTGGAAACATGTTAGTTATTTTTTACCGTGTATCCTGTATTGATGACAAATACGTCTATTTTATGATTTTGGTACTTATTGGGTTCTAACTATAAAAGTCATAAAATTGCGTTGAAATAGATTATCAATTATATCTTTATGGTTCATTTGGAGAATTTTTATTAATTACTCTAACTTCTATAGTTATTAGTTTTAGAGTTACCATCCTGTATAGATTACAAACACATCTATTTTACGATTTCGATATTTATTGGGTTTTAACTATAAAACTGATAGAATTGGTTTAAAATAGATAATCTATTATGTCTTTATGGTTCGTTTGGAGTAATTTTTATTCATAACTCTTACATCCATCGTTATTAGTTTTGGAGTTACCATCCTGTATTGATGACAAATACGTCTATTTAGAGATTGTTGTCCTTGTTTGATTTTAATTAAATAATTATCATTCTTAGGTTCAAATAGGTTATGTATTATGTTTTTGCGGTCCATTATGAACATTTTTTATTCATAACTCTAACCTCAATCGTTTCAAGTTTTAACGTTACCACCCTATACATTAATAACAAACGCGCCTATTTTATGATTTCGGTACTTTTTGGGTTCTAACTGTAAAACTGGTAGAATTTAGTTAAAATAGATTATCAATTATTTCTTTATGCTTCATAAGGAGCAATTTTTATTAATAACTCTAACTTTCATAGTTATTAGTTTTAGAGTTACCATCCTGTATTGATGACAAATACGTCTATTTTAAGATTTCGTTACTTTTTGGGTTCTAACTATAAAACTGATAGAATTGAGTTAAAATAGATTATGTCTTTATGCTTCATTTGGAGCAATTTTTATTAATAACTAACTTCCATAGTTATTAGTTTTAGAGTTTCCAACCTGTATTCAAACAAATACGTCTATTTTGACATTTTGGTCCTTGTTTGGTTCTAATTAAATAATTTATACACTTAGGTTTAAATAGGTTATTTATCATGTTTTTACCGTCCGTTACGAACAATTTTTATTCATAACTCAAACCTCAGTCGTTTTAAGTTTTAATGTTACCACCCTACATTAATACAAATACGTATATTTTATGTTTTTGGTACTTATTGGGTTCTAACTAAAATATTCATAGTATTGAGTAAAAATAGATTATCTATTATGTCTTTCTAGTATGTTTGGAGTAATTTTTATTAATAACTCTAACTTCCATCTTTATTAGTTTTAGAGTTACCATCCTGTAATGATGACTAATACATCTATTTTGAGAGTGTGGTCCTTAGGTTCAAATAGGTTATAGATTATTATGTTTTTGTGATCCATTATGAACAATTTTGTTCATAACACTAACCACAACCGTTTCAGCTTTCAATGTTACCACTCTACATTAATACCAAACACGTCTACTTTAAGGTTTCGGTGTTTTTTGAATTCTAACTAGAAAACTGATAAAATTGAGGTGTAATAGATTATTAATTATGACTTTATGGTTCGTTTGAAGCATTTTTTATTAATAACTCTAACTTTCATAGTTATTAGTTTTAGAGTTACCATCCTGTATTGATGACAAATACGTCTATTTTAAGATTTCGTTACTTTTTGGGTTCTAACTATAAAACTGATAGAATTGAGTTAAAATAGATTATGTCTTTATGCTTCATTTGGAGCAATTTTTATTAATAACTAACTTCCATAGTTATTAGTTTTAGAGTTTCCAACCTGTATTCAAACAAATACGTCTATTTTGACATTTTGGTCCTTGTTTGGTTCTAATTAAATAATTTATACACTTAGGTTTAAATAGGTTATTTATCATGTTTTTACCGTCCGTTACGAACAATTTTTATTCATAACTCAAACCTCAGTCGTTTTAAGTTTTAATGTTACCACCCTACATTAATACAAATACGTATATTTTATGTTTTTGGTACTTATTGGGTTCTAACTAAAATATTCATAGTATTGAGTAAAAATAGATTATCTATTATGTCTTTCTAGTATGTTTGGAGTAATTTTTATTAATAACTCTAACTTCCATCTTTATTAGTTTTAGAGTTACCATCCTGTAATGATGACTAATACATCTATTTTGAGAGTGTGGTCCTTAGGTTCAAATAGGTTATAGATTATTATGTTTTTGTGATCCATTATGAACAATTTTGTTCATAACACTAACCACAACCGTTTCAGCTTTCAATGTTACCACTCTACATTAATACCAAACACGTCTACTTTAAGGTTTCGGTGTTTTTTGAATTCTAACTAGAAAACTGATAAAATTGAGGTGTAATAGATTATTAATTATGACTTTATGGTTCGTTTGAAGCATTTTTTATTAATAACTCTAACTTTCATAGTTATTAGTTTTAGAGTTATCATTACATTGATGAAAAATTTATTATTATTACGTCTATTTTGAGTATATAATGATATTTTGTGCGTAAAAGAATTCATAAAAATTGTCATACATTTCAGAATGAACATCAATTCCAGCAACCGGAGTTTCCGTAGTAAGTAAAAGCTCTTCAGCTTCGTTATTGATATAATCGATTTTAACCATATTGCCATCAGCGGTTGCTAAAATATAACATATCATGAATACTTCTTCTAAATAAAATCGCTTTTTTTAATACCAACAATAAAATCTCTCACTATAAAAGGCGTCCGATGTATGGTTGCATCCGATGGTACCATATTTTTGTAAAGAATCTCATATTGTTCGCTAACATCGTTATCATCTTTGCTATAATCGATCATAATTTTTCCTTCGAATGTAGCAGAAGGCGTTCGTTGAATGGGTGAGGCGAGATAATAATTTCTCGGGTCGCGATTGAAACTGATCTTGTGAACACCGGGTAATTGAAAGCTTTGACACCAGTACAACAAGCGGACGTAACGATCGTAAAAACGAATGTTGCCTTTTGCATCACCAGTAACAACAACGCTGAAAATAAAAAAAGTTAATTAATTGAAATTAATTGAAGCAATACTTACCCATCAGACGAACTAATGGTGTTTAATCGAAACACTGTCACTTTAACACCGGTAATAAAAATTTTTCTAGCATCGTACTCATCGTCAATATTGAATTCTTTCTTATATACAGTATTTCCCAAAACTAAAACGTAACCTTCCGTAGTCGAAGCGAAACATTCGTGACATTCCAATAAATAACAACTATCGGTGATTTTTCCCCATCGGTTTTTATTGCGAATTTCAGGGATCCTCGGTTCAATAAAACTTTTGTTAACAAGATGCTAAAACAATAATTTTTTTTTAAATATTGTTGAGAAAATTTAAAATTTAATAACCAACGTATTTCATAAAAACGATTTGTCTTTTAAACGTAACCATAAATCGTTCTTGTACTGTTCGATTAAAAACAACCCCAACTGGTTTTCCATAAGCTGGATCTGTTAAATAAGTATCAACGGGTTGATCTGATCCGCTGGACCAAACCCATAATTTTATAATTGCTGGCATATCGCTGGTTACGCTAACGATGTATTTTCCGTTTGGACTCATCGTTAAAATTGCTGTCCCACTTCCTGGATTTGCGTTAAAAATTGTGCATACAGGTTTACTTAAAAATAGGTAATGAAAGAAATGAATTAAAAGGTATTTAATTTTTACTATTTCCTCATTCGCCACACTATTATGCTATTTTCCGGACCAGAATCGGCGGTTACTAAATATTTTCCTTTTAAATCCATCGAAGCTGATGTAATTGAATTTTGCTTTAAATAAAAACAAAAACTTAATTATTAAGTCATAATTTTAAGGAATCGACGCTATACAGGGTGTTTCATTAATAATGGGAAATATTTTAACTGGAGATACTTCGTGTCACATAATTACCATTGACCAAAAATAACCGTATTCAAAATCGCACCGAGATGAAGGTCTTCAAAGTTCCAGAAAAAAAAAAACGTTTTTTTTATCTTTAAAAAATTAGAATTGTCATTTTAGCACAATTTTTCGATTCTTCAATACTTCCTATGTAAATAACATACTATGTTCACCCTTCATAACGATTAAGTTATTATTTTTCGAGATATTTAAAGTTAAATGAAACACTTATTATTATTTATTTATTGTTTATTTTATAATGTACAAAATTTAAGAAACACTTAACAAATGTTCAATGTGACCCCCATTAATTTCAATAAGTTTAGTAATTCTTTCGCTAAAGGATCTTCTAACTTTAAAAAATATGTTTGGGTGGTTGGCAACAAAATGAGCAGAATTAACTATTTGCTGCCATAGTTCCTGACGATTATTTATTTCTTGTGAGTATACCAGTGATTTCATATGGCCCCAGAAATGGAATGTTTTTAATGATGCTTTTGTTATTTGTAAAATAATTAACTTTATTTTAGGAAGAAGGTTGCTAATACAAAATGCTTGTTATAACATGCGAACACGGTTCGTTCTGCTACTACTCTTCTAAGAGCAGCCAACGTAATAAAATAAAATGTGTAATCTTAACATAAACATCCCCCCTTTGAAAGGGTAAAGACTTTCAAATATAGAAAACCAAACGATTGATATAAGGTAAGTAATAAGGTAATCAACTGATACCACTCTCACCACTTCATCTGCTCCAGCATGGGTTGTCACTATTCTTCCAAGTTTCCACTGAAGGGGTGGTAGGTTGTCCTCTTTTAGTAGTACCATTCTTCCAATATTGATTAATCTTGAACCATTTTTCTTCCATTTCAGGTGTTGCTGTAGCTCTCCAATATATTCCTTTGACCAACGTCGCCAAAAGTGCAGTCGGGTCTGCTCAATACGTTTATGAATGGTAAGTCTTGAAGTGTTAATATTTGTAATATCCGTTTCAGGAATAGATGTAAAACTTCTTCCAATCAAAAAATGAGCCGGCGTTAACGGATTATCATCAGATGGATCTTCGGAAAGAGGAGAAAGGGGTCTAGAGTTAAGGATGGATTCACCGATTTAATTCCCGCCTCCCAAATACCACCAAAATGCGGTGAATGAGGAGGTATGAATTGCCAACTTATAAATTGATTTGTCATCTCTTTTGACAACTCATCCGAACTCAATTTAAGAAAATCCCTCAAACTCTTTAGCTCATTATAAACGCCATGAAAATTAGTACCATTATCAGAGTATATAATCTTGGGTTTGCCTCTGCGTGCGATAAATCTTTTTAATGTGGAGATGAAAGCATTTGTATTTAAGTCCGTTACCAATTCAAGGTGAACCGCCTTTGTCGTAAAACATATAAATAAACACAAATAACATTTAGAAACTTTTGCTCGCCTGCCTTCTTTATTTTTAATAGAAAATGGACCTCCATAATCTATACCCACTATTTCAAACGGAAAAGATGTAGTTATTCTCATTTTAGGCAATTGCCTCATAATTGGCGTAGATGTGGAAGGTGATGCTTTGAAACAAGTTATACATTTTTTAACTGTTTGCTTTGCCAAATTGCGTCCACCAATTGTCCAATATTTTTCTCTGGTGCTAGCTAGTAACAACTGAGGACCAGCGTGACACAAGTTTAAGTGTTCAGTTTGAAAGATCAACTTTGTGAATGCATGTTTGCTGTGTAAAAGTGCTGGATGTTTCTTTTCATATACGAAATCAGATTGCTGCAATCTACCTCCAACCCTTAGAATTTGTTCATTATCAATGAATGAATTTAATCCCAACAAATTGCTCTTGATATGGATTTCATCTCGTTTTTGCAATTGTTCGTTCTCATTCTAAACATTTCTCGTTGAGCTATTCTCAATAATGTATTCATAGTTGCATTCAACTCTTCTACGGAAATATTATTTTTCATGCGATCATCTGCAATTTTTTGACAATTATATATGAATCGTTTCACATAGGAAATTACTCTCAGTAATGTTCGTAAGTTTGAAAATCTCTGAAATATTAAAAATTCTTCTACATTGCCTACAAGAACGGTATGAGACTGAACTTTTAATTCTAGTAAATTATCAATGTTATGATCTTTCGTCTGCAATGGCCATGCTTGACTGTCGAATTCTAACCAACGCGGTCCATTCCACCATAATTTTAAATCCTTTAGTTCGTTTCCATTTAATCCTCCCGTCAATAAATCAGCTGGATTGTCTTTAGATTTAACATGATGCCATTGATCCAAATTTGTAACAGCTTGAATCTCAATTATTCTGTTTGCTACAAATGTTTTTAGAGTGCTTGCATTTGAATTCAACCACGTCAATACGATTTTTGAATCTGTCCAAAGATAAATTTTATGTAAATCTAAAGTCAGCGACCCCTTCACAATGGTTAACATTTTCGCTAAATGTAAACATGCACATAATTCCAATCTAGGAATAGTGGTTATTTTCAGTGGTGCAACTTTTGATTTTGCACAAAGTAATCTAGTGTTTACGTAATCACCATTTTCGGACCTCAAATAAATGCAACAACCATACGCTTTCTCGGGAGCATCTGCAAATCCATGAATTTGAATTTTTTGTTTGCATTCTCCTAATATAAATCTAGGAATTTCAATATTCTCAATAACCTTTAATGTGGCACAAAATCCTACCCAATCTGAATAAATTTCCATGGGAAGTGATTCATCCCAAGTAACCTTTGCTTCCTATAATTTCTGAAGGAGTATTTTGACTTTGACTGTAATAGGACTAAGTAGACCAAGAGGATCGAATATTTGACCAATGATAGATAATATCGTTCTCTTATTTACGTCTTTATAGTGCTTAAGTTTTATTTTGTAAGATAAATTATCCCTTTCATGTGCCCAAAACAGACCAAGTGTTTTCGTAACTTGATCGTTTCCCAAAGAAATAATATTTGACGTGGAATCCAAGGTAAGTATATCACTAAACGTTTCATTATGTTTCTATTCCATTTTGCCAATTCGAAACCGTAAGATCTTAAAATGTTTGTTATTTGTTCGCAAATATTTGTAGCTTCTTCTACAGAATCGAAACTTGTTATCAAATCATCGACATAAAAGTATCTTTTAATTCTCAATGATGCCTCTTGTAAGTTTTCATTCTCAAGAGCCGTTTGTAATAAAGATCTAATAGCTAAATAAGATGCTGCTGCTGTTCCATATGTAACGGTGTTTAATTCGTAAACTGAAACATTTTTATCTGCACCATCTCGCCATAAAATTCTTTATAATGATCTTTGACTGGGATCAATAAGTATCTGCCTATACATTTTTGAGACGTCAGAAGTCACTGCAATCTTATGTTGGCGAAATCTAATCAAAATAGAAAACAAATCGGCCTGAATCACAGGACCTATCATTTGAAGATCATTTATGCTATAACCGCTTGAAGTGTTAGCTGATGCATCGAAAACCACTCTATGTTTAGTAGTTAAGCTGTCTGCCTTTTGAACGCAATGATATGGCATGTAATAGGAATAATCTGCTACTTCTGGTTTGTTTATCTTAATCATGTGACCTAAATTTTCGTACTCAAGCATGAATTAGTATAGTAATTAGTATAGTAATAGTGTATGCTTTTCTAAGAGAAGCATGTCCATTTAATTTACGTTCTAAATTAGTAAATCTATTTAATGCCATGTTATAAGAATTACCTAGTTTGTCTAAAGAATCCTTGAATGGAATTTTAACGACGAATCGTCCATTTTTATTGCGAATCGTACTGTCAATATAGTGCTGATCGCAAAATTGTTTTTGGGCTTAAATTGTCCAGTCTCTCCTAATCGACTAAAAATGTTACTGAAAGTTTTGCGATTAGGTTGAACTCTATTTGGATACATGTCTTGATATCTTCGAGCAGCAGCAAGGCAGGAATAATTTTCTTGTGCATAAACACAAAGCATATCTCGTATTTCAAGATTAGAAAAATTGTTATGACGTGGCATTTTCACTTAATCAACTTGCTAAATTTGTCAACTATGAGAAACAAACAAGAAAATCAACAAATGCATAAACTGACAGAGCCAAATACACAATACCTGAACTTATTTTTAATATGTCGTACCCACTTAATACCATGAACGCATTATCATTTATCTAAATGATATGCAGAAATGATTAAAGTGGAATTTCCTATCGTGATATTGTAAATAAATGTAATAATCAATTTATTTGTCATAAGTTGTTTTTTAAATTTTGTTCATTATTAATTCCGCCAGTGACGTAGAATTTGAGTGTTGGCCTACCCGGATTTTTGCTGTTTAAACTATTTTTAGTCACAAATCCTTCCGAACTTTCTCGTTTTTCTCGAAAACCAAGTATAACACGAAGTTTCTACAAGAGGAAATTATTTTTAGCATTTTAACTGGCCTATTAGGTGATGCTAATTTCGCGCTTGTTAATCAAAAAAGTTCTATTGGTGTTAACACAAGGGGATATTTTTTTCTCCTTGCTGTAATTTTGCTGATTTCGGAAAATTCCACCATAAGAAGCATGTAATAATACTAAATCGCCATGCCAAATTTTATTTTCATCGTACAAGTAGATTAGCTTAAAGATGGAAAAAACGATTTTTTTTCAGGAACTTTGAAGACCTTCATCTCGAAAACGGTGCGATTTTGTATAAGGCTATTTTTGGTCAATGGTCATTATTTGACACATAGTATCTCCAGTTAAAATATTTCCCATTATTAATGAAACACGTGTATACACGTGTCATTTTTGTAGCAACGGTAGTGCAGTGTAGTGGTTGTTTACAGCAGTGTTCCGCAAACCTTTTATGTTCAAGGTACACCAGTAGCCAGTAGTACACCCAGTGGTGGCGCTGCGTACAAGCGAAGTAGGCGGCCAAAATTAGGGGCGGCCGAAACCATGTTCCTCCCAAGCATAAAGAACTGCTATTAATCACGTCTATCAGAAGTTATTCTTACACTAACTGAATTAAATTTGCCATTTAGAGGAAAATCTGATGTACTCTTTGAAAAAAATAACGAAGTGTTTTTAAAATTTATTGAATGTCTAGGTTTATATGATCCACTCCTTAAAAAACATCTTCGACGTATAACGTCTAAAGAGACACAGGTTCATGATCTTAGTAAAGACATACAAAATGAATTAGTAGGTTTATTGGCAGAAATGACTAAAAAGAAAATTATAAAAATGGCAAAAAAGCCGAATTTTTTTCTGTAATCATGGAAACTAAAAAAGAAAAAATAATAATAAGAAAATATTTGGTGGAAGAACATTTTATTGATTTTATTGATGTAACTGACACTACAGGAGTCGGTCTGGCATCTATATTTTTAGACACAATAAAAGTACTGCCTTTAGACGTTTATAATTGTAGAGGACAGGGCTACGACAATGGAGTCAATATGAAAGGTAAGAATAACGGACTACAAAAACATATTTCAAATATAAATCCGAGAATGTTATTTGCTCCTTGCTCCTGTCACTCCATTAAGATTGTTTTAAATAATGCTGCAGAATCAAATATAGAAATAAACAAATTTTTTGGAATAATACAAACCTTGTATTTTTTTTCTGCATCGACTAATAGATGGTCTATTCCTGTCAAACATCTGACTAATTTAACATTAAAACCTGTATGTTTTGCGAGATGGGAAAGTAGGATAAATGCGATCAGGCCCGTTAAATTTTTGTCCCGTCACTTTTTGGTATTGTAGAAGACACGTCTTTCCTGGGTTCTCATGGATATAATACTAAAGTAGAAGTTAAATTATCAGTTCGTATGCATTACAATAATTAGATATAATGTATAGGGTTTGTCACGACGAGCTGAGTCTATATGTATGTGGCAAACTACTGGCACTATTTTTCTGAAAATTGTGCTGAAAAGGTGCTCGTTTCAGTTATAATATTTTCAGTTTTCTCCAACTTCCGGTTATACTGGAAATGAAACCCAACTTCGTTATTTTAAATGGAATGTACCAATTTTTATAGAATTTTCGAGATCCCCACAAAATTTTAATATAATTTGATATAAGTCATCATATGTCTAAAGTGCACCATTTTTGAATTAGTTCAGTTTTTTCGAAAATTTTTGCAACCTTTCACAATAAAAATAATTTTTCGAAATAACACTCGAGTCTTTCCAAATATTCTCAGGGTTTGCACAGAGAGGACCCATAGCTTACATAACCCTTGAAAAGTATTTTAAAAAATTATCCAGGGTGGCCAAAAATTTGCGCCGAATTTCCCTATCTCAAAAAGTCGAAAACTTCATTTTTCCTCAATTTTTTTCTTCACCAGCGTATTATACGTTGAAAAATAAGGGAACTTTGTCATTACATGCCCATATCTAAAATGTATGGCTTTCGCAGAAACTTGAAAAAAATTAAATTTTCTTGATTATTAGTAAATTTAAAATTATTAGTTGGCTTTGGTTTGAAGCAACCAAACCGAAGAAACAAAAACTATCGTATTAAAACAAATAATTTGATGTTTGCGTAGCAAAAGTATTAATCATGTTCCGTTTAGGATTTAGTTTAATTGTAGAACCTATGGCCAGTTTGTTAGAAAGCCCAAAAGAGTTAAACCAATCGTAGGTAACGAAGAAAATGAAATTACAGTTCTGGGGAAATTACAGTACTTCAGAGCTATCCTGAAAATTCATTATAAGATGCTAAAAGAGATTTGGGAATATCTGAGAAAAGCAATCATAGGATTTAAAAAAAAACAAAACTTTCGCCCTTATTCTTACTCATTGGCACAAAGTTTAAGGCCAGGTGACGATCAAAGGAGAATTGATTTTTGTGAATTTATGTTGATTAAAACACAAGATGAAGATTTTTTGGAAAAAATAATTTGGACGGATGAGGTAAAACTCATTAAATTAAATAATTAAAAATTGGGGTTGCCAAAAAATGAAGTTTTCGACTTTTTGAGATAGGGAAAGTCGGCGCAAATTTCTGACCATCTTGTATAATTTAAAAAAAAACATTATAAGGGTTATGTAAGCTATGGGTCCTCTCTGTGCAAACCCTGAGAATATTTGGCCAGACTCAAGTGTAATTTCGAAAAATTATTTTTATTGTGAAGGGTTGCATCTGCCAAAATTTTCAAAGAACAGTTAGTTATTACAAATAGCGCCTGAATTAGCAAAATCAGTAAACGTACAACCAAACTTCACAGAAATCAGATTAAAACGTCGAAAACGCAATTTCAATAATAAAAACTTTTGACAACCCCATACAAGATTCGTCACAAAAATTTAAAGTTGATGTATATTTTAATTTACTTGACATAGCGATTCATTCAATAGAGGAGCGTTATTAACATATCTTGCCGACCAAAAAAATGAGGACGTCATAAAACAAAGTATGAATTTGGAGATTACTCTTACACATAAAAATAGAAAAGACAATTACGGTATTCAGCTGGGGGAAGAGTTGAGTTTTATTTCAAAACTTTTAAACCCAGGTGATACACCTTGTGAAGTTTTGAAATATATTTTAAACAACAACTTAATTGTTATATATCCAAATCTTTATATCGCTTTAAAAATCCAAAAAGGCGAGAATTTTATTTTGAATGTCATTTATGTTTTGTTATTAATCATTGTTGATTATAGGTACTTTTAGTTCCTTAAAGTGTAAATGAGTTCTTTTGTATTATTATTCTTTGTTTGTCGTGTTAGTGGATCCTATATCCTGAATAATATATAAGTAAATAAAGAAAATATTAAAAAAAATTACATGTCCTTGAAGGAGAATCATTTCTTTTTTCACATAATCATACAAAACTGCTTCATGACTAGCTGTAAAAAATACATTGTGTATACCACCTTCAGTTAAATTCATAAAAGGTACTCTTGTATTCATTCCATAAGTCCACATTAAACTCTAAGAAAAAATATGTATTACATATAAATTTAGATTTCATATAAATAATTACAAATGGAACAACAGTAGTATCTAATCCAGACATAGAACTTTCTGTAATTTCTGTTTCTTCAAGATCAATATCAGAAAGATCAGTTTCACTTTCGCTTTTTTCAAAATATAAGTTATCATCACACCCGTACGGATAACTTGACGGTAACTGAGTGGATTTTTCTTCTGGGATAATCGATGGTTCTTCATCCAGAGTGATTGTAAATCCCCAAGTTGCACTTTTTTGGCACGCTCCTTCGGTGAAAGTATCTTCCGGTTTATCGGCTGCCTCTAAAAATCTTTTAAATAAATTATCCATTAATTCTCGTTGGAAACTATCTTCATCTGAATATTCCCCTTTTTGATTTATTCCGCTAGTCGCAGTAATCAGTTGGGTATTAGTTTGAGTATCCGCTTCTTCATCGTCTTTATTGTAATCTGTGTACTAAGTAACAAAAAAAAAATCAACGAAAAAAGTTTTTAATAAGGATATAACACTTTCTACCTCAGATTCTTCCATTTTTAAATAAATGTAAAATTAATAAAATGATAAGAAATTGTAAAATATTATTGATCAGTGACAATGAAATATTTAATTGAAGTTTAAAATTTTGAAGTAATTGGTGACTATATTTTTTTTTAATGTCAGTCTTATAAATCTTAAAACGATGGATTATCTTCTGCCATTTTTGACATTTATTATTGAATCGATCTCTTTTATTATTGATCCAACTTCGAAAAGAAGTCATCAAGGTAGAGGGAGAGCTTAAGTCATCTTGAAATAACTTGCAACAATGAAATTGCTGTACTCCAGAAAACCTTCCTCATTATCCAATGTAAACTTTGATAATACGCCACTACTAATGCTTTTACTGCCGCGAGCAACATTGACATAGAAACTATTCCGTATTTCAACTGAAAATCGACTCTTGGAATGATTACAACCTTGAATGATGAAAAACCTTGAAAGACCCCAGAACATAAAATAATATAACTACAAGCGAGCGAAAGTCAAGCGAAGGAAGGATCTCATTGCATAGACGATGACAGACGACGCAGAAGAACACCAACTTTGCAACAGAGTTGAGTTAGATGAACACATTCCCAACTTAAACCCGGGATTTTCCACGTAATTAACTCATAACGCCGTCCTCCACGCATCAATTCCCCCTCCTGATTGATTGATAATTTATGCCTAAATGTTGGTGATTCTTGACATTTATAGTTGATCGAAGTATTGGTAGTATTGGTCGAACAAGACATGCAAAGTTACTTTTGAGTGTGCTAGTCACGATATCCAACCGGTTTATGAGCAGTTTTTGCTATAAATTTAATGAAGAATTTGCGGATTTTGGTAACAGATCTCTACAGCCATTGTGTTGAAACACTTCCAGTCCAAAGCAGCGATATAGAGACTATAATTTAATTTCTTAAGGACAATGAACAATCAAGATATTGACTAAATACTAGACGGTCCATAGACGACAAAGTAGTTACCATTAAATCAATTAAATTGTGACACTTTGTTCTAATTTATAGTTGTAACTCTCGAAGTTTGTATACTCAAAAATGTTCTATGGGTCACACGATATGTATCTAGCTAGCCAATAGTTCAATTCCTTCCATATATTTTGTAACTTCATCCTGTCAATTGACATCACTGCAGTATTAATCGTTTCCCTGAATTCTTTTAATGTGTTTGGCAGTAAACAAGATCCTTAATCAGGTGACCTAGGTGACCAAGCAAATAAAGGTAGGTCATTCGCACCAACATAGTTAATCTAGCAATGCGGAAGTTCTTCATTCAGGTATCTGTGAACATAATCCCATGAGGAGGTTCCCTGTTCCTAAAATTTGGAGAGTTTGCGATTATTTTGATATATCGCTGATGTCTGTTAGTGTAAAAAGGTGGCTACACACGTAACTGCAAACTTGACAAGTATGCATGATCAATCTTTTTGTACAAGTATGCTTTAGCGTTTGTAGGATAATTTTGCACAAACATTTTGCTTGTACAATTCGCTTGATGATGGATTGAATTTTAATCATGCAAGCTTGCGCAAACGAAACCGCGCGTGTGTACCAAGCACATTGTTTGACGTGTGGCCAGACGTAGGGATTTTTAATAATTATGCCAGTCACGTGGACATATCTTCAATTCACTCAGTAAATTAATATGGGAGTAGGTTTTTCTTTTGAATAACCACTCCTTACACCATATGTCACGTTTCTTCTTCCGCGTTTTCCTCTTATGGACAAGGCAAAAAGCAGCCAGTGCGAGCGCATCGTCGTCCAAGCTTGACATAGTCCAAACGCAAACTGGCGCTTGTTCAAGCATACTTGTATCGTATGGTGTCGAAGGGAAATTTTACATGCTTCTACAAAAAGACTGATCATGGATGCTTGTCAAGTTAGCAGTCATGTGTGTAGCCACCTTTATACTCTTGAATATATGTAGCGTTTTAAAAACGAATGAATCTTTTGTAGTAACCTTGTATTATGATATTGATCCAGTGCCTCGGCCGCATGCGACCTCGGTACAGTGAGACGGAATCATCTATTTAGTACCCTAGAACGTATACCACACTCGCTAGGCGCCTAGTAACAAAAGTCCTAGTAACTTTATGTTGCTTTTATCTCCTTTGTGGAAAAAGTTCATAACTTGTGTTTTTTCATTATTCAATAACAATCTGTTAGCCTGTAACCAATCAGAAGCTGAGTCCAAAGTCTCAGTGCTCTTTTCATCCAGAGCCCCATTTGACGGTCCCGGTATAACAAAAGAGGTGTCATCCGCTCTACACTTTTTAGTAGGTTGTTACTGTAGCTAATAAATAATAGTGGTCCAAGTATCCTTCACACACACCATACTTACACTCCATCACATTCGAGCGATCACCACTCCATCTAAATGAAGTTTGACTCA
Source organism: Onthophagus taurus (assembly GCF_000648695.1). Taxonomy (NCBI): domain Eukaryota; kingdom Metazoa; phylum Arthropoda; class Insecta; order Coleoptera; family Scarabaeidae; genus Onthophagus; species Onthophagus taurus. Next base: position 1,371,044 of record NW_019286118.1, read on the forward strand.
GATCACAACAAATTATTTTAGATTTCTCATGATTGTCATGGGCATCCGTAAGATCTTTGATGATTCTAATAATTGCGGTGGCAGTTGATTTACCATGCTGATCTTCCACCAAGATATTATTTTTACTTAAGTAACGAACAAGGCGACACTTAACAAGCTCCTCAAGAATCTTAGAAATAACTAGCAGCAGGGCTATGGGCCTATAGTTTTTGTATTTGTGATCATCCCCTTTTTTATGGATATATAGGAGTGACTTTTGCAACCTTCAGTTTAGTATGAAATGTTCGTTCCTCTGCACATTTATTGAAAATTATAGCTAGTGCTGGAGCAATTTCTCTGACAACCTTTTTCATAATAGGAGAAGTCAACACTTACTATCTCTTGATCATCAATCGATGCAAAGAAACAAGAGTTGATATTATTTTTGTTCATTTTTTTTATATACTCTTCAGGCTATATAAATGGCATGCCAATAGCAGCAAGTAACGATTGTATTTCGGTTGCATAATACTCCTTGAAACCAGCAACATTTAGACCTGCATCATCCTGTGGTTTTCTTTTTTTATTTATTCTTTCCTTGTTGATTACTTCCCACATTTTTTTTGTTAGCATTATTTATAGCATCACTATTCTGTCGGTTGTAGGATATGTAGGTTATTCTGAAGCGATTTTTCTAATAAATTTTTTTTCGAAATGTTTATAATAACCGCACAGGAACAGTTTTTCGACGTCCAATGGCAAATCGTAAATCAGATTCAGGTAATCGGCCCAATCTTCGGCCGGACCGCCGCGCCGATCAAAACACGTTTCCCACGTGTACTTACCAATAGATTCGACACGCAAAGAGAAATAAACTTTTTTCGTGAATCAAAATCGTCTGTTATTGGACAAAAGCGGAGAATTTTAAACAGTTCCCGTGCGGTTATTATAAACATTTCGAAAAAAATTTATTAGAAAACTCGCTTTAGAATAATGCATGCTTCAACCGTTAATACTCTGATGCGGAAGATACGGGACACCTGTATACTCTTGTTTGCATACTTTATATATTTCGCACAAAGCTATATCTTTTTTAGTTGCAGCGATCATGCCTAATGATTCAACTAAGGATTTCTTCTCCAACTTGGATTGCGGAAGTTTACTGTCCCCTCTTGTTATATCATGTAAAAGAGAGAGATGTTAAAGAAACAACGGTTGAGCATTGAGCATGAACTGTCTTTATTCAGTCTTTTCTGTGAACCGTTTACATTGAGTAATCTAAGTTGCCTAACTATAACTTATTTAAATGAACTAAACTCATTACACCTCTCTTGGAGATTCTAATTCTTTTTTGCCTTGCGGGAAAATGTTCGTTAAACATCGAAAAAACAAATTGTGGGAGACATATAATAGCTCTCTTATGTTCTGTTTCTTATTATATTCTCTGATTGTATATATTTTTGCTTAAAGCTGCCTCATGTTGTATGTATAATTGAAGAGGTGTGAGACCAACACTTCAAGAGCAGCCATCGGATAAGATTTCATTGCACCCGTTATATTAAGACATGCTAACTACTGGATTTGTGCCAGATGTTTCTGTAACGTGTTGTCAATAAGATACCAGCCCGGTTATCCAGTAAATAAAAAAGATGCATTTTGCATAAAATGATAGATGAGCAGTGTTGGGCGCTGGGTAAATACCTGACGGGTAGGTATTTAGAAAATGGGTATTTATCCGGGTATTTACCCCGCCCCAGGGTAAATACCCAAACGGTACGTATAAAAGAAAAAAATTCCGAAAGAATGAAGAGGAAGATGATGAAATGTACGTTGAAGACGAGGAATTGTCAACGATCAAAGACGTATTATCATCAGACGAATCTGTCGCAATTTAGATTAGATCAAGTTATTATGATTATTATCATCAACCCATTGTTGGACATATCTGTTCCATTCGATTCTATTCTGTGCTGTCTGAATCCAATTGTTGAGCTTTGCCACAATGTTGACCACATCTTTTGCACCAGTTCTTTTTCATAGGTCTTCATTTCGGTCTTTGCGTTACTTTGAGCCTCCTGGCAGTGGCTACCGTTAATGTTAATGTTTCGGAGCCTTATGTCATAAGCGGAAACACGCATTGATTGAAAGCCTTTCTTTTCAAATATATCGCTCTTGAAGATGTCTCTAAGTTTCCTGTAGGCTGTTCAGTTCGCTTGTTTCATTATCTCTCGATACACGAACCTTATGGCCAAGATACACATCTGTCAACCCTCTCAATTTCATTATCCCCAATGTTGATGGTACACTTGGGAACAAGATTTGTCATAAATTTTGATTTCTTTACGTTAATATTTAGCCCGACTCTTGCACACACCTCCTTTAAGTCCTTCGCCATTAGTTTCATCTCTCCAAGCCTATCCAAAATAAGAACTATATCGTCCACGTAGCGTAAAATACTTAGGTATTTTGTTGATGCTTTTTTGGATCAAATCCAGTTGTTTAAATGTATTCTCCAGGACTGTGATGAACAATTTGGGTTCAACATTGTATCGCTTTATTTTACTCACAATCAGTACTTTATTTAGTACTTTATTCAGTACTTTACTATTTCTACTCTCTTCAGTACTTTTATGCAATTTTACCGTCATTGTAGCATTCTTGTAGATGTTATCAACATGTTTGGTGTATCGATAATCGACTCTGCATTCTTGAAGTGCTTGTAAAACTGCCAACAACTCAATTTAAATTAAATTTTATAAATACCTCTAAATACCCATCTTGGGTAAATACCCCCGGGTACACAGGAAAAAATATAGAGTAAAAATCAACTCTAAAACATGGTTCAGATCGGTCCAATTTATTTAGAGTTATTTTTGTACACTATATAGTGTAGGTGAATAGATTAAAAATTTACACTAAATAGTGAGAAGATGGTGTTTATTAAATAGTGTAAAATCGTTACTCTATAACAGTGTATTATATGTAATCTAACTAGATGTTGTCGTGACTCTAATTAGATACATTTCTAATCTAATCAGTGTAAATTATTAAAAATTCGCTCTAATTTTACTCTATTAATTGACAAAATATCACTAAATAGTGTGTATCTTACACTTATTAGTGTTAATTTTTAATAGGAAGTGGAGTATTTTTAGGGAAGTTTTACGTTTGTAATAAAAATCAAAATTATAAAATATTTGTTTTTATTTTTACTTGTAATATATTGTTATAACTTAAATTTAAAAACATTAAATTCTTTTTATATACATATATAACCATACTTAATTCATTTTAAAGTTTCCACCGAGTCATCATGAAAACTGCATCTAATGAGTCTTCTATAAGTTTCCTGTACGTATAGTTACACCAAGTTGCACATACTTACCAATCTTCACAAGGAACTCGTATCTAAAATCTTCCGGTAGTTCCACTAATTTCACATCATGAAAGTTTTATTTTGGCAAACATAATTACAATAAAAATAATCGTTCTTTCTTTCTATACCGCGTAAATCAGGTCTCGAGACGCTATCGAGTTCCGACTCGTTTAGTAGATGACCGTTAAATTTTAGCTGTATCACACCACATGTTGATCACGTGGTACCGACGAGTAATCCCGAGCAAAATAGTGCGGTGCCTACGAAGTACCCGAAGGAAAAGTACACGTCTAGTGTAAAATTTAATGTTTTATATATTACATAACTTCACTAACATAAGTAAAAAAGAACTCTCCTTTAGAGGACTGTAAAAACTACTCTATTAAGTGAATAATATATGAACTCTATATTAATATTAAATATAGTGTACATTAGAGTTATTTTTACCATGTGATATTACAATTTTTACTCTAATTCTTTTTACCAACTACTCTAAAATTTTTACACGACACGATTTTTTCCTGTGTATATATCCAGGAAATTTACCCTTGAAAATAAATACCCGGGTATTTAACAACACTGTAGATGAGTGATATTGATCGTCTATTTTTAATTTATAAAAATCTATTTCATATCAATATTTTGATATGTTAATATGTTTTGATAATTTAATTTTCAATAGATTCCTGAATTAATGTGTTTAAACAAAAAACCCGATACACTTAAGTATATATATATATATTCAAGTAGATTATATGTGATAACATTAATTTAATTACAAATATCTATATACAGATCAAACCAAACCTTGTTATTGTTCCAAAAACGTTTTCTTTCAACGAATTTAGAATGAAAATAAAAATTAAATGTAAAGATGTCATTTTAAATGTCAATTTATTGACAGAAAATGACTTTAAAATGTCACTTTTGTAAAATTTGGAAATGTTAATTTTTAAAGGCATATAATTAGGTTATGTTGAATTATCTTTATGTTAAATTCTAATAGTAAAGGACTTTCTTAAATAAGTAATTTCCTTTTATAATTCTCTTTGCAGTTTTTTAGGTTATTCTGTTATGCTGAAACTGTTAGTCTTTTGTCTAATTGCTAAATGAGGATTTTCACGAATTAAAATACACAAAAATGATCACTTAATTACCTAATAAAGATTACACAGCTTTTTTTTCAAGACTCATTATATAAATTACTTTAATTACTAATTTTGTAACCAATATTTTTTTAATTATGTTATTATATACCTACGCAATTTTATTGCAAACTTTTTTATAAAAATAATTATTTTATTGCATAAAAGTGTAGTGAATTAGTTTCAAATTCAAATCGAAGGTTATTTTAAAAGTTTTAATAATTGTTATCTCTGACGTTCTCTCCAGTATTGAGATAAACTTTGAGAGGCCAATATAACCAAATAAATTCCCGGATACCATCTTCAGTTCACGATAATACCTCATCAAAGCAACAACTTAAAGATAACTAACGTTTAAGTGAACAATAAATAATGGCATCGTAAGTAAACTAAAATAAAAATATTTAGAATCGTTTCAAAAAGTTAGGTTAGGTTGTGTTATGTAAAGTAAATAAGTATTTTTTTATTTTGATTGTGTTTTTGCGCACCTTTTTATTTTTGAATACTTTGTTGTTCAATGACATCAATTTTAACCATTTAAAATATTCATTCAATTTATTGATAGCGCCAACAATAATTGGTTTATCAAGTGTAAAGTACCTTTTTTATTTATCGATTAAATATCCTTAAAGGAATGATTTAGCACTATTTTATTTGCAAGTCATCGAATTTGTTTACTGAGATAAATAAATATAAATTTATTTTTAATGATTAAAAAAATAATGTTAATATAAGTACGAAGACTTTCACGACCGGTGTTAATTAAACTAAAACTAGAACTAATAGTAGCACTATCACTAGACCAAGAACTAGAAACTTTCTGGTTAAGCCGTGCGTCTTTGGAAAAAGTTTTGACGTTTCGGATGCCATGTTCAGAAACAAGTTTGACAATAAATATGTACGAAAAAAGATAATTCATAACTAATTAGTGTCTAATTGGTTTCGTTGAGTTTACTAGCATCTTCCATGTCTTCTCTATTCATGTTGTTTCCATGTCGATGAATCTCTATCGTTCCTCTCGTCAATCTTTGGAAATAATGTCCGGTTCTTGCTAGCACTTTAGTTTTCTCGAACTCCATGGTGTGTCCTCCTTTGTGGCAATACTCTGCTTCAATTTCAAAATGTTAATGCTTCAATTTTTTTTAGTTGCCCAGTTTTTAAATATACAGCATCAAATCGGGCTTTAACCAACGAACAGCGACAATTCTACGAAGATAATGGTTTCATAATTATCCGTGGTTTGGTAAGCCCAGCCGATTTAGATAGATACCAACAAAGATTTATCGATTTCTGCGATGGCAAAGTCGATAAAGGTGGTATGACCGTAATGAAGGATTTGTCTTTGCTGAAAGAAGGTAAAGCCAAAGGAGAGTATCTAGTCAATAAAATTCAAGAATTTTTATACGATGATGTCCTCTTCGACTACGCCAAAGATCCAAAAATTGTTGAAGTGGTTGCTAGCATCATAGGCGATAATGTTACCGCTGTTCACTCTATGTTGATTAATAAACCACCAGATGCGCATGAAGCTACCTCAAAACATCCATTACATCAAGTAAAAAAATTAAGTATTAATTCTTTTGGTAATACAAAAAAAATCTTTTTAGGATTTGCATTATTTTCCATTTAGACCAGCTGATAAAATATGTGCATCATGGACTGCAATGGAGCGAATTGATGAAAAAAATGGTTGTTTATTCGCTGTTCCTGGATCACATAAATTGGAATTATATGCGCATGTTTATCCAGATGTAAGTCCCAAAAATCTTATCAAACAAAAATAAATGACTCAGCAAAATTAATTACTACAAATATGCTAATGAAACCAATTATTTATTTAATAAAACTTTGTTTGTACTTTGAATATAATAAAATATTTCTTTTTGTACTTTTTAGGCATTAACAAATAAAGCTTACCACGGAGTAATCGGTTTTGATGATAAACCAAAAGTGATGATGATTATGGAAAAAGGAGATACGGCATTTTTCCATCCAATTCTTCTTCACGGTTCCGGTCCAAATTTAACGAAAGGTTTCCGAAAAGCAATTTCCGTTCATTACGCGAGCAGTGATTGCCACTTTATTGACGTAAAAGGAACGACGCAACAAAATATCGCCGATGAAGTCGAAGCGATTGCCAAAAAAAGAGGAATCAGCGTTGATTACCGAGTTATTTGGAAAATGAAAAGCCGTTTGGTTGCTGGACAACTTGGAAAATTCAATGAAATGGGGAGCAAAATTTAAGTTTATTAAAAAATAATTATGCACCATGAAAAGTTGATGAAGATTAAAATGATTAAAAATGATAAAAAATATCGTTTATAAACAAAATGGTAAAGGAAAAAAAGGTGTAATATTTAAAAATTTTACGTCATCATTTGGGAACATAAATACGTATTAACATGTTTTTTTTATTGAATATACAATTTATTTTATTTTTGTGAACTATTATACTATCTTTGTTACTGTTTGTTACCAAATAAAATATAAATAAATATATATTTTTACATACGTTGAGACTAATTATCTAATTAAGAGAAACATACATCAAAAGCGCGAGCTGTTTCAAAAGGATTTGCAATAATAATATTATAATGACGAAATTTTATAGAAGTAGTAGTAAAGTAAAAGAGGAGATAATAAAAGATAGAGATTCCTGAATAAAGTTTACTATTTTTAGATGTGTGCGCTATCTAAAGAGTATCTAAGCTTAGACAATTAACAGTGAAGTTTCAAATCGGGTTCGGCCTAATTTACAGTAAAAAAAACACCCCATGGGGAATTCCCCGAGTTAATTGAAATGCGTTGCGCAGGTTACCAGACACCTTGCTTCATACAAACATTTTAAAACCTTGTGTGATTTATTGTTTGTTCGCAGTTAGTAGTCTGATACCGGTAGATTGATTAGCGAAGTTTAACAAGATAATTACACTAGTTTACAAATTTTAATCATTTTTTTATAACGTAGAATGTTGTGCTGATTCTGAAACTCTCTTCAGTTTTTCTCCATCACGTCCAGTTTTCGAGATATACCCAAAAATGTGGAAAATTTTAAATTAAAAAACAGTAACGGTTTACGTTCAGTATATTTTTTATTTTGCATAGTGTGCTTCTGTAGCTATATGGACATAAAAGTAGAGATCCAGACGAACATTTTGAGGTATTGATGGCATAAATTGGACTCTCCGTTATTTTGCTACAGCCTAAAACAACTCAACAAAATCCAATTTTTTGGCATTTTTCCCATTTTTTTATCACTTAATCGCACCGTAAAGAAAAAGAATTATATATGAACAAAAAAGTTAGCTATTCTATCCTGTAGAACATTTAATTCTCCAAATTTCGAAGCATTGGACACCATGGTCCAATCTATTTTACCAGAGAAGCCAATTGTCTTCTAAAATACTCGGCAGGTTTATCCTTGTATATCGAATGTTTTAGGTGTCATTTGGTTTCAAGGTGTCGACGAAGAAGTGATGGTTTTAAGCTGCTGTTAGCAAGCACTTCATTGCAAATTACACAAAGCGGCTGCGGTTCTGATTCTTCCCCAGTAAAGTAAAAAACCCATTTGTAAATTAGTCGCTGTCATATTTTCGCCTTTTTCTTTTCTTCTCACCAGTTTCATCAATTTTTTCTTTATATTTAGTCAGCCGAAATGGTAGCTCACTACAGCTCTCATTGTCAGTATCGTAGCCCTTTGTTGTTCCGAAATTGGGTGTTGACGATGAAGACAGGACAATTGGCTGCTTGTTCAGTACTTTGTTGGACTTAACTAAACTACCCGTTTTTTAGCCACCGATCCATATTAAAATTACGGAATAATAACACTAGTTTACAAGAAAAATCTCGAAGACTGTGATATTTTTTTTTATAACGTAGAATGTTGTGCTGATTCTGAAATTGTCTTCAGTTTTTCTCCATCACGTCCAGTTTTCGAGATTGGGTATATCATATAATGAAATGTGGAAAATCGTAAATTAAAAAACATAGTAACGGTTCATGTTGAGTATATTTTTTATTTTGCATAGTGTGCTTTTGTAGCTATATGTAGATATCCAGACGAACATTTTGAGGTATTGATGGCATAAATCGGACTCTCCGTTATTTTGCTACAGCCTAAAACAACTCAACAAAATCAATTCCATTTTTTTATCACTTAATCGCACCGTAACGAAAAAGAATTATATATGAACAAAAAAGTTAGCTACTCTATCCTGTAGAACATTTAATTCTCTAAATTTCGAAGCATGGGTCACCATGGTCGAATGTATTTTACCAGAGATATCGTTAATTTACGACAATCGTGCAAAATTTCATTTTTTGCCATTTTCACTGTATTATTGAAACATTGTTACAAACAATTTAATTATATTATTTTTTTAATAAAGAGGTGTTTTAACTCTTCCAGGCACTAAGTATAAACATTAAATTCACTGAAATAAATGTTATTTTTTAAATACAACAAACAATTACATCCTTGGAAATAGTTTTTACGAACTCGCACGTTTACCTGTTAGACCTTTTTTGGCAAAAGAAATTCTTATTGTTAACAAACAATCACTTTCTGTGATAAAGTGTTATTTAATAACTTCACTTCTTTATATATTAGAACCTTGTTAACCAAATAATACAGTATCGCGTAGAATTTATGATATGGCAAGTAATTATTTTGCGATACTGATGTGCTGTTTGCAAAACTGTTAAAAACTCATGCAACTTGAGAAGCAATATTTTATATGGTTAATAGTTATTTTGAGATTGGTGTTATTGCGTGGGTGTGTGCACAGATGGTGCAAAATTAATGACAGGAAAATTTTCTGGTTTTGTGGCACGGGTAAAGAAGATCAACGAAACAATTGAATGGACACATTACTGTATACCTAGACAAGCATTGACACGTAAGCTTATTCCTACTGAACTATCTACTACTTTAAGTGATGCTGTAAAAAATGTAAACTTTATAAAATCGCGATCTACTAATTTCCGTCTGTTTCATGCGCTTTGTGAAGACTCTAGAATGCTTCACGTTTCTTTATTACTTCACAAGAAAGTTAGATGGCTTTCCCGTGGCAAAGTTTCGACACGCTTATTTGAGTTAAAATCTGATGTTCAAACATTTCTTACTGAACATCCATTTCATTTATCTTCTTCTCTATCTAATATTCTTTGGCTGCAAAAGCATGCATATTTAGCTGATATATTTTGTAAATTAAATGAATTATATTTATCACTGCACGGCACAGGTGTCACCATCTTCGGTGTGCATGATAGAATTGAATTCATGCTAAAAAAGTTTATCTTTTCGATCCAATGTCTGCATATGAATGAGTACGAATGTTTTAGTTCTCTCAGTAGCTTTTTATCGGAAAATTCAGTTAAACTTGATAAAAACATTAAAACAAATATAATATGTGAACATGTCAAATATCTTCATCGTCGTCCTTTCCAAAAAGTTCTAAATTTGGAGATCTTTCTAACTTTAGTGCAAAAAGAAAAACTTATTGAGTTATCCTGTGATAGGATAACTCAATGTGAAATGAATACGCGATTTTGTCAGAAAAAGTTATCAACGTTTTATTACATTTTTGCACAACCTATCTATGTGAGAAAGGATTTTCCATATATACTTACTTGAAAGATAAATACAGAAACAGATTAAATGCAGACCCTGATTTAAGACTGAAACTATCAACAACAGGTCGTAGTTTTTTTTTACATTTTTCTTCGCTTCTTGGCGTTCGGCAGTTTGTCTCCTCTTCTGGTAACATAGAGTGTTCATCCTTCTTATATATCATCTCTTCCTCTGCTGACTCTTACGAATCTGCAAATGGCATAACACGTTCCTTGTTCCCATTGGCGTATTCGGGGGGCAGGAAATTGCCACCCCAGACAAAATATTATTCTTTATAATACACATTTTCCAATTAAATCAAAAAGACTAAAATTAAATCATGAATGCGAAACAAACAATAAACTGAAGCTACTGTTTATAACAATTTAATGTTATGAAAAATTATTTTATTTATGCAAAAGAAACTAGATATTTCTCAGTACTGGCCGATGAGACTACAGATGTATCAAAATTAGAACAATTTCCACTGTGCTTCCCATTTTTTGAATCTGGCTATTTCAGACGACAGTACTGTACATATTAGACATTGTATGGGTATAATTAAAAATACATACAATCTTTTTAATACACCAAACTGTCTTAACCGAAAAAATCAATGAGTTAAACTCCACAACAAGACGAGACAAATTACAACAACTGTGTCCCACGCGATGGATTCAACGACAAGATTCCATTGTTATAATGAAAGAACTGTTAAAATCCGTAGTGTCTGCTCTAGAAGACATATCAACTTGGAAAGATCGGGAATCGTCATCTGGGACAACATTGTTGAAAAATCTTTAACTTCTTCCGAATTTATGTTGTCTCTTTTAGTTATGGAAGTCGTTTTTGCATACTCACTACCCTTGTCAAAATTACTTCAAATGGGTCCTCTATAGTTCGGATTGTTGCATTCGGATTATTTCCAGATCAGCTGTCATTGAAGCAGCATTAAATGCCTATTATGCATATATTAATTCCTTGCCAAGATATGGAGTTGTCTTTTGGGGCCATGGTGTTGGTATAGATAGAATCTTCATACCACAGAAGAGGTGCGTAAGAGCAATCTTTGGTCTAAAAAATACTGATAGCTGTAGAAGTTACTTTAAAGACTATAAAATACCGTGTATGGAATTTATATTCTGGAATGTGCCCTATTGGTTAGGAAGAATTACTTTGAATTTTTCAAAAAATATGAAATACATCCTCAAGCACACGCGGGAAGGTGAACTGCTATCTGGTGCTACCAAAAACGCACCTTACTAAGACTCAGAAGACGGCTCTATACCAGAGTATCAAGATCTACAATCACATTTCGGAAGGTACAAGGATCCTACCAGTTTCAAGATTCCGGAGAAGACTGAGAGCTATTGTCATGGAAAATCCGAATGGAATATTGTTAAATTGTAGCACTCTACGCTTTTTTGATAAAATGGGGTAATAAAGTATTATTATTGTTATTATTAAATGATAAATACCGACTTCTGGAAGGAAACCAGTTGATGTGGAATATATTTGGAAAACAATTGGAAACCACTTATACTTAGAATTAGACAAAGAAATACAATAACAAAAGAATATTACAAAATATCAGTTTTCATTCCATTCTTAGACAACGTCATAATGCAATTAGGTGAGAGATTTATGGCACCCAAAGATATCTTAGTAGTCTTTGGATGTTTAGTTCCATTACTAGAAAAAATTGAAAATTTAGAAGGACAACTATTAAAATTATCAATTTAGGATGGGTGTGAGTGTGCTTAGTTTAGAAATACTTAACGAGCATCACTGTCAACTGAACCGCAATCACAGACGACGGTGAGTTAGGCCATGGATACAAAAAGGACGAGAATTAAAGGCATCTTCAAGACTTCTTCTTATATTTAAGAAAAAAATTATTTCTTTTCCCGTCAACTTTAACTCGGTCATTATTAATAAATAAACATATTTAATTTCACCAGCCGCTGACAAATACTCACCGACTGGAAGCACCAGTGGCGAATTTTATGCTCACACCAAGCTGATTGATTTACAGTAGAGGCCTCCACAACTTGTCATAAATCGTTCTTACTTTCACGAGATTCTCTAAATCTTTCGATAAGCAAATCTAGACCTAGAACGAGTTCTTGAACTTCTATCCACGAGTAAAAGTCAGTAACGTAATGTCATTGGTTCTTTGATTGGTATGTCATTGTGTAACAATGTTTGCAACGATACTATCTACTGTAAGATTCTGGATCACAATACGAGGGTCAATCTTAAACATCTTAAAACCACTACCCTGGAATCTACGTTATGTAGATAACATCGTCCTTATCGCCAAAACTCCAACCGAGCTCAGAAGCATACTCTCCCGATAGATCAATTCTTTAGAAGTGTAAGCAGATCAAAGACGGAGGACTTGAAATGCAGTTTTGGTCAAGGCTAACAGCATCTATTACTCTGATGAAAGATCAGTCCCGAAAGTCGCACCATTTAAATATCTGTGATTTCTAATAAGATAGATGTGGAAGCCGACGTGGAGCTTAGAGTCGGCGTGGTCTTACAGAAATGGCTATCCTTAATTGGAGTACTATGCGGGCCGAATATGCCTATTTGCATAAAGTGTACAAGATCCCACAAGCGACCAGACCGGCTATGCTTATGGGGCAGAATGCTGGACGGGATGGTCGGGAGGCTAGAGGATTCGGAGCGAAATGTTCGCGGCAGCTTCAAGATGTGTGATTGAGAAACTTACGGAGAGTGACATGGTACAACCACGTTATGCTCAAAGACGAACATCATGAACAAAAGAGGAAGAAGGCGACTCCTTTCTACTTGGTGAATCAGTATAACCAAGACAATAAATGAATATGGTTAGTATCTGAACCGACAACCCAGGACAGAATATCGTAGCACACATAAACTGGGAACAAACAAAAAAGAAAAAGGTGGTTTATATGTTTTTCCAGGGTGATAGAGCTATAGAAACACTGGGGTCGAATATTTGGACATTATGTATCACGAGACCAAGTTTATGTAAAGCTTCTGCATTCTGGCGGATGTGAAGCAATGACGTCACGCGATTCAGAGATTTAATCTTAAAGCTATTTCCCTCAGTCAACGCAATATCTGCATACGCAAGTGAGTTTTTGTTCTGCACTTCCTGCTTCAAAACACCGTCAAATATTCTAAGAGCGGTCCATACTTTCATGTATCGACCCCCACAACAATAATACCATACCAGTCTCTTAATTTAGTATCTTTGCAACTGTTCCGTCAGCTTGTTCTTCAATATCCTTATTCAAGAGTAATACTTTGCGAATACTTCACATCCTTGTGAACGCTAGATCTTTCTCCTCTGCCAACTCTACCTTCTTATCGTCTTCCCTTTCCCATCCCTTCAAAATTCAACCTTAGCAGTGGTAAGGTAAAACTTAGATGGGGAAAGTATACAGCAAAGCGATACTCCAAGAAAAAAAGGTACACTGACTCATATTCGAGCCAGGTTAGGCATGATGTCTTCCATCTAGTGGAACTTAGGTCAAAGTGGAGTGTTGACCCAAACCTATTTACCAAGTAACTAGTTTATCAGGAATCCATTTTAGTTTATGCAATAATGTGATTAATAATGTGGTCAATTAAAAATGCTGTAAATTTAACTATCTATGAAAAACCTTTGTTTTTAATAAATAATGATACAATCATATTTTCTTTCCGTTTCATTAAATATTTTAAAATAATATGATCAGTAATGCTTACTACTTTACCGATTTCGTGTTTCTTTGGTTGCATATAAGTAATTATTATTTTTATTAAAAATCCAATTTTATAAGCAGTTTACAATTTGTAATAAATGAAAACCTTAATTGAATGAAATGTAGTGTATATTTATGTATGTATTACTTTATTTTTATTTTAAATTCCCTACCAATACAGATTCGCCAGCCATCTTTCGACGAATTTCTGAAGTACTACCAAAAAAGTGAGATGTCATCAATACATTTCTAATGTGTTAGAGAAAGATAAACTGATTTGTATGTAAAATAGAATAAACCGGTGCCAATAATATGGCGTCTCTCATTTTTGTATAAGGTGGTATGTTTTTCGTGAATTTTGTGTGTGCGCGGGTTCCTCAATGGGATACGAAATGTTGACAGGTCACCGGAAGTATGTAAGTACCTTATCCGAAAAGTTTTTTATACACAAATCCCTTTTTTTCAAATTAATTGTACCACCAAAGTTCACCCAGCTGACTGTCATTAGATTTTTCATCGGTTTGGAGGGAAATTTTTGCACTCAATATAAATTCGAAAAAAAAAGTTATAACTCAAATTAACGACTTTACATGTTGAAACGATCGGTTTAATTACTTATAAAAATTCTCGAGTTAATTACAAAATTGCCAGGGAATAATGACCTTCAGTCCGCGACGTGTATCGACCAGTTGTTGAACACTTGGGCCGTTTTCAAAATAGTTAATTCCTTTGGGATATGTCATGTAATTTGGTACGATTGTAACGAATGAGTTCATTCATTTTTTTATGTGTCATCATTTTAATTGGCTTATTTCGAATTATATTTCTCAATTCCCCTACTCAATTCAGTTTAATACTCCAACTATTTTGATGACCTACATCAATCTTTTATGTCCAGACCGTTTTTTTAATCAATATTTTTTGTCCTTCAATCTATTTTTATTACACAGAATAAGATTTTGAATATGTCAAGTTGAATGTCAAAATTATGTCAAATTTGACAGAATATTTTTATAATTTGACAGATCTAAAATATTTCTTTTAATCAATCATTCTCAAAACGGTCCTCATATTGTGGCGCCTCTGCCTCAAGCAACCTCGTTTTAATTAGTCAATAAAAAAGCTGAGACCGTTTGCGGCCGAGGCGCTACAGTATGATGATCAGTTTTCCTTAATATACAGAGTGTTTCATTAATAATGGGAAATATTTTAACTGGAGATAGTACGTGTCAAATAATAACAATAATAGTTTTATTGAATAAGTATGATTATACATTATTCTTGTCAATAATATACAGTTCGTAAGACTCAAAATGTTACATATCCTTCCTTACAACCAGTGTTGTTAAATACCCATATATTTTCAAGGTAAAATTCCCTGGGTACATACCCGGGGGCATTTACCCAAGATGGGTATTTAGAGGTATTTATAAAATTTGATTTAAATTGAGTTGGTGGCAGTTTTGCAAGTACTTCAAGAATGCAGAGCCCATTATCGATACACCAAACTTATTTATAACATTTACAAGAATGCTACAATGACGGTAAAATTGGATGAAAGTACTGACCGAATACCCATTGGGCGTGGGGTAAGAGAAGGCGATATAATGTTGAACCCAAATTGTTCATCACAGTCCTGGAGACTGCATTTAAACAACTGGATTGGACCCAAAAAGGTATAGACATTGATGGCAATACCGAAATAATTTGCGCTACGCGGACAGGAGGCGTGTGCAAGAGTCTGGCTAAATATCAACAAAATGTAGGACAAATCTTGTTCCAAGCTCTAACTGCAATATTGGTGATAATGAATACTTCTGTCTTGAATACTTTCGATGGTATATCATTAATCCCTGATGCCTTTCCATGTTTTGATACAGTGATTGCGTTTTGAACCTCACTGATTGATATAGGTTCCATGACACTATCCTTTCTTTGGTGTGACGGACTGCTGTCTATTTCCAAATCAGTTTCTATACTTAATAGGTTTTGGAAATAATTTTTCCAAATGTCATTCTTTTCACTATCATATATTATTTTTCCTGTTCCATCTCAGCATAGAGCTGTGTGCGATTTGTGCGTTTGTCTTAACTGTCTAACAAATGTATACACATTCCTGGCGTTATTAGCTTTAAAGTGTACATATATTTCGGGAAAATTTATATTTTCACTACCAACCATTCTGCTTTACGTAATACTTTTCGAAAATACTTAACGATTTCTTTAATGCTCGAAAAACAACTTTGAATGTTCTGAATTGAGTATAAGTCTAATATTAATGACTAAATTCAGTTTTTGTGCTTCATTAATTCTTGTTGTTTGATTCTTTTCTAGTCATATTGCACTTCCATCAAATCCAAGATTCTAAGATCTATGAGATTGTTGATTTCCAATTGAAAATTAAGTAGTTCGTTTAAGATCTTATTATTCTTCTTCTTTTATTCATTAGAGCTGAAAATCCAACTTTCTGGTCTCCCGGTATCTTTTTCTAGCTAATCTTTGGTCTCTTGCTGTCTTAATCAGCCAGGTTTCTTCCATTCTTTAGAAGTATTCATTAAATTTTTTTATTTTTCTCATAGCAAATCTCATTACATCCCCGAATCCACAAAATTCTCTTACAATTTTGTTCCTAACTCTATCTCTTCTTGTCTCTTCCACTATTGTTTTTAAAGTACTCATCTCAGTTGGTTCGCATCGCAGCCATATATCTTGGCCATGAGGTTCGTGTATCGAGAGATAATAATCAAACAAGCGAACTAAACAGAAGGATGATACTCGCATGGGCAGCCTACAGGGAACTTAGAGATATCTTCATGAGCGATATTCCTGTATATTTGAAAAGAAAGGCTTTCAATCAATGCGTGCTTCCTCCTTTGGTTATGACATACGGTTCCGAAACTTTAACATTAACGGTGGCCATTACCAGGAAGCTCAAAGAAACGCAAAGAAAGATGGAGAGGTCGATGCTGGGTGTAACCCTGAGGGACCACATACGAAATGAAGACCTACGAAGAAGAACAGGCGTAAATGATGCGGTCAACATTGTGGTAAAGCTCAACTGGAACTGGGCGGATCATCGTCGCAAGAATGAAGAATGAGCAGTGTACTGTTTGGGTATTTACCCTTATCCAGGGTAAATACCCAAATAAATACCCATTTTATAAATACCTACCCGCCGGGTATTTACCCAGCGCCCATCATTGCTTACAACCCATTCACAACCCAGTATTTATATACTAGGAAAGTTCTTGTCTGCAAGGTATTCCTTCCAATATAGTCAAGCCCAGACAAGATCCGTATCACTTTCTTTTGCATTTTAAATATGTCGTACATACCATTTAACTCTTCCCAGACAGATATGTCATACGTTGCCATGCTGCATGGTCCGACCACGTTAAAGTTCCGGACAGCATAATGCCTAAAAAATTTATCTTTTGAATTTCAGTGTCTTTGTCTCTTTTTGTAGAAAAAGTTACTATTTTGGTTTTATCTGCATTTAATTTCATTTTGCTCATGTCAAACCATTTTTTTGCATCGGCTAATGATGTTTGCGTTTTATTTTTAAGTTGCTGAATATCATTTCCTTGGTTGATAACAGACGTGTCATCTGCATAGAGATAAATGGAAAGTGCCTTCACATTTTCTGGCAGATCGTTTATATATATCAGAAAAAGTAAACCCAGAGGAACACCCGTCCCCACAGATTTCCATTCTGAGTGTATTCCTTTCCAATACACTTGTTGTTCTCTCTGATCCAGGTAAGAGGCTAATAAATTATATGCAGTAGCTTTGAAGCCATATTTATGTAATTTTTCTCTTAAACTTCTGTGGTGTACCATATCAAAAGCCTTGCTGAGATCACAAAAGGCTATTTGCGTATAATTCTGTTGGTCAAAACCATGTGCTATTTTTTGGATAACATTTAGTAACGCTTAGCGATATTCACCTCTAGGTTCATCTTTATAATATTAATTATATGTATTGAGAAAACACAATATTTCCTTTGAAAGATGATATTTTATTCTTAATTATCGGTGCTACAAATTTGTTTCGGTTATTAAACCATCATCAGGCACCACGTCTAATTGTCAATAATAAGTTTTGATAATGTAGGTGGATAAGACATATCAAGACGAACCAACAATTTCGCTTTTTTAACAAATAATTACGCATTCTTTTAGTAAATAAATAGATCACAGAGATACACTACATTAAACACACTACTAATTGAAAAGTAAAAAGTTAAAATTACATAAAACTCGCTAAAAATAGTTAAAAATGCAGTAAAATTAGACACGTTAAAATGGAGAACAAAACAACATCAATTCGTCTTGATATGTCTTATCCACATACATTATCAAAACTTATTATTGACAATTAAACGTGGTGCCTGATGATGGTTTAATAACCGAAACAAATTTGTAGCACCGATAATTAAAAATAAAATATCATCTTTCAAAGGAAATATTGTGTTTTCTCAATACATATCATTTAGTAACGCTGTTGTGGTTGATCTGCCTTGTATGTACCTATGCTGATATTTGGTTATGAGATCTTCATCTTCTAAATATTCCATTATCCTTCTCTTTATGACCATTTCAAATACTTTCGACATCGCCGGTAATATTGATATAGGTCTATAATTGCCACAATCGTTTGGGTCCCCTGGTTTCTTAATTGGTATTACTTTCGCTCGTTTGAGTTCCAGTGGGAAAATACCTTCTGTCAAACATTTGTTTAGTACTACTTTCAGTTGTTTACTAATTTGTTCTTCTATCTCTTTTAGCAGTTTTACGGATAAGCCATAAATATCTGTTGTGTTAGCTTTTCATGTTTTTAATGATTTGTGTGACGTCACAGCTTTCTGTAGCTTTTTTTGCATTTAAGAACTTGTTTGATTTTAATGTTACCAGATCCACTGCTTCCATTTGACTTAATATATTATTTTGTGTTAAAACGATTGACTGTCCGATAGCAACATTGACCAAAAATAGCCTTATTCAAAATCGCACCGTTTTCAAGATGAAGGTCTTCAAAGTTCCAGAAAAAAAGTCGTTTTTCCATCTTTAAGCTAATCTACTTGTACGATGAAAATAAAATTTGGCATGGCGATTTAGTATTATTACATGCTTCTTATGGTGAAACTTTCCGAAATCAGCAAAATTACAGCAATGAGAAAAAATATCCCCTTGTGTACTAATAGAACTTTTTCGTGGATTTACAAGCACGAAATTAGCATCACCTAATAGGCCAGTTATAATACTAAAAATAAGGTCCAATCCAACGATTGGATCCACGATCCAACATTCTTAAAATTTCCTTTTTTTTTAACTAAAGATAGCGTTTCATGTTTACGTTTTGTTATACTCTATCAATAACGGAAACTCGTGGGAATCCCCCATGCTAACTATTCTTACTACCAAATTATACAAACGCCATGTGACGAAATAATAAACATGCCGGATTATAGAACGTACAATTTTGTTGAGTGCCGGATTATAGAGTTGATTATAATCGTTGTCAAACGCCGGATTACTGGATGTGTCGGATTAGCGAGTTTATACTGTATGTGAATTTGAAAATTTTCGGTACCACGGTTTTCTTTTTATCGCGAATTAAATAAAAAAAGTACCCGATTATTGAGGATGCCGGCAACTTTGTCCACTTTCCGATTTTTTTTCTAAACAACTATGTGACGAAACAATTTCAATTTTGAAATTTTGATGTTGTAGCCTGATGTGTGAACGAGGGGCATGTTTTATTTTTTCGATATTCCAGATAATTTTGCGGATAATCGCGATTTAATAGGATGCAGTTATGTCCAAAACGGCTGAGTGGATTGTAACCAAAATATGTCAAATAATTGCGTATGTCGCATTCCGTTATCAGTTTTTCAAGGATATGTCTTTATTTTTTTAGAGCGAATTATAAATTAAAAGGAAGTAGAAATAAACCATACGCGGAGAGGAGGGTTCTGTCCAATCCGGCTGGTGTGTGTTCCAGACAGGACGTCGCGCCTTTATTTTACCTACATAAAGAAATAAAGGCGCGACGTCCAGTCTGGAACACTCACCAGCACCATGTCTTCTGATTGGAAAAATTAGAAAGACATAACTTTGAAAAATTGATAACGGGATGCGACAAACGCAATTATTTGATATATTTTGATTAAAACACCTTATTTTTATTCAGCCTTGGCCGCAAGCAACTTCTGTTTAATTAGTCAAAGCAGCTACAATTTCACCTGAAGCATTTGTGAGAAGCTGTAATATATACTTAGTTACTGGCGAGCGCTACACCTATGGTTGTTGATGTCATGAGTTCACCTATTGACCGGTCAAAATAGATTTGCCACGCTGTACATTTGCCATTTATAGGACAGACTTTGAATATTAGATTTTAACTTCTCAAACATTTGTTTATTAAAACAAATTAACTTATTAAACGACAAATTTGACGCGATGAATATCAAGAACGCTTAATGAGTCAGATCTGTCGTGATCGTTGTTTATTGGCATTAAAATGTTAAATTGATTATAAAAGATTCAATAGATGGAAGTTTTGCTATTTGTCGCAAATATTTTTTGAAAATTTCTTTAAAGTAAAATTAAAAATTGATGAGTGAATTTTTTGTTTGATGTTTACAACACAAAGAAAACATCTTCAACTTAAAAAAAAAAATATTATAACATGCTTTTAGTCCTTCATCACGACCGCAAGTTGTTAATGAATTTTTTGTAGACATAACGGTAACATAGCAAGCAACCTTTCGATGACCGCTTTAGTATATTTTTTTGATCTCTTCGGAAAAAAAATTAAATAATTTTTAAGATTTCATTACGAGATTTTACTCATCATAATTAAACCATCTATTAACGGTTAAACGAACTAAACGATTTAATAACAATTACAGGTAGTACTTGTAGTAAATCACTTTTAGATTACAAATTTAGGTTTATTTTAGATTTTCGTAAACCACTTTCTAAGGATTTTCAATAAACAATTATACTTAAGTGTCAAAAGCAAAAACGAAAGAAAATAAACCGTTTCGTAGAATTCTTCAACGATTTCACTCCCATTTTCCGGATTTCCCGATTTCATTTCCGTTACGGTGGATTCACTGGGTCATTTTGTACGTGATTTCTCTCAATTTTCCCGTTCGTTATAAAAGGGATTTTTACTCTTCTCGAGGTAATAGTACGAAGGCTACTTTACCGTGCTTTAGCTTTGAAATTCGTAAAGGAAGCCAAACAAAAACTGGTTTGAGCTCGAAATCATTTCCGCCGGGCCGGATTTCTATCCTGGAAGTCCGGTTGCAAAGTAAAAATAAAACGTAATGAACCCTTTATTTGCTCGGTATACGGAAAATATTGATTCATTAATAAATGAGGGGGGCGCCGAAGCGGAACGGTACACCTTCACAGGAAGTTTGTGTCTCGGCCCCAGCAGTTTCTGCCGTGTTCAATCTGGCGGACCGGAATTGCTCGACCGTGATCTGGTCATGTTTTATAGCTTTGGTAACGGAATTTGACGTATTGGTATTGGATAGATCAATAAAGTGGAACGTTGTTTTCAAATTTTATTTTGTTTATTAGATTTATGATTATTTTAATTAAATTATTCTCTATGTTAAAATTACACTTAACTAATAATTTTTTTTGCTCATATCACCAAGATGGATGCAGTTTCCTTCATTGACACCATATTTTCTATCAAATTTTGGTCATTGCTTCGACACAAGTGATCTTCAGGAACAACATCAGAGGATTCATAACGATCTAGCTAGTATACGTAAACTAGCCCCTAGATAGTAGATAGTAGTCTGGGGCCGTGTGATCATGCGATCTCACTGGCCAATTAAAATGCCCTAATCGAGAAATGAAATGGCCTGGAAAAATGTTCCTCAAAATCTCCATGCATTAAGAACTCGTTCAACATGTTCCGCCAGTGACAGTGTCCGAGTTGCTATTGTCACCTTAAAAAAAGTATGATCCAATCGCATGTGCTAAGTAAACAGTGTACTATGGAGCACCCGAAAATGTTGGTTGCCCAAAACCGAGATTTTCTTGGTTTACATGTCTAGGAAGGTGAAAATGCGTCTCATCGCTCATCATAAATTTCTTGAAAAAGTCAGGCATTTCGCTGTTTAGCTGCAACAACCTCTGACTGTCCAACTGGCTGACACCAGCTGTAGAAGCATCTCAATTTTGAACGAAAACATCTTCAAATCTAAGGTCAACATTCTTTGAAATTGATTTCAATGCTGAATTATTTTTCGATGTTGATTATTTGATACTATCCTTCATAGCTTGGATGTTGTCAAGTGAGTTCAGATTATTGACGAATTATTTCGCAAAAACATTGAAACTATATATCCGGGTTTTGCTAGCGTATACCTTACCATTTTGAAACACAATAAATTTTTTGATTGTCACTTACATATCATTATTAACAAAGGTCGCCTGTCAAAAAAAAAAGAAATGGTATTTACCACCAAATGAAAAAGTTTTTTTAATAGGGTGATAGGGTGACTTTTTGCGCCACGTAGTACAAGTCTTCTATTAAGATTTTTGTTATATGAATGTCTTTATACACTCAAGAAGTCTTAATTTACTTCCTATCATTTCCTATCAAGAATTTTTTGACTTTTATTTTTTAACACTATCCGAAGTTAACAATGGAGTCTTTTATCAAACATTCCTATCATTATTCATAGAATATAATCCAAAGTATTGGATTTAGTACGGATCCTTGATCTACATCTTATCTTATTTTAAACACCTTACCACTTGGTGTTACAATTTTTCTCTTGAAAAGTACAATTTTGTTTTTCGAATTAGATACTCCCCTTTCCTCACGTTCCTTTTTTCTAAAACTCTTATGATCTCGGTCTACTGGAGTTAAAACCATATTAAATTTCTATAGATACCAAGATATACATACCAAGATTTTTTCCATTTCCTTAATGCTATCGTTTATACCCGAGTTTATACCCTACTTATAATATACAGAGTTGATCGTCCTTCTTTCACATCACATTGAACTTTATGAATCATTCCTTTTCCGAAAATTCCGTTTTGAGTTCCTTAAGGGGTGTCTAAAAGGGTGTCTGAGGGCACAATTCTATTGCATGCAAGTTTAGACATACCAAAGAATACTAAAAAAGTTCGCGAGCGGCAGGAAGAGTGTGGCATGCCACGTAATGTTTGGACACACCCTTACTCAAATTTCTAGGATGCTTTTTATTGAAGTCAAACATTTCAGTTCTTTTTCAAATGTCGTCATCGTTTCAGAAGTTGGCAATCGTTGAGGCGATATTCATTTTTGAGAGCACAGGTCTAACTAATTGATTGTTGGTGCAGTCCCTAAGGTTCCTTAGCCATCAAGTTCCGTCTCATTCGTATGCATCTCTTGCTTCTAATTGCATCTCAAGTTCCATGTGCCAATCTTTAACTCTGTTTTTACAGTTTTGTTCACCTCTGTTACCCCCGGAGATCTGTACAATTTAGTTCTAGATCAAATACTTTGACAATTCCTCTGCCTTCGGGATCCAATATCCATCCTGTCGTTGCTTCCACTCAAAGCTTTTTACCGGCTGGAGTTGGATCACTTATACCCATGATTGTTCAATCTTTATTTGAATTAGCGTTACTTTACTTCTACCACGAAAAGGTGCAAGTTTGGATTTCTCCTTTAGTCGGATTAGTTTCCAAAGGCATTTCCAAATGCCTCCAGAGGTTGACAAGGTGTCTTTATTGGACTTTTCGATTAGAATCAACCCAAGTCACCGGAACTCAACTCAACCCAACTCTTTAAATCAAGAATTAAAAATATTTGCAGGTACATAATTTTCTTTATATTATTTTTGCTGCCGGGTTGAGAGGAGTGGCCCTCTCGCCATCGAGTCCTATGAGATCTATTGTACCTTAAGCCCTCCAAAGGTTTAGGGCTAATCTAGGTCCTTGATGAACCAAGTTGTATCGCTCCAATGTCTTGTTCCTGTATGTTAGTAGGTGTCAGGCGAATCATTCCGAAAATTTTGTGTCTTAGGCGCCAAGACGGCTAAACCTAAATGTTTCAAGGTCTAGTGTTAGTTTTAGTGTTACTTCTAATTAGTAAATTTGATCATGGGGCATTGCTAGTTCAGGTGGTCTAGGAGACGCTCTTCCCTATGCTGCCAGACCACAAAAACTTCGTCCGAGTTACGAAACCACTTGTAAAACGCCACAGAATCTTGGCAAGGAGCTTCGCTAACTGGTACGTTGGAGAATTTATTGCACTCACAATATCTGGTTTATGAATTTTAGGTAATTCATAACTTTCCAAATCCCTCCAAGGGTTTAGAAGGTGTTTTTATTGGACTTTTCTATTAGAACCAACCCAAACCACTGGAACTCAACTCAACCCAACTCTTTAAATTAAGAATTAAAAATGTTCGCAGGTACATTATTTTCTTTATATTATTTTTGCTGCCGGGCTGAGGAGATCTATGAGATCTATTGTACCCTAAGCCCTCTAAAGCAGTGGTTCTCAAACTATGGTACGCGTACCACTGATGGTACGCGAGAAGTTCTCAAGTGGTACGCAAAACAGTTTATATTTGCATTATCATTATTGTTTTTTTTTGTTCAGTGGTACTACCTGATTTTTAAAATAGCCTTAGTGGTACGCAAGGATATAAGTTTGAGAACCGCTGCTCTAAGGGTTTAGGGCTAACCTAGGTCATTGATGAACCAAGGTATATTGCTCCAATATAATGTAATGTCTTATGCACCCTTTGGCACAGAATATGTTCAGCGGTGTCTGACTCGTCGTTGCAAAGTCGACATGTTTGATCCTCAGCTTGTTCAATGTAGATGATAGTCTTTTACGGGTGTATGGCAGGCCAGGAAACCTTAGGAGACGCAGTTATCATACAGTCGGGTTGGGCTGCCTTTTCATTGCCCTCAATATCTTTGTGATTTGTATACCACCATTGAGTAATTTCATTGCCCCTGGCGAGTTTTCTCAGGTTGCTGATACATTCTTCGACCAATGTAGATTCACATGTGTAGGCCTGAATTGCCTACTGTCCGTAAAAATGTTTATCGTTGCCCTTTTCTGCCCCTTTTCATGGTTCAAAACGGTGCAGAAGTTTATGAAAACAACTTCGTGTCTGACATACTTTGTCTAGGGCGTCGAGCATCATTTTCTTCATAAATTTTGCTTTTAAACGGTTGTGTCTTTCGCAAATTGGTTCGATTTTAGTTTTTGTATATAAGACCTCTTTACGAATATTGTGGAGGAGATTATTTGGGTGTCTAATTTTAGTCAACATTTTTAGACAACTTTCGGCTTTCTTCATTGTTGTCTTGATTGAGTTTGGTGAGCATTGTGTTGTTATATCTCCGTGATCGAACAGCGGTCGACATATACTTTTATAAATTTGTGTTGCAGATCCTTATCTTCGTATGTTAGTGACCTAAGTGTTTTGCCCGTTTTGTCAGTTACGTTTGGACTCTTTTGTAGTCTGTTTTAAATTTTAGTTTATCGTCCATGTTGGATAATGCTCAGATATTTGATTGTTTTTGAGGGTTTTGCAACCGATGTATGGAAGAGGCTCGGATATTCTATACTGCGGGACCAGTATCTGGAATTTATCGGGATTGGAGGACACTCTCCATTCATGTTCGATGGTAACTTGGATGTTTTTGCCATGTGTAATTAGCTAGTCTGCGTTTATTGCATTAGTGTCTGGTTGGTAAATATCGTAGCAATAAATGTTATAAAGTTGGCGATGAAGCAGATCCTTACGGTAGAGTGAGTGGTACTCTTTGGAGAGTGGAGAAGGAAGACGATATGGAATTTTTTATTCTGACGTTCAACATCCTCTTGTGGAGATACTTTTATAATTTTTCCAAGTAATTTCCAGCTGCCCCATTTTGAATAATAGTGTTTTTGTCCAAGAGTATTTAGGAGTATTTTAGCAGCTTGAATGTTGTTCGTGAGGATAATTAAAGGATGGATTGTGGATTCTTTAGGTCTGAAGTCCAATAGGTATATGGGGATTTTATGTTTTTGTAGGATCAGTTATTCTACAGTTTCCGAACACATGTAATAAGGTGATATGATGGTGGCTTATAAGGTGGCTTTGTGGGAGTGAGTGGTTAGCACCAGATTTAGGGATTGTTATGATTATGTTCTTTCATATTGATGAAGCTACAGCACTTCTTAGCTAAGTTATTTAAGTAACTTCTTGGTTATAAGATCAGACTCAGGGCATGACTTTTTTCCTTTAGCTAGATGTTAGTCATATTCTTCTTGAGTTAGTTCCAGTATTTGATCATGGGCTTGTCTGGACATGTTCAAGAATCTTGTGTACCACTCGTTTATAAATTACTGGTGTTTATAATCGCCGCCTGCTTTTTCTGTTAAATCTTGCAACATCTAATTCAAAGTTTCAATTTCTGCTAAAAGAATATAAAATATTTTTATCAATTTCCTATCTGGTTACCAAAATAGATTAAAATATGTTATTAATATAGTTACAATTTGTTTCTTATCAACACAAAAAATTATTTTTACTGTTTTTGTTATTTAACTTCGAATGAAATCAGTTGATTCACAAATAAATTTAGTTTGAAACTGTTCTATCAACGTTATTGGAAAGCTGGTATGATTTGCGAAAAATCCAATAAAAATGTTAGATGAGTTTCAGTTAATTCGCGAAAAAAAACCAATAAAACGAAAAAATCAACAGAAATACCAACGATAGTGGTGGACACGAAGAGAAAATTCTGGTGAAAAGCTCGAACATTGGCCCCCTAACGATTTCAGGGTTGTACTACGTCTTCGGCGCATGCCCACGAATATTCGTTGTCGCCTCTATACTATTTCCACTGCATTATCGCTGCTGTTTCGCGCAGTTCCAGCTATAGAGCTGTTCGTTCAGCATTGAACCGGCGTCTTTAAAAACGTTTTTTCACCGATTTAGAACTATTAGAAATCGTACCGGTCTTAATTTAATAATATTATAATATATTTCAAAATAAATATATTTAATTTTATTTTAGTAAGCAGTTGTGTTCGTTTGATTTAAGGGTTGGTTAAACGGTGTAGTGTTTCAATATGTGTAGTTGAGAGTGTGTAGATTCATATATTTTTTTTAAATTTTGGTATTTATTTTTTAATTTTGTGCTGTGTGAAAATGGAAAAGTTCTGAAGATTGATTTCGTGAGGAAGAAAATTTGTAAAAATGGTTGAACGTGTGGAAGGATTTTTGATGTACCGAAAACAACCTGTCTACAGAATCTTTCAGTATCTTGAACCGTAAGTTATT
The DNA here is from genome assembly GCF_000648695.1 of Onthophagus taurus. Taxonomy (NCBI): domain Eukaryota; kingdom Metazoa; phylum Arthropoda; class Insecta; order Coleoptera; family Scarabaeidae; genus Onthophagus; species Onthophagus taurus. The sequence goes on from NW_019286118.1 coordinate 1,398,210, forward strand.
TCTTTTTACACGCCCATGTTGTAGGATTAACATTTTTTTAATAGTGGTTATATTTTTTTGTAAACATATTCTTAATTTTTTTTGATTACTCGGCGTAAAATATTTATATATGCTGACATCAATTTTTAAGAATTTTTTTGTTTACTTTTCATATTTTTAGTAATAAAATAAATTTCCAATGATTTAATCGTTTAATGATTCACTCTACATTTGATAATTACAACCTTTTTTTTCTTAAACGTTTGTTAACCGCTTTTGTGGTCTCGAATTTCTCTACAATCCATTTCTGTATAAACATTTCGATCCGTACTCGTGATTCAACGGCCAAGGTTTCAGATAACATTAAAGGATAAGATTAAAACTAAAGTACAATATTAAATCATTTTGATTTTTTATTTACGAAATACTAATAATAATAATAATAAATTGAGAATTGATATTTTTATATAACCGCAAGATAATTGCTCAAATACCTAATTACACATCATTTATATACTGTAATTGACACCTACCGCAAGTAATTCAACAAGGCTTGTTTTTTCTTGTACTCGATTATAGGAGAATTTTTATAGATAACATGTTTGCCGCACGAGAGTTGCTTTTTACGCAACGAATATCGATGTGATATTGACACTCTTTGAACACACGTGCCTTGATCATCGCATTGTGTAAACAAATTTTGTTACCTGGCGCTTGGATAAAAATAACCGGTGACCAAACTGTGGGTGAGATAGAGGCAACGTTTAACGATTGTGTATATTGAATTTCCGCCGTCTTTACCCGTGAAATTGGTCGTAGCCGAAACGATTCGATTAACTTTAAGTTTTAAGAACCAACGTTTGCACTTAAAAAGTTAAACCGCATTCCCCTTCGGGAACTAAAAGAAAAAGGAACGAAGTTTATTGAGATGAAGCTTCCGGAAAGAAAAAAACGAAAAAGATAAGAAGAATCAAACCACTATTATTGTTTAGTTTATTGAATCTAGTGATTATGACAGGTTTAAAACCCGTTAGTAATGTCCCGGTTTGTTACGGACATTGCCCGCGTAACTAATGCCAGACGTTAATTTTAATAGATACCGGGTGACAGATAAGCAAGTCATACGTGACCCACAACTACAAACATCTGTGTGACAATGACCAACTGCCGTACTGGAACTTAATTGCTACTTATGATCACTAACCTGTGTTCTTATGTAATCAAGAATTTTTATTATATCTTATCCGTTAATTTATCTATTCATATTTCTATGTCGTCAAGTTATTATTCAAATGTTAATCCAAAAAGTTAAGAAACATTTATTAGTAATAAAGATGTTGTCAAGGAATATTGTATTAAATTTCTTATCACGAATCGTGAAACGCATCAAGATAAGGTATATTAAATTCAAAATGAAATGATTTACCAAAAATTAATTTGCGTCATATATGCGCAGATTTTTATTGGACGTTATCATGTTTAACACGCTTTCAATAGAGACCAAAATGGATATTATTTATTATAATTAATGAATTATATTAAGTTAAAACTAGAACTAACGCTACACTTAGAACTAGAAATATTAGGATTTAGCCATCTTAAGAGACGCGCGGCTAAACCTGAATGTTTCTAGTTCTAGGTTTAGTGTTAGTTCTAGTACTAGTGTTAACTCTAGTTTTAATTGTTATTCAGCGCTAGATTATCGTAGGTATATTTATATTGAACTAAAACTAGAATTAACACTAGAACTGGAAACATCCGGGTTTAGTCGTGCGTCTTTCAAAACGGCTAAACTCGAATGTTTCTAGTTCTAGGTCTAGTGTTAGTTCCATATTTGGTTCAAAAATAATATACAACAACCTGGCGCTGTCTGGTGTTAGTTCTACTTTTAGTTCATTTTTAGAAATAGACGTGTTTAGTCGTACGTCTTTCAAAATGGCTAAACCTAAATGTTTCAAGGTTTAGTGTTAGTTTTAGTTCTAATTTTAGTTCAGTCTTACTTCTTTTTCAAATGACGTCACTATTTCAAAAATTGGCAATCGTTGAGGCGACATTCATTTTTGAGACCACAACTCTAACTAAATGATTATTGGTGCAGTCCCTAAGGCTCCTTAGCCACGAGTTCCGTCTCAATCTTATGAATCTCTTTGTTCAAAATGCATCTCAAGTTCCATGTGCCAATCTTTAACTCTGTTTTCACAGTTTTGTTCACCTCTGTTATCCCCGGAGATCTGTACAATTTCGTTCTAGATCAAATACTTTGACAATTCCTCTGCCTTCGAGATCCATCCTGTTGTTTCTTCCACCCGACGCTGTTTACCGGCTGGAATTTGGATCACTTATACCCATGATTGTTCAATCTTTATCTAACAGATAAAGATTTTACTCTACTCTACTTCTACCACGAAAAGGTGTAAGTTTGGATCTTTCTTTAGTAGAATTACTTTCAAAAGGCATTTCCAAATCCCTCCAGAGCTTTAGAAGGTGTCTTTATTCGACTTTTCGATTACAACCAACCCAAGTCACCGGAACTTAACTCAACCTAAATCTTTAAATCAAGAATTAAAAATGTTTGCAGGTACATCTCGCCACCCAGTTCTATGAGATCTATTGTACCTTAACCCTTCCAAAGGTTTAGGGCTAATCTAGGTCCTTGATGAACAAAGTTATATTGCTCCAAGGTCTTGTTCTTTTATGTTAGTAGGTGTCAGGCGAATCTTTCCGAAAATTTTGTATCTTAGACGCCTAAACCTAAATGTTTCAAGGTCTAGTGTTAAGTTTAGTGTTAGTTCTAATTAGTAAATTTGATCATGAGGCATTGCGAGTTCAGGTGATCTAGGAGAATGCTGCCAGAGAAATATGCATAAAGAACTATTGATTACGAAGAATATTAGCATTATGGAATAGTTTTAAATGAAGCATGATTAAGTTTGGACAATCTCCTAAATCTTTTTCGACCACCCCTCACCACATCAGGAACTTTTCAATATTCGAAATTTTCTCCCACACCTGACATATGCAGATGGGCAGAATTACTAAATAAAAATATAGAGATGCTTAAAATGTTGATTTGTTTTTGGACTAGTTTTAACTTGACTTGCCACAATTAGTGTTGAGAAACAGCTATAAATAGGATTTTAAGTTATTTGTTATTTAGCAGGTTCTTGAAAATGAGAAGATTTAAAGTTATTTCTTGAGCTGTTAGTGGCTATTGTTCATCCTTTGGATGATAAGATTCTTATTGTTGGTTCAATTCAATGTCAATCTACTTGATTACTAAGGGCTGCCTTTCAGGTCATTTTCTCTGATGCTGTGTTATTAATGTCTTCATAACCTCGTTACGACTGCTATTCATCATCAGCAGAAAACGTTTCTGCAATAAAAATGTGAAAAATGTAATGTAGTTAAATTTTGTGTTGTTATTACCTCCTCAGTTAGCTGATCCTAAGAATATTAATTTGTTTTTTTAGGTTTAGTAGTGTTGTTAGAGAACCTGACCCTAATGTATTAATTACTGTTTAAGATAATCTTATAATATTCTGCTTGACAAATATTCTATTTTAGAAGCCATCATTGCCTAGCAAACTCCTATTGTTATTCCCCATGATTTTAGCAAGGCAATTTAAATATTTAGTCTTAATCTCTTATTGGCAGTTCTCAAATTTCTTAATATTTCTGATCTTAATCTTCTTCCGTAGTAACAACCCCTGGTGGTTTTAGCCTGCTCAATGATCTTCCATTTTCTCCATCCATTACACAACCATCTTATTTTCTTAACTCCCATTCTTCTCAAATCGTACCCACATCATCCATCCATCTTTTTCTCGGTCTGCCCTTACATTTCTACTCATAACTCTCTATGTTGTCCTCTCATTGCTTTTTTATCTCATGTACCCCATTCATCTGAGTTTGGACTAATTTGTGATTCATTCAGTGTATTCATCATCCTTCCGCATCCTAGGATAGTGCTAAATGTTAATGTTAGCTCGTCATGGCAGATCCAAAAGTTTTTACAAGAAAACTTGAAGAAGACTTGCAGATGTATCAATATAATTTCAAACAGACTATTTCAGTATCCCAACCTGTATGTCCGTTAATCACCAAGTTGGTTGTCTCATCGCAATCATATTTAGCACTCAGATAGGATCAACTACGAATTCACCTTTTACACCCTCTGCATAACATTCATTCTTTAATTGCTATACCCGATAAATTAATTCAAAGTCTTCTAGCACTCAAATTCTACCTTATCTATCGCTATTAATTAATTTTTCGTCTTTATTCCAAACTTTTGTGATTATATCATTTGTAATTTGAACACATTTGTATTATTCTTTATTTATAGATTTTTTAATGACATCCTGCCCAATAAAAACAGATACTTACCTCTCACTGAAATGTCACATGACACTGTCAACTGTAATTTTCATAGCATCTAAACGAAAATGTTTTACAGTCTAAGTATAGAGTGGCGTTAATGAACTAAACCCTAAGGCGCAAAGACGATGAGTACTTGTGTTTAAAAATAATAGAGCTCGCCTTGAACAAATTTAAACACCGTCGGAAATAAAGCGCGGCAATTTATTTACCGCGGATGACAATACAGTGTTTACGTGTGACGTAAACTTGAAATAACACATCTAACTTTTCGTTAGCATCATCTTGAATATCGAAAAAAAAGAAGAATTTTGTGTGCTGGAGCAGCATCTGCGCTCTGTATGATGTTTAAAGACCACTAAAGCTTTTGATAAACAAACTTTCCGGGGGCCGAACTACTTTGCACAAGCCTAGAAAATTTATTTTTAACCTACGCCTTGTTATGCTACACCTAATACGCTAGACTTAAAGGAAGCTTTTGAAACAGTACATTTACCCCAGATTTTAAGGTATTTCAAATGTCAAAAAAATTAATCAATTAATTAAACTCTTAATAAAGGCTGGCTAATCAAAGTTTACTTCTTCATTTTCATTTAATTAAATTTTAAAGGCATAGAATGACCAATTACGAACGGGACATAAGGAAAGAAAGAGAATTTAGCTCTGGGGAAACAGACTATTAATTAAACTTGTGGAAGTAATTTCGCTTTGGTATACCAAACGTAATAATTTACTTAAAAGAGGAAGAGACATTCCCGAGAGTCGTCGTGTAACATTATAAACGACCGTGAATATTTCGGGGAATCACTTCAAATATATCATAAAATATAAATAGATGGTCTCCCCGTAGTAGTATATTGCGTGAACATTTACAAGAAGCGTTTATTGGACACTTCCCACAGCTTGACGATGTCTATATCCAAGAAAATTAATGCGATACATGAACAAGTGCGTGGAAAAAAAGTTGTCACGTGAATATTCAAATGAATTTTTTTTAACAGCATATTTGTATGCCACGGTTGTCCCAAAACGTTTTTAGGCAAATTCTTTAGAATGTCCAATTTACGTGTAGAGATAGCGTGTTGAACCATAACTCAATTTGTTAGGTTTAGATTATATTCGGTTTTTAGTCACGGCATTTTACCATAACGGTTTTTGAACATGAACGAATAATTAAATTGAAGTTTATACGTTACACTATAAATATTATACTTTTTTCATCATTCTCGGGAAGATATACAACAAGTGAATTTTTTAATAAAATATTCTACAATGAAATAGATAGATTAAAAATGCATTATATAACGTTCTTTATATAATGCTTTATTGAGAATTAAGTTTTCTTTTCACGTATGTTTGACGACAATGATTACAACGCATAATTATTCATATATTCTTCGTCTTGTGTTGTAGTATCTTAGCATCAAAGCGTGAGGTATATCAAGTGCAGGAAGGTGTCATGCACTAAAGTAAAAAAAATAGGAATTAATGGTCGTGCCATTTAATAATGGCAATTCTAGTACTGGAAATGGCTATCATATTAATATCTAAAGAGGTGAAGGAGTTAATGTTAGAATTGATTGTAGTTAAATATGGCGAATTTAGAGTTCATATTTGTTCTCAAAAGAATTATTTTTTGGAACTTGGTCATTAGAATGTAGGTCTAAGTAGTCTAAGATTAATTTTTGTTGGAATATGATAAGGTTCTGCAATTCACTCAAAATGTTTGATTCAATATTTATCAAAAGTCTGCATTTCCATCTTGTGTGGCAAGTCTATCCTCAAGCCATACGCAAATTTTTATTTGCGACCTATTCCAATACTTCCAGCGATACTTGAGTGATTGTTTATGATTTTAATATTTTACAAAATAAAACACTCTTGGATTTGATCACATTCCTTTTATTACTACTCTTGAAGATTTACAATAAGGTGTGGGAAGAGGAGTAAGTGCCAAAAGTGTGGGCAATCGGACTCATTCTACCACTTAACTAAAAAGGAGATAACATAGTAAGAATAGTAGTAAAGATCTTTGAAAAAATAGTAGAAAAAAGATTATGACACCAAATCGAACCTTTGCTATCAGACAGATAAAAGAAATCATTAATAGCATTCTTAGATATGGAAAAGGTGCCTTTGATAAAGTGCCAAGAGCGAAGATATGTAAAACACTAAATAAATGTAAGATAGGCCCAAAATTAATTAGAGTTATTAAATGTATGTATAAGACAACAAGAAATTTCGTAATAAGCTTAAGTCCACTATTATTTATAGTCTTTATGGTTGAACTGATCAAAAAGACCCAAAGAAAAGTAAAAGTCACAAGGGTTCATCTTCTCTCTTTGATTCTCTATTGTTGGTCTGTTAGTGGATCTATCTTTTTGGGCGTTTATCTTGATTCCGGGCTGTGCTTTGAGGAACATATTTTGACATTATGTAGTAAATTAAGTGGCATCTATTTGTTGCGAAACCTGCGCTCGAACGTATCTCCACCAGTTTTACACACAGCATACTTTGTGCTGTGTCAGTCCTCAATGACTTATGCATTGTTAGTCTGGGGCTCTGCTGCTGGTTTTGACGCGTATTTAGAATGCAGAGAAGAGCTATACGGGTATTAAGAAATTTAAATTATAGAAGCTCCTATATTGATTTACAAATATTAACTCTACCGTCTCTCTACATTCTCGAATGTGTTACATATGTTAAAAAGAACATTAATAAGTTTGACACGTATAAGCAGGTGCATAACTATGATACTAGGAAAAATAGCGATGTGATACCCAAATATACACGATTAACAAAATGCCAGAAAAGTGTGAACGCGATGGCGGTGACATTTTTTAATAAATTGCCATTACACGTCCGTCAGTTGCCATTGAAGGGCTTTAAAGAGTATATTAAACAAACTCTTGTTACAAGGGCGTACTACTCGACCTCCGAATATATGAGTGACAGTCTTGAGATGATTTCCACCTTTGGCACTTAATGTTGTCTATTGTAATCTTATGTAATTTTATATGTTATTTTATTTTATATTGTTTTTCTTTAATATGACACTATATAATATGTGTAAAATTTGACAAGTGTGAACATATTGTATTGTATGTGTAACACAATAAAGATTATGATTATAGAGTAACTTGCGTTTCATAGCACCAAAAAGAATTAGCAAACCAATGAAAACCAGATTTTCTGTTTATTCTATCTTTATTCCAGTAATTTATTACTTTCCTCAGTCTTTCATACTACCTTGGTGAAAATGCTTTGCTATTTGTTAAAGATAACCATTTTCAACATTTTGTCATCATTTTCATTTGAAAATGTTTCGAATCTTAAAGGATCCCTTCTATTTCAATTTTGACTTCTGTATCTTCATATTCGCATTCGATAGTGCTATCAGATTCGAAATCTCTATGTTTATCCTTTATAACAGCAACGCATTTTGTCAGAAAAGACTTTTTCTCCTTCTCTTAGACCTGTCGGTGTATTAATTTGGAAGTAATTGTACAACTTTTTAAATTCCCACACAGTATCATCTTAATTTGAAAAATTTTCGAATCTTAAAAGATCCCTTTTTTTCAATATTGACTTCTGTATCTTTATATTCGCATTCGTTAGTGCTGTCAGATTCGAAATAACTACGTTTAACCTTTATAACAGTAACGCATTTTGTCAGAAAAGTCTTTTTCTTCTTTCTGTTAGACCTATCGGTTTGTTTTTTTTTTAACTGCCAGCTATCTTGGCATCTTTTTGGTGATTTTCCTGGCAGGCGGCTTCCTCCTGGTTTTCCCTCCATTACTATACGTGATATTCTATTCACATCGCTTTGCCATTCTTTTGTTTGCTGTCTGCCCCATTGTACAACATCCTATATCCCGCATTGTTCCCTGTTTGATGCATCTGTCCTCCTGTCTTGGCTTTTGCTTTATTTATAGATATTTCCATATTGCGCTCTCACCTCAACTGTCATCCTCAACATCCGCTATGATAACTCATTCTGTATCCCAGATCCAATGATGGCACCTGTTGCATAATTTAATAAGGTTGAACAGGAATGGGCTTAAATTATCTCCCTGTTTGTTTTTTCCTGGTGCGGTTAGGCGTTCCCCCGCTTTGATTCTTGTTACCTTGTCGGCCCGTCTCGTAACTGCGACCTATAAGAGTAAATTAACCCCTCCAAAGGTTTAGGGCAAATCTAGGTCCTGGATGAACCTTAGTATTGCTCTAAGGTCTTGTTCCTTTCCGTTAGTAAGTGTCAGGCAAACCATTCTGAAAATTTTGTGTCTTAGACGGCATCTAGCAACGCATTCGCACAAACTATGTTCAGCAGTTTTTGACTCGTCGTTGCATAGTCGATAAGTTTGATCCTCAGCTTGTGCAATATTGAAGAGGTCGTATTTGGGGGGGTGTATGGTCGATCAGGAAACCTGAGAGCGACCTTAGGTCTCCTTTGCTGATGCATAAAAGTCTTTGCTTTTCTTTTGCGACGGAGTTATTATACTCTTCGCCCGTTTGTGTCTTGGAAGTTCTTTCCAGCGCAAGGCCATCTTTGAGACCTCCCATGTATTAATTATTTGTTTTTTAGATGGCTTTTTTGTAGTCCACAGCGAGGTTGGGGGCCAATAAAGGGCGTCCTCGCTGCCTCTTAGGCCAGCTTGTCCTCATTTTCATTGCCCTCAATGTCTTTGTGACCTGAAACTCACCATAGAGAGTAACTTCATTGCTTATCGGTCTTAAAGACTGGATTAATTGTATGATTTGAAATGGTATTTATTTCTTCATTAGTCTTAGCACCTAGTTTGTATTCCTTTTCTTCATTCTGTTGAAGAGGATAACAATCTCTGGGCTCATCTTTTGGGTAGTCGTCCTAATTGGTTTCTCGGTCATTCATATACGTCCTAGATGGTCCTCGTCCATTCTCTCCACAAGCTGCTTCCATTTCCTTTCTGTCGTCTTGGACCACTTGATCATATCACGTACATTACATTTTTCCCTGATTAATTTGCTGGTCTATCTCTCACTGTCACGTCCATGATGTTTCTAAACACCTTCATTTCAGTTGTCCTTGTTTTCGTCATTGTTGTTTTCGTTAGATTTACAGTTATCGTTATCACTAACTATGCTGGAGTCCTTTTTGATGTGAAATTCCGTGTCTTGGAAGTTCTTTTTAGCGCAAGGCTACCTTTAGGTGACTTTTTTGTAGTCCACAGCCAAGTTGGGGTCCAATAAAGGGCGTCCTCGCTGCCTCTTAGGCCAGCTTGTCCGTATTTTCATTGCCTTCAATGTCTATGTGACCTGGAACCCACCATAGAAAGTAACTTCAAATTTTACATACTGGTTCCATTTCCTTTTTGTTGTCTTGCACCACTTGATCACATCATGTACATTACATTTTTCCCTGATTGATTTTTTGTTCTATCCCTCACTGTCACGTCCAATATGTTTCTGAACACCTTTATTTCTGTTGTTCTTGTTTTCGTCTTTGTCCTTTTCGTTAGATTTACAGTTATCACTAACTATGCTGTAGTCTTTTTGATGTGAATAGTTTTTACCAATATGTACTTACTTTTTATCTCAAACTCCTACTTCTATCGTTAAGACTCAATGCGCTACATTTTTGATAATTATCTTCTGAATAATGTAATCCTCTCATTCACGTCTGTTGTCGATCTGTTTACGATTGTTCTCCGAAAGTGCTCCAAAACTAGAAATATTGTGGGTGGAATATCAAAGAGGACTTTTTGCTCTTTAATCTCTGCAAGGATTTTAATCAGTCTTATTTTTCCGTATTCCTACAAGACTCCAAGAGAAATTCAATGGAATTATGTGTGTAAATTTTGTCAAAAGGTGTTCTTCAAAAATTTTCATCACACACACATTAATTATAACGATTTGGGTCATTGAATGTTTTGTTTCCGATCAAACAAACCAAGTATCCACAATTTGGAAAAGTTTATATATTCAAAACTCATCGTACCTTGACTTAGTTTTCGTTTCAAAATCGGTTCGCACACTAAAACAATAAATCAGAAACCTTTGAATGGATAAGAAAAATAAAACAATAGGCATTATGAGTGCGGTTAAAACTTGAAAGCTCCGTTAATTGTAACGAAGCGAAACGTGATGTTTGTGTTAACGATACATATTTTTTTAAACATGAGAAAAAAGAATGAGGATTACGTCGTAGAACGTCCGTTTCCTTATAACTTCTACTTAATTAATTCATTAAAACTACTCTCGGGCGATAAGTTTCTTGAACCTCGCGGGGTCGTAACCTCTAAATAATGGAATACGGGAGCAGCGCGATGATCTTATCATGCTAAGTAACCGCCTTAAAGGCGTTCCTAGCAACGGGTATCGATCAAACTGGATTATTTACAACGATCCGGAGAACCTTCAGGATAGTTCTTCATGAAAAATTCGCGTTCTTCTCTGGTGAGGCGTAAATATTTGTTATTTTTAAATTTTAATCGTTCCGAGATGTGAAAAGATTTTTACTGACGACCGCTGGAGATAGAATCTACCCCCTAATATATATTTTTTTACTTCTCCCCTTCGGACACTCGCTTTAAAAATAAACTCGTTTTTGAGCCACCATCTGCCCCATTTATTGATGTTGTCATCTGCTTTTGTGAAAATGTCTTTTCCACCTCTTTTATTATGTTAATGAAATTGATTTCTTTTCAACAGAACAACTTTTTGTTAAAGAAGATGTTTAGGATAAAATGTTTTGAGAAAGTTGGTTTGCTTTTTAAACATAAAACCAAATCAGGTGGAAATAACACAGCAGGTGCTATTTTAAGACGGTCGCTATTAAGGTATTAGAGCCTTACGGACGCGGCGAAGGCAACCGCACGTTACGGACACTTTGCATACTAATTTCTGTTTAAACGAGATTGGAATCTCACACGAGAAGATACGGGGCATAATGAGAGAGTGGCCGGCGAAAAATGCCCACCGCCTATCGTCTCATAATTGCTTTCAAAGTGCGCTTCTCGGCGAGATAATGTTAAATTAATTTGTGGCAGGAACGTGGCGCCCGGCGCGTACTTTTTTTTCTTTCACAGTTTACCTTAAACTGGATATAACACCTTGTTTAAACTTGTTTAGAAATAAGAATTTAAATTTATTAAAAACTAAGTACCCTTCATCTAATACGTAATCGCACACAAAAAGAAAGTTGGTCGGGTATGGAAAATCGCCGGTAGCTCCTAATGGTGGCTATAGAAAATTCAATTTGATATACATGTCGACGTGTTCCACATTCCTCTACAACCGGGATACCGGTACGACGAAAGAATGGCTTATTTTACGATATGAACGGATGCGGGTTTCGTAATCACTTTAGATACGCCCCTGGCCATTGTTGGTATAAGTCGGCTTAAAATGCAACCACACATGGATATTTTAAACTTTAAATTGAAGGTGCAATATATCTTTACATGTTGTAATACACTCCTATAATAATTGTATAAATTTCAATATTACAAAATATAAATACGATCTTATCTTAAATAGAAGAAAATTTATTGTTGTCTCTCCAATTTGAGAAGCCATATAACCTAAACTGGCGCTAAACGACCCAATTACTCCTGAAGTAATTACCCGTAGTTCGAACTCCTCTAACTTAATTATTCAAGCGCTTCCAGTGAAATCTCACCTCACCCAGGTTCATGTTTGAGATTCGAGGTCTTCAAGAGATTGGAGCGTCCGAAAGGGGCAACGATCTAAAGCGTCGTCTTTTCACGTGCTCCATCGATTTACATTTAGATATCGCGTGTATACATAACCTATATATGGAGAAGCATCGTTGGGTAAAGTTACCCACGAACTATTGACCCTTTGGACATTGGGGGATGTTCCAGTTCCCAGAGAAAAGACCCTGTATTTAAACATACCATCCAGCCCGGTGTAATTACTTCTGTTCCTTACTTTTAAAAGGGGAAGTGAAGAATGACTCATTTACAGTTTGGATGGCGTAGTGAAATTTATTGTCTTTAGTGGGTGTGGGTAGGCAAGATTTTTAAAGAGATAACTTTTTTTGTTGATTTTTAAACGAAAAGCTCTTAAAATATGTTTACCTACCCTTCATGTCTTACCCTTTTTTTTAACCGAACACGCGAGCTTAAGTATTTACTGTCCGGACTGATTTATGCCTTATAAACTGCCCGGTGTTGACAGTGTTGATAGCACACTAAACCGAGTGTCGACAAGCGGTTTAATGTTCGAGGGAGGGTCTTCGATAAGAATCCACGGCGGACAAGCGACCTCTTATCTCAAAAGAGTTCACTTATTTGGAGATAAAACATGAACTCGTAAGGTGCTTCCTTACGCTAACTTTACACCCAACATTACCAAACATGTGGGGCGATAAAAAAACTCAACTTCTTCGGTCAAACAGATGTTCACACTTGCAGCAGTTTCTGTACTGTAAAGAAACACGTGCTACTACGCTGTAAATTATGTACAATAATTTCTATATGAGCCACTTCCTTCCTCATTAACCCCGCCGACCGCGGTATTTCTTACTTTAAAATAAAACCATGGGAACAATAATTATAAGTAAGTTTTCCTTCGTGTCTATAAACATCTGTTCAAGTTCTACTCATAACTCATTCGAATGGGCAACACTGCGTTTTGTTTCTACTCCACGTAGTACAGGTTATGTGCGGACGTAGGACGGATTTCTTTGTAAATTGGCTGTCGTGGGAAGCGCCATTGAATGGAAACAAGGTAATATTGAAATGGGGCTGGCAGCTGTTTTAGAAAGACCCGTTCATTGTCGTGATTACGTCTACCGGGAAGTTGTAGGGTTCGTTCCGGATTCCCGTTTGAAAACTTCTTGGAAAATTTCTCTCATTCAACAGTAGTTAAGAATCCTTTTTTAGTAACCTAACAACAGGATGCTACCGCACTTACGTTTCTTTAATTACTTCTTTATTATGGGTTACTTAATTATGATTAAACTGCACTTTCTAAACTGCTATGATAATTAGCTATTAATATTATTATTGACTATTGTTTTATTTATTTTTGTATTTTTCAATTAAATTAATTTTATTATCTTCTTAGAAATAATACTTAAATTATCAAGTATTTGGTATCAATGAAGATTTTCTATTCTCATAGGAGTAAAGAATGAGTGAAAGTTGAAAGAATGATTTAACCGTAACATTCATTTTTTATTGGCTTATTCGATAGCTAAAATTTGAAAAACTTTGGTGACGTCACCGTCGTTTTGCATGCGGTTGGTTGACATAAAAATCAATGAAGGGTGCCACGAGAATCTTATGCGCTAGAAGAAGAGATCCGAACGATGCACGTTTGTGTCTTCTTGATCTTACGCGAAAAGTTCGTAAACGTCACCAAAGCTTATAGAGGTGATTTTGAATTTTAATATTAATTATTGCAAAAATTAAACAATTTTAGGATATGAAAATGTTACCAACCCTTCTAGGGTGATTCTCAACTCATACGCATAAACTTGGAGATTTATTCCTTGAGACAAATAATGGGTAAAGAAATTGTAGTAAAAGATTTTTATTTTCATAGATATGCGACATATACGGCGACATCTAAATACGATGCTTCCTGGAAGATGGTGCAGGTCGAGGTAGTCTATTGGCCTGGCTATCTCGATCGCCCGACCTCAATCCAATGTACGTCACCGAAGTACACTATGCTTTTCAAGCGTGCAGTCTTTTTCTTCCAGAAATCATCTTACACAGCAACACCAAACTTATTTCATTTCTGTAAAAAAAAATTTTACACACATTTGAGTGTGTCGTGTGACACAATGTTGAGAGCATCAAAAAGAATCAGATACAATTCCGGCGAAAAAATGTCAAGCAGCCTTCCTCTGTTTCGTTGGTCTAACTAAAACGTTCGACAAAGTAAGGATAAAAGAATTAGAATAGGTTAAACATTACAAAATATGTAATGTAAACTATGGTTACACTATGAATGATAACAAAATCAAGATTGAGTGCTATGCAGATGATGCCGTCCTCTTGGCTGATACTGAGGATAGCATACAGTGGTTAACACAGGCATTTAACATTGCAGCTTTAGAAGTGAATACTGAACAAAGATTGCGAAATCAGATACAAACTGCTGCCGAGACAATCCGCCAACACCCCAGATTAGACCGCGCTAGTGGGACATCGTGGTTTCTGCGAGTCCAGTTGTGTATAGAAAATATTGGAAACAACTTGATTTGAAAGTAAATTTCATGGATACTAAAAAACTTTTGTTACAATTTTTTTCACCTATTAATCATTATTTGTCATCTGGAATAAATCCCCAAATTTAAGGGGAATATAAATTTAAAAATTTGCGTATAGGTTGAGAATCACCCTGTATTTTTACATAGTTTATCGATTTTTTGAAAAACTGTCTTTCTATTCGATTGAGGGTAACAGCCCCATTGTTTTTAGTTTTCGAATCGAATTCAATGAAATATTCTTGTTTAGTCAACGAGTTTATTAATTTAGTGAATCTGTTCATTACCGATATGATTGAAATGTATCAATTTAACACATCCCCTAATAAATGTATTCAATGTTTCAATGTACAGAAAATCGTCAATACAATAAATAATAGCAAACGGTTCACGATTCAGTGGCTGTTTATTATTTCAGCTGCTATTTATTACATCATTGGACATTTTTACGGATTAATTATCTTACCAATAGGCTATTAATTGTTTATTATTCTATGTATTATATGCCAACGAACTTTCTTTTATTTACACACGAATGCACAATTCAAAAAGTTTTTTATTGAGGTGCCTCATGAACATTATTCGAATTCGTTTCCGAACGTGATGTTTGAACTATTTTGTTAAAAATCTCTAACTAATATGACTTTACTGCTTACCTTATTTTTTATTTTTCTTACTTTTATTTTTTTATTGAAATATAAAATGTGCTCATCTCGAGTTAATACATTGTCTTGGAATCTTAATCAATAGGATGGTTGTGATGGAGGCTCGAAACCATAACAAACTTTTTACCATCACAGTCTCAGTGGCGACGTCACTACAATCATCATTTTGTTCAGTGACGAAGCTAACCAATTCTTTCTCTATAACATCTTTATCATCAATAGATTATAAATCTATTACAACTAATAAAATCAAATCACGGTTGCAATCTTGTAGAAGAAGTAAGCTATCTACACGTTCTAAATTTTTAGAATATTTCTGTATAAGTGTTAGGGTTACGAGATTTATATTTATACTCCTTGATTAATACTAAAAGTTGCATTTCTGCCCGCACAGAAAAAACGCGTGCAATTTTTTTGTCATAATTATTACCTCGACTTTTAGACATTGTCGCGACCTTATATTGAAAACAAAAATTAGGGCAGATACCTTTAGACAGGAATCAATGATGCCCAGAAATTGACATTAAAGGGTACAGAAAGCACTTTGGCACAGCCCTACAATATACGTTTGTATGTATCAATATCATAATATTATAGATTGTCAGAAAAGAGCGTTATATATAGATTTTTATTTATTGAATGGCTCAAGATATTGCCACAACTTCTAGAACTTAAAATATGAACTGCGATCCTGACACATTCTTGATACAACATAGACACAAAAATTAAACACTTGTACCATACAATTTAGTTTGATTAAGTTGAGGTTGCTTTCGGCCTAGGAGCTACACTAATACCGCAATTTTTCAAATATTAAACACTTTTCAAGGAAACCGTACAACTTAGCTTAATTAAGTCGAAGTCGCTTGCGATCGAGGTCGATATATTGGTGGTATCAACGATACGAATATTAAATACTAGTCAAGGAAAATACAATTTAACTTAATTAAGCCGAGGTTGCTTGCATCCGAGGCGTTACATTAATACCACACCGATACAAAAACTGAGTAACTTTCAATAATGTGTTACTCTTTATTTGAAAACATTCAAGTAAAAATAACTTACATCTTTGATACACTAGCAATTAATGATAACCAATTAATAATTGATGACATTAAAACATTCCATACATTCAAACATTCATAATGCAACAAAATCAACCGAATACAAATTGTGCAGAATGGAGGCAAAGAGCTCCTTGGAACTCTTAAACAAAGGCGATCTTAACTGCAAATAATCTCTGGAAAAAGACTTTCATACCATCTTTTATATGGTCGTTTGGTGTCTAATTTTTCTAGCATGGTCCTTTAGAGCAATCTATATATCATGAAGTCTGCATACCTTCCTACATGATCACGTAGACTCTATTGTTCTGAGTGGCTTTATTTCAACCGATCTTATTATTTGTTCTTGCCCTTGTCTGACGCTCCTCTCCTTCAACCCTGAAGGTTCAGAAAATCCCATGAGTTATCGATTACTGCGTCTAATTAGGAAGTGGCCACCTTACACCATTTTTTCTGACTGTGAGTATGTGATTCTAGAGCAAAAATCGGAACTTGGCCTTCCTTAACCTTTGCCTTCACATTTCACTCTTCGACGCTGCTCTTCTTCAACCCTAAAGAAGAAGACTCCGTGCGCCATCGTTCATTACGGTTTCCCAGCGTTGCCATGGCTTTCTCACAAATCTCCTTCCCACCGTACATACCTGTCCAGCCCACTTCCTTTGTATTCTGTTGTTGTATTGAACTCCTTGATATGACCCACGTTTCACCACCATGTGTCACCATGGTGTAATGATTGTTTTTATTCTTATTTTTCTTTGCCAGTATAACTCTTATGATTTGCATAACACCTGCATAACACGATCCTCAAATATGAGAACAATTCAGCCTTTCCATTGTCATCCTTCATGGTGACGTTTTGTGTCTTTGTAAGCCTGTGTGTCCTAATTTGGGTTAATACCTTTGCTTTTTCCATGTTTATCTCCAATTCCGTCCTATTGGCGTGTCTCTTCAGTTGAGAGGATGCATCTTTTGATCCTCGATTTCTTCTAACGATGGTGGTTCTATTTGCATTCTTGTTTCCGAGTCTCAATAGATTAAGGAAGTATTGTATTCGTCTGTTCTTCGCCTCACTGCTTCGAAAACCTTCTATGTGCAAATGTGTGTTTTCTATGATTAATTTGTTAATCTGTTGTCGCTGCTTGTTTCTTTTCTTGCTGATTCTACACGAAAACTACGAAATGATGTGAGCCGCAGTGTGTTCTTACCTCCAATATACTACTTGCTTCCTTGCTATCTATCAGAACGTGATCCATCGGGTGATATCCACGTATATATATACATATGTTTTTACTGTTTGCAAAGTTTAGTCATTGTGTAGAGATTATGCATGAAGTGTTTTGTTTGATGTTTATTTGTCATATACTATTTCTAAGTGTTGGTAAAAATTGTTTTTCATTTCTTTGTCTTGTTCCTCTGTAGGGCAGTGCACATTGATTATGGTTGAACGATTGGAAGATGGTGGTTGAATTAATTGCTTACACTCTAATTCGAAAAGCTTATTTCATGTCCCATAGCGTAGATGCATTCTAGGGTATTCGTCCATCATTCCAAGATAAATGTTCTCGTTAGCTCTTATCGTTAGTGTGAGAAGCAACTCACTGGGGTTAGTTTTCACAGTCTTCTGCAGGGTTGATCAGCTATCCAGAGTCTACCAGATAGACTTAGGCCCACTTTTACCACCTCTTGATAAATTTATCCGATAGATAAATTGGCGCTCTTAGCCGATGCGAGCGCTTAAAACCGCTGTAACCATGGTTATTATCTATCGGTTAAATTTATCAAGAGGTGGTAAAAGTGGCCCTTAAAACGAAATACAGCCAGTCTTTTATAATCGTTTCCCTACCCTATCTGGAACTCTTCTAATTATTGCGCATGATTCTGATAAAGCTTCAACTTCCAGAAACTTTTTTATTTTTTAAATATATACTCGTAGTAGCAAATGGTCGAGTAATATTTGACATTTTTATGATATTATTTAATGAAAACATGGACCCGTAAATTCCTAGTCACCACTAACGGATTAAGTTATGTTAATTTTTGAGTATTTTAATCGACAACACAAGTGGTTAGCGATAGGATTGCTTTGTGAGGCACTGTCTAAGAGCGTTTTATACTTATGTAAATTTCCTTTAATGTTTTTTATCATAAATCAATGCTGTTGTTAGCAACACCTGAGTAAATTTATTGCTGGATATAGAAGTGACCGTTTTTATTGCTTAATATACATAATATCCTGCAATATTATGTAGGGAATAATTCTGCATCTTGTTTGCCTTTTCAGGTATTCTAATTGTTATTCTTGCTTCTTAAATTTGACAACGATATGGTATTAATCATATACGTTTTTGATTCACATTGATTTCACCTTTATCTCAGCCAAAAGATCTAAATAACTTGTAGCTATGAACTGCAACTGTAAATTCTTTGTTATCACAAAAATATGCTTATATAGCTTTCAATATCTACTATGCTTATTTTTCTATAAAAGACCTATACTATTCAAATTGGATTGTTATATTTATTATAAATGAGCAATTTTAGTTGAAATAAAATAGTTAAATAAAATTGTACGAGTTTGTGGTAGTAATATGAAAAAAGAATGCTATTATTGTTTGCATCAACTGTTAAATTGCACTAAAAATGTTTTTTTGTATTCCATCACGCCGAAAGGTGGAATGTTTAATATTGCGGCTACGCAATATGAGTTCGTTTATTGTGTTGTGAAATGCGATTACCCCCGGAGGAAAAAACATCGTTAAACGGTGCATTTGCTGAGTCAATGGGCATTCAAACAATTTATAAAACGACGTCGACCTTATTTTTCAAACCTACATTTAAAATCCATCTAAATCCAAGTTTTCATTGCGATACTCCGTTTTGCATCCTGCCGCAAACAAGAAGATAAGACTATCAGCGGATCCCAGGCACAAATTATCTGTTCCATTGAATGACCATCATTATGCCCCTGTCTATCGTGCATCGGATCTCGGCAATTCTGAACCAGTTGGGCTAGGACGACGACGGGACTTAATCAAGCGTGCAAATGAGTTTCCGTACATCCGCCGAACGAATTCGTTCGATTCCTCTACAAAACCACTTATATTCAGGGTTCAACGGACGGGAGAAGTCGGCGGCTTTTGTATTTTACAGTTTGTGAACGTCCCGCCTGATGAATCATCGATAGACGGCTCGCAGATTGTTTGTAAATAAACTTCTCTCTCCTCTCAAGTGCCCACACAACATAATGCGGTATAAAAGTTTAAACCAAATAAAATTTTTATTAAAACTTTTTCTTTTTTAATCTTTCTCTTACAATGGAGATTAAAGATTAGAAATACATGGTTTCCGTATATCACCGTACATGGAAACGTTCACAGGTTCAATACGAACACGGGATCCTTATCGATATCCTCGGACTCTATCTTGAAAACGATTAGCAAGAAGGAGGAGGTTTGTAGCGAAGAGGCAGCAACCGTTTACTTGTCGGAAGTCTACGGCGAACGTGTGGCACAAGAGATAAGGGGCGAAATTGATAAGAAAGGCAACCGACAGCTGCCTGAATGCACACAGATAGTAGGATGCTCGTGTTGACCTAGGTCAATTCTTCTGAAAATGATCGATCTTTCGACCTATACCCAGATTTATCTAATATCGGTTGCGGAATAATAAAAATAAGTTCTTCTTCGTTAGATGAGACTCGAATCGAAGTTAGTCATGCCTCACTAAGGCGGTACTTCCGCAGACGACGCTTCTCCGTATAAATTTCGCTTTAGGAATATTTAGCAGGGTTTCCATTATTCATGTCGGGTTGCAGTAACGTATCTATTTCCGTGGAATTAACAAAGATGTCAAGTCTTAACATTTATTTATTTATTTGGCGTATGGCATATATAAGACACACACAATACAATAGTAGGTAAAAGTTACAAACAACGAATATATATAAAACACATGAAGTATGCAATTATATAACCATCTATAGGAAGTACAACTCAAATTTAAAATTTTATATCCTATTTGGCTAGCCGTTCAAGAGCCCCTCACAGGAGATAATTAGGATAAGATCTGATAGGGATCCCCACAATGTGCTGGATAGATTGTTTTAGAACTCCACAGACACACAGAGATAATTGTAGCAATGCCAACTTGTGGAGGCTATCATCACAGACTCCATGTCCCATACGCACTGTGTTGAGGCCCTTCTTTGTTAGGGAGGATCTGTTGGTTTATTCTTGGTGGCGCTCTCTCAGAGTTGATGTAATTGTTTATAGCAGGTTCTTCAGCAAGAGTTAATGGAAGGTGTCGGGATCTAAGGCCATTCATAGGGCAGTAGAGGGTTTTCAGTTATTTTCTTAAACTCAAAGCAGTTCTACTAATTTAATCAATCCAAAAGTGAAAAATGATAAAATCATAAATTTTAACGAAAATAATACTTTATATTTCGAGAATTGAATGGTTTAGAATGAAATGCTTTGGATAAAAAATGTTGCTAATTAACTCTAAATACATTTCCAGTAATCGGCTACATTCCATTGAGTAGTTCTACCAACTTAATCAATCGAAAAGTGTCAAAATCATCAATTTTAACGAAAATGATAGCTTATATCTCTTTATATCTCGACTATTGTAAGGTTTAGAAAGAAATATTTCAGATAGAAAATGTTGCTAATTAACTGTAAATACATTTCTAGTAAGCGGTTATATTCCATTGAGCAATTCTACCAACCTAATCAATCGAAAAGTGTCAAAATCATGAATTTTAACGAAAATAATATTTTATATCCCTGGATTGAAAGGTTTAGAATGAAATGTTGCGGACTAAAAATTTTGCTAATTAACTCTAAATACATTTCCTTCAATCGGGTTTATTTCATTGTGCAGTTCTACCAACTTAATCACTCGAAAAGTGAAAAGTACCAAAATAATTAATTTTAACAAAAATGGTATTTTATATTTCGAAAATTGACAGGTTTTGAAAGAAATATTTGAGATAAAAAATGTTGCTAATTAACTCTAAATACATTTCCTTTAATCGGGTTTATTTCATTGAGCAGTTCTGCCAACTTTAATCACTCGAAAATTAAAAAGTGCAAAAATTTTTAATTTTAACAAAAATGGTATTTTATATTTCGAAAATTGACAGGTTTTGAAAGAAATGTTTCGAGTAAAAAATGTTGCTAATTAACTCTAAATACATTTCCAGTAATCGCGTAAATTCCATTAAGAAATTCTACCAACCAAATCAATCGAAAATTGAAAAGTGTCAAAATCATCATAATATTTTATATCTCGAGAATTGAAAGGTTTAGAAAGAAATATTTCAGATAAAAAATTTTGCTAATTAACTCTAAATACATTTCCAGTAAGCGGTTATATTCCATTGAGCAATTCTACCAACCAAATCAATTGAAAAGTGTCAAAATCATCAATTTTAACGAAAATATTTTATATCTCGAGAATTGAAAGATTTAGAATGAAATGTTTCGGCCAAAAAATGTTGCTAATTAACTCTAAATACATTTCCAGTAATCGATTATATTACTTTGAGCAATTCTACCAACCTAATCAATCGAAAAGTGTCAAAATCATCAATTTTAACGAAAATAATAGTTTATATCTCGGAAATTGAAAGGTTTAGAAAGAAATATTTCGGATAAAAACTGTTGCCAATTAATTCTAAATACATTTCCTTTAGTAATGTATATTCCATTGAGCAGTTCTACCAACTTAATCCAAATGTGAAAAGTGTCAAAATCATAAATTTTAAGGAAAATAGTATTTTATATCTCGATAATTGGAAGGTTTAAAAAGAAATGTTTCGGATAAAAAATGTTGCTAATTAACTCTAAATACATTTCCAGTAATCGGTTATATTCCAATCAGCAGTTTTACCAACTTAATCACTCGAAAAGTGAAAAGTACCAAAATTATTAATTTTAAAATATGGTATTTTATATCTCGAGAATTGAAAGGTTTAGAAAGAAATGTTTCGGATAAAAAATATTGCTAATTAACACTAAATACATATTCTTTAGTCGAGTTTATTTCATTGAGCAGGTTTTCCAACTTAATCACTCGAAAAGTGAAAAGGGCTAAAATTATTAATTTTAACAAATATGGCATTTTATATCTCGAGTATTGGAAGGTTTAGAAAGAAATGTTTCTGGTAAAAAATGTTGCTAATTAACTCTAAATACATTTCCAGTAAGCGGTTATATTCCATTGAGCAATTCTACCAACCAAATCAATTGAAAAGTGTCAAAATCATCAATTTTAACGAAAATATTTTATATCTCGAGAATTGAAAGATTTAGAATGAAATGTTTCGGCCAAAAAATGTTGCTAATTAACTCTAAATACATTTCCAGTAATCGATTATATTACTTTGAGCAATTCTACCAACCTAATCAATCGAAAAGTGTCAAAATCATCAATTTTAACGAAAATAATAGTTTATATCTCGGAAATTGAAAGGTTTAGAAAGAAATATTTCGGATAAAAACTGTTGCCAATTAATTCTAAATACATTTCCTTTAGTAATGTATATTCCATTGAGCAGTTCTACCAACTTAATCCAAATGTGAAAAGTGTCAAAATCATAAATTTTAAGGAAAATAGTATTTTATATCTCGATAATTGGAAGGTTTAAAAAGAAATGTTTCGGATAAAAAATGTTGCTAATTAACTCTAAATACATTTCCGTTAATCGAGTTTATTTCATTGAGCAATTGTACCAACTTAACCAATCGAAACATGTCAAAATCATAAATTTTAAGGAAAATAATATTTTATATCTCGAGAATTGAAAGCTTTAGAGATAATTGTTTCGGATGAAGAATGTTGCTAATTATCTCTAAATACATTTGCAGTAATCGGTTATATTCCAATGAGCAGTTTTACCAACTTAAACATTCGAAAAGTGAAAAGTGTCAAAATTATTAATTTTAACAAAAATGGTATTTTATATCTCGAGAATTGGAAGGTTTAGAAAGAAATATTTCAGATAACAAATGTTGCTAATTAACTCTAAATACATTTGTAGTAATCGGGTATGTTCCATTGAGCAGTTCTACCAATTCAATCAATCCAAAACTGAAAAGTGTCAAAATTATTGATTTTAACAAAAATGGTATTTTATATCTTGAAAATTGCAATGTTTAGGAAGACTTGGTCTCTGATCCTAATCTTCGTCAGGATTCTTATCCTTGACTTTTCTGACTTGGAAGGCCCTACGAGTAGCTACGCTATCATATCATAGCTATTAGAATCATCGAATCTCGCAAACTTCCTCACCCAGCAAAAAATGTCTTCGACAAGCTGGAGGTATCATTTAGTACATTTTATAAATATTTTTGTATTTATTAAATAGGATGCTTTTCAATTTATATACTTCCTCATATCTCGTTATAATAAAACGCTTGAAGTGGTGCTGTTACAATTATTATAATTGAATAGGCCCTGGGGGTATCATCTCGCGCTTACGCGATTTTATGTCCCTAACGAAGGGTGGGTGGACGATAAATGGGCCAGTCAACCCCAACCTAGACAACGGTATTGATTTTACCCCGCATACGTTGTCCACGTTTACAAAATGTACGTCCACCGTATATGCAGGTATGCGCAAAAATATTTTCGCTTGCATATTGAAAATATTGAAACGTAAAATTCGTTCGCAAGGAAACTTCGAGATAACATAAGGTGGCACTTTAAAACACATCACCTCCAAGAATAAGTTTCTTGTTTGTACTTTAGTTTAGAAATTTTTAGAAATCTTTTTCTTTGTTTTACTTTTGGTGAACACTATTGACAGTTTGTTTAAGGCGATCGTGCAAACTCGGCGCCGCTACCGATGTTTTGTCCGAAATGGGACAAGTTTGTAGGTCGCCGGAAGACGACGTGCTGCATTTTAATTTCCGGCACAGGAAGGAACCGTCTGTCGGCGTGTGGCGATACGGTGGAGCCGTCGCGACGCCCTAATTCACATCGTTTGGTTAACCAACTCCACTCTGCCGTAGACTGCTTGGCCCCCAAGTTAATTAGACGGTAAATTTCACTTTATCGACCAAACTGCGACAATAACATCCTAAAATTACTCAACTCTTTAACTAATTTTAACGTAAATTTACGAACTTTATTATTAATCATACGTAATGGTGTAACTAAAACCACTTGCTTGCAAAGTGTGTTTATTTGATGTTCTAAATTTTGATTTATTTGTATCAACCGTCGTTTTGCCATCGCCAAACTCATATCGTCAAAAGCCATATGGTACACAAAACGTACAAATACACGTTAGGAACGTACGGTATGCCTAAAATAACACGGAACATTCTGTCGGGTAGCGTAAATAAATAAGCGTATGCAGACGCATGAACCTCTTCGTTTAAGAGGTTGCCTATAATAATATTAACCAATCAGAAAAAATAAGAATTATTTTATATTTTGAAATCTTCCAAAAGGATCAAATAATTTACGTGATATATTTTTTTTAAATTCCAATTTCTCTAAAAACTAGGTCGCTCTGCACTTTCCGAAACCATTTCCTCTTGCATTACTCTGATGAGGATGTTCCCTATGATGAATAAATAAGTTTTAAAAATGTAACCCTTGATATTTTTGTTACAATGATATAAATTTGTTTCCTGGTTTAGATGATCATCATTATTTATAAAGATAGCCGACGGTCAACTTATAACTTAGGATGACCTCGTCGCCCACATTTATATTTTGTCCCGGTGGCAGGATGTGTTGGCAAACACTGTCCAACGTTGAGGACTAATGAGTACTCACCTTAACCTAGTCCATCATAATAAAAGCAAAGAAATAATATATTTCTTACATCTCGTGCAATGATGTAACGTGTGCAAACGTTCTTCATTTTTGTTATTCCATACCAAATGTCAATTAAATTCTTTTGCAACTACGAAAGATGGTGCGGTAAACGGTGGAAGAGTTGTCGGAGGCTGTTCGATTGGCTGCATTGTCGCCGGTAAGTGGTATAGGCCGGGGTAACAAGGTGCAATAATTTTAGGTATTTCGACGGGTTACTTACTTGAAATTCGTTACCGCACCGTGGACGGGGAATGAAGTCATTAAAATGCCTATTATAAATATTCAGGAAGGTTTCGCAGCGCCACAACGGACGCGAACAGCGAATATAAATTCAAAACTAACGAGATGTTTTTAATATATTGGCGTTTTGTAGCGTTTTACTACCCATATAGGTGTACCTTGTCGGCTGGTTGTTTTTGTTTTTGAAACGACGTAATCGGAATGACGACGACGAACAAAGAAAACGTTTCCGGGTGAAAATCGTCGTGCTAAAACGTTGTATTATCTGTTATCTTTAAAACCTGAGGTTTATTGGCCTCTGTTGCCTCATTACTATTCATGGTATGCTCAATTGGCCATCCTGTGAATTGGCCCATGCATATGCAAACGTTCAATCATTTTTGTCACGTGTGCGATTTTCTTTTTTATGATTGTTTACGTTTCTTACTCTATGTTTACATGTTTTTGCGATCGTTAACGTTTCAACTTCCACGTTCTTGAATAATAAAGTTGTATTCGTATGATATATTTTTGGAATAAAATATTCAAATTACATTTTATACAGGTATTTCAGAGTTATATACATAAACGAATGTAGTCTCTCTGTCAATGTATATGTGTATTTTAACTCTCAAAGCTTTTTATTTGACGCTTGCAAAGCAATTCGATGCTGTCTCAAAGAAGATATCGTCTTACCTATTTGGATTACCAACTGGATAAATTGAAAATATTTTTTCTTAAATCTCTTAAGGAATTACTTTTAGCTTTACCATTCAATAAGGTCTTTTCAGGAATATCCTAACCCATATAACGTTTACTACCATGAAGTTTATAACGATAATATGGAAGTCTGATATACCTTGATATCATAGGCATTGGGAGTTGGCGACTCTATCAATTATCACTGTTACCGCAAGGAAGAATAAAGTAACCAATACAGTGTACCAATACATCTATTTGGTAGAGAGACACAATTAGACCTGCAATTCAACCTATACTGTTGAGTGCTATTGTAGAATTGTTGAGGAGATGTAAATTTTATGATATAAAACATGATATTTCATAGCAAAATAAACATGTAGGATTTACATATAGTACCTTTTGAGTAGTATACCTTTTGACGAAATTTAGTATAAAATCTCAAAAGGGTATTTATTGAAAACTGTACCTTAAGTTCATCATTACTGCTTATTCCATCCAGTTGCTCTTATTGAATTGGTTATTCATTGTGGTGTTACCATATTCAAAACATTCTCAAACCATATTTCAAAATCTGAATAGCAAGCATTTAAATGTTGAACCTAAGTTAAAACGCCATCTCCCTGGCAGTTTGTCTTTGACAAATTTGGAAACAGGGAAAATTCACTCCGTTCAATGTTTTGCTTCATTACTTAAATTCTGGCTACAAACGCTGAAATTATAGACATTATTTTGATCAAATTTATGCTGTCACTTTGTAACAGCAAGTTAACCTCATTAAATTTACAAAACAAATCTGTTAAATAGGCAATGTCTGGTTTCTGTTTTATTAAATTTTATTTTAAAATTGATCTTTAGCATCCAAAAACTCTAAAACAGTGTCAAAAAGAGCAACAAATCTAGCCAAACATAAATCTTTGGACAGCTAGCGTACTTCAGTGTGAACAAGCAATTGATGAAAATTCTCGTCAATTTAATGGCAAATTGAAGAGATTCATAATCTACCACTCAGGTTTCTAGCAACTAAATGTTGTTTATAGATAACACTGTTTTGTTAACACCAATGGTGTATTTTGTTTAAATAGCTTACAAATCGACAGTAGAGCCCAACCATGGCAGGTACCCCATCTGTTGCTACTAATATTATATTTGATAAAGGGGTTGCTTTATCCATCAGATAATCCTTCTATACATTAAATATTGTTTCATCTTTAGTGTCGTTGTTAAAGTTCTCGCAAACGGCAGTTCTTCGTGGATTTCCTGACATAATAAAACGAATATATGCCAATAATAATTCTTCATTACCAGGTAAGGTTGACTAGTCCAGCTGTAAAGAGAAATAAGTAGTTTGGAAATAATTACACAAGGAGGTTTCAATTTCATAACTCATTTCATCAATACATCTTTGAACTGTGTTGTTGCTTAAAGAAATTCTTTTAATGATATCAGATACAGATTTGTGTAAAACAGTTTAAAGCTTCTTCAACTGCTGATAAAATCAATCGAGATATTGTAAGACGCTCGCAAATCATCATCATTTCTTTGTGACGTCGAAGCGAACATTATGTCTACAGCTTCGTGGATCCCCGTTTACATCTCACCGACCCCCAATTCTTTTATCGCTCACACGGACCCCTTGTAGATCGTCGTCGACCCCTGCGGATCAATATAGACCACTTTGGCTTCTGCGTGGTCATCCGCTTATTATCGTAAACCGGAGTCATCAAAAAGTCTTACAAAATTCCCTGGGAATAAGTACTTGATAGGTCAAGTTCTGTACACATATTCAAAACTGCTATCGTTTTGTATCTTGACACCACCACGATGTTACAAAACTTTTCGCAAATCTAAATAAATAGTCAGCTAAAGTATCCTGCATTAGGTTGGTATGGCTATCTCGGCTTAATTGGATAAAATCATTTATTTCTCTCTTTAATTAAAGCCGCATGCCTCCAAGCTAGAGCCTTGACTTAAGTTTAACCGAGATGGTTTGTGATGAGACAATGCAATGTGGATTGATATGATATTAATTGGATAAGATCATGCATTTCACAATTTAATTAAAGCCGAACCCGCATGTGCCCATGCCGCAGGGATATGATAATCAGTTTCCGGTTGATGTTAATTGTAGAGCCTCGATGACAGGGTTTTGGGTTGATATGATATTAATCATAGAGCCCCGGCCGCAAACGACCTCGGCTTAATCAAGCCAAGCCATATATCCTCTACGCTAAATTTAACTGAGATCATTTACTTCTGAGAGAATGGAATGTGATGACAGGGTTTTGGGGTTGATATGATATTAATCGTGGAGACTCTGTCGTAAGCGACCTAAGCTTAATTGGATAAAATCATACAATTTTCACTTTAATTAAAGCCGAGCCTGCATGCGCCCAAGGCGCAGGGATTTGATGATCAGTAGGGCAATCAAAAATATGCTCAAAAATGGTAGTTTAAGCGCGTAAAAAAATTTTCCAAAATGTGAAAAACTTTGTTTTACTTCCATCGAAGTTATAAGTGCAAATTTAAATGCTAGTGCTTCACTAACAGTGTATTTATTGTTTATATCTGTAGATCCTTTACTCAAACATGTAGAAATTTCATCAAAATAGAAAAACCGTGATATTTTGAAATAACCATAGCCATTTTTTTATTAACTTACCTGCTTCACTGTTTATGTCATTAATTAAGTTCTGAGCTTGTGTCACTACTTCAACCTGTGCAGAAAGCAGTAGCCCAGCTGTTTCCAATGTTGTTATTGATGCGCTAAGGAAGACATAATTTGATGCAATCAAAATCAAGTCTGATTTTATTGTAGTGTCATTCAGTATGTCCTTTGAAATTTTGATTCAGTGACTTCTTCGTCTAATGCATCAAACACATACCCAATTATTTCGAAGTTAATTGCATAGTTATCGGTTGTGGAGGAAGAGGAAGAGCAAGATACGGCACTATTTCGTTAAAAATCGCTACTCTTGACGGCGTTTATAAAAATACTTTTTTCACATTGGTTCAAATTTGCTCACAAACTCTATGAAGTTCGTCTGCAAGGCAAGTTAAGTGTGCCACTTTTGGATAAAACGTTTGTATGGTCTAAGCTGCTTTTATCATGTAGGGAGCAGCATCTGACATAAAGAGTAATAAAATCATGTCTCTGTTAAAAGTCTCACCCTAAATGTTAATAGAATCAAAATATCAATAATGACATTTGCCACATATTTTTCTGTTTCGTCGATTGAAATCCACAAAAAGCGACCGTTGATTGCATTTCTGTATGTGGTCTATGGTATTTTTGTAAAGTTCTTTAACATATTTTGTGCAAAGAGTATTTTCCGATGGTACTTTATACTCTGTGTATGATTCTAGGAACGATACTAATTTTTTGTTGCTCATTTTCTATAGAAATATATTAGCGGAAATTAGTGCGCTATACAGGTTGATTCTCAACCTATATACATCAACTTGGGGATTTATTCTTCGAGACAAATAATGAGTAATAGGTGAAAAAAATTGTAGTAAAAGATTTTTGGTTTCATAGATATCCGGCGACATCTAGATAAGGTACCTCCCGGAAGATGGACAGGTTGAGGTAGTTCATAGGTCTGGTCATCTCGATCGCCCGACCTCAATCTCAGTCTCTCGAAGTTAATACTGAGCAAGGATTGCGAAATAAGATACAAACTGCTGCCGATAATCTACCAACACCCTGGTTTAGGCCGCGCTATCATATCATCTTCAAAGCGTATAGTCTTTGCTTTCAGAAATCATCTTACACTGCAACACCAAACGATCTCATCTGTTTAGAACTGGTACCACCATACTTATTTCATCTTCTGCAAAAAAATGTTTACATAATTTGAGTGTATCGTTTGCTCACATCCTTCTGATTGCAAGAGTTGCCTACACAAATGATGCATGGCGAAATTTAGTAACGAGATAAAGAATGACATGTACGGGTCATACAATGTTGAGGAAAATGTATCAAGGATCATCAACTGTATCAATGAGATAAAACTCTCTCGGAAAAACGTCAGACAGCCTTCCTCTGATACGTTGATCTAACCAAAACGTACTTGATTTGAAAGTAAATTTCATGGATAGCTAGGAAACTAAAAAACTTTTGCTGCAATATTTTTCGCCTATTACTTATTATTTTACATGAGGAATAAATCCCTAAGTTTATGCGTATAGGTTGAGAATCACCCTGTATAGATCTTCTGCAAGTTGAACATCTTTTGATTTGGTTGTGGAACATTCAGCAAAAAAAGTCTGAGTAATTTTTTTCTCATTATTTCTTTTCTCTAGTTCTATGTATTTTAAACTTGCTAGACGTTGTTTTACCGACAATATTTTTTGACACAGATTTGTTGCACACTTTGCAAAAAAGTAGTCTTCAATACCGGATAATTACGCACCTATTGCGATAATTTTCCTGACATGGACGTCTTTACTTTCGGCATAATTCTACAATAATTTCTAATTTGTACAACTACTACAATTTCAAATAAATTTTTACTCTTTTCTAATCACTTGAAATCATCAGTTTCGGGTTGATGTTAATTGTAGAGCCTCGGCTCAAGTTTAACTGACATTATTTGTGACCAAGACAAAGCAAAGTGATAACAGGGTTTTGGGTTGATATGATATTAATCGTAGAGTCTCAACCACAAGCGACCTTGGATCAATCATACCAAGCCGTAGATCTTCTGCACTAAATTTAATTGAGATCATTTACGACTGAGATAATGCAATGTGATAACAGTGTTTTGGGTTGATGTGATATTAAACAAAGAAAGCCATAGATTCTTTGCACTAAGTTTAATTGTAATCATTTACGATTGAGACAATGCAATGTGATGACAGGGTTTTGATAACGTTAACGTTAGTCATAATCTATTTGATGCATAATTGTCGTAATTTAATAACAACCATTACTTTTATATTGCCATATGAATGATTATGTCCCGTAAAAGGCTTTCTTATTACATAACGACGTTTTCCTAGTAAAACTTAATATATTCCTTGTTTCAATCGTCGTATTAGAATATTTATGTTCTCGAATTAATTCCTTTAGTTATTAACCAGACTGTTTATAATGCACGGTATGTTCATGAAACACTGAGAATGTACCGTTTTTGGATTTATTTATAGCTAATTATTATTCTATTTGTGGTTAGGTGATTATTTCTGAACTGAGAATTAATCCTTAAAAATTACAAGTAATTTTAATTATTTTAATTGTATGCTTATTAGGTTAGAGTCGATTCCAGGAAAATGACGTGGTATTAAAACCGAACGATAGCAATCCTTCACAAGACTAAAGTAATTTACAATCTAGCAAACAGTAAATAAGGGATTGGCTTCTGGTACGCGCATTATCCTTGAGTTGCAAAACACGTCGATTTTGAAATAAGTAATCTCTCGTTGAAAAGGATCTTTTTTATAATTTAGCAAAGAACTTCTCTAATAAAATACTTAACAATAACCGCTACATAAATTTCAACGCTGCCGTTTTCTTGAACGATGAACTCGTCTTGCCTTTTCAGGCGACCATCGTAATTTTCTTATAATAAACCGTTTGTCATCAATCACAAAGGAAAGATATTGCGGTATTTATGGATGGAAAACAACAAAATATCAATTCCTACGTTCTTCTCGAGTTTACACTTATTTGTTTTATACACGTTTCATTTTCATGAAACTCGGCAATACAAAGCTCCTTTTGTGCTTTGCAATTTTCACCCTCATAAACAGAAGCAGTAAATCTAGATTTCAAAGAAAGTGACAAATAGCGTACGGTAAAGTGTCCTTAAGATCGACCACAAAAAGCTTTGTGCGAGTGCTAAAATGGTTATAGTTAACGTGAAAGATAAATTTATCAAATAAGGAAAAGTATGACGTAAGTTTATTTTCGTCTTCATAAGACAAGGGGGAGGATTTTTTTTGGTTTGCATCCCACTCTCTTCATTTTCGGGATCGTGTCTCATTTTATAAATAAACACCACAGTCTTTAGAGATAGACCACGTTGAAAATTTCACTTTTGCAGTCTCCGCCGACCAATCCATGCAGACACTGTCGCACCCACGTGCAAAATACACGTCGAACACGAAGTGTACGAGTCGAATTCAGTTACAAAAGATCTCGTATCCGATAGAGAAATAGTGATTGTTGACATTTGTGGTAGCTACTGTTTTTCAAATTGAAACATTACTGAAAGGTTTTAGTGATAAATTATAAAAAAAATTGTGTGGTGTAGAATGCCCAATGAAAAATGTTTTCGTCTCAGTAAGTGTTAATTTTTTTTTTGCAAAAATCAAAAACGATACTGTCGACATTTTAAAAGATAATTTTTTTCTAAGTCTTATATTTCAGCTTTCGTAAGCTTTCTGCACAGTCTTTCGCAGGTGTTGAGAAGTTTTTGTATACACATCAAGTTTTTCATCTGACTTTCTCTCCTCTTCGAGTTGCGCCTTTAAAAAGATTAACGCTGCGAGATTAAATGGAAAATTAGCTAAAAGTTTTAGAAACAATGACGTCTTTAAATCGAGTTACGTGACCCCGAAATATAACGGCTACAAAAAAAGTTAACGAACAAAACGTAAACCCAGATTTCTCCTTTCTTGTTCGTTTAGTGATATAACAAAGCTTTCGTGTAATTAACTTCCTTTTGAAAGCTTCTGAATCCAATTGTTCCTGAACGAGAGAATCGGATATTTTTATTTCGGTCTCTTCTCTTCCCACGATTTTCTCCGGCTCTTTCTAATGTTGCGCTTCATGGTGTTCGATCAATCCACTCGGAAATCTAATATGTTATGCACAAATGCATTCGAGAATTGATATCTGGGCGTATTCACATCTTCTCATAACAAAAAAAAACGTTATTGTAGGTATTTCTAAAGAATTTTAAACATTTCAAAAATTGTTTTAAAACGTTGTTTCCTTATAAGATTTATCTGGGCTTGGATTGAGAATGATTTGTGAGCGATTCTAATTGCTCTAATCTATATCATGAGCGCAGTTAATCACTGAACACGTCCCACAATCGTAATTTGTTAAATGGGGTTTAGAAAGTAAATGTCTTTGTTTGGAAATTCTCGACTTATATGGAGAATAGAATACGTGTGAAATGTGAGGAAGAAGATTTTTTTTCGGAATTTTTCCTAATTTTTTATAATTAATGTAAATATGTCAGTTTAGGGCTATAATACCAGTTATCAGTCCAAACCACACTTCCTCTATTCAGAAGCTATTTCATTATCACACCGGAAAGTCCCGATGAGTCATTTTGGGGATGTTTTTATGAAGGAATGCTTTCAAAACAATCCCCAATTTTGCAATTGAATAGGACAAACATTTTTATTACAAATTTGTATTTAAACAATCATCTACATGTAGGAGGTTAATTATTTATATGGAAAGGTTTGTTTTATTGACGTTTTTACTTTTTGAAGAAGAAGAAAAAGTCATATCATGGAACATTCTAAATCAATAAAAAACGATGTGCTGGTGGAGAGAGTTTGTAGTTCATGTGGCGATTCCAATCAGATCCAAAAAGCAAGTACACGAGTTAATCTCACAGTACCAAGACGTATTAGCTTAACGATGGTTAGGAAACATACCAGTGTCGTGTACCATAAAATTGGCATTAGGACACTATCAATGTAGTAGCGATACTGCTAAATTTCCCTTTAAATTTCCCTCCACTTATATTGGCACATCGAGAGGTAAAATGCTCTCTGACATGGAACATCCAATCTAGTATCGACTATTAGATTTATTAGTTTCTTAGGGCATCATCAGAGGTCTTACGATTAGTAGGAAAGCAAGATGAGTCGATACATTTTATTACTTACTACTCATATGTAAACACGGATTTGACATTGATAGACTCCAAAGATTTAAACTCTCCGGACCTTGGCGAGCAATTGAAACGATTCAGAAGACTTGTCAATTGCGAAAAATTACTTATTCAAAATTAATTAAGATTGTATCAATCTGAAACTGGTCATCATATTGTAACGCCTCGGCTTCCGCTTTATCAAGTGAACTTATAGATCAAAATGAGTTTCTTTGCAAAAAAGAATTAATCATTCATATGTAATTTGTCATTATTGTAGCAGCGTCGTTTATATAAAGATCATACTGAAAAGAGCGATAAAAAGATAAAAAAGCTTATATTATGTATTATCTAAAAATCATTTCTGTCGCTTTTGATCATCCTAAACATTTTTCAATGTCATACAACATCGTTCTGTCAATCTGTCTCAATACAACACCAAACATCACAGGGCTTTGGTCATTACTCAATATCATCCCTGGCACCCCTCAACATCGTCCCAAACATATTTCAGAATGGTTCTTGAGTTGTACATTTCCTAATATCGTTTCGGATATCTTTGAATATCATTCTGGATAAGTCATCCAGGTCGTCCTACAATATTACTCCTGTATGCCTAACATACTTTCAAACATCCTTTAATATTGTTTCTCACAAATTGGACAAACATTCCTCCATAGGTTCTCTCTGATAACTCTCAACCTTAACGGTGTTTCCTTAAATGGCATTTGCTTGTTTGCTCTCAGCGCAAATTTTTGATTATATTTATGTTCCATTGGGCAACTCCCCGTTCATATAGGATGTTTCTCAGCTTTGTGTGCTTTACTAGGATAAAAACTTCTTCGTAGTTTATAAAAAAAAGATGAACATCCTGTCATTGATCTTTACCATGTCATTTATCTTTATTTGTTATTGAACCCAAGTAGTGCCCCTCTAGTTCCATGAGCTAGACGAAAACCAAATTGTTCTTAATTCTATCTTCAGAGCATAGCTGTAACTAACCAGTAGATAATGTGAGTACTTGTGTGTTCCACTTTTTTAGGTATCGGAATAAACATAGATCGGGTACAATCACATGGAAAATTCCCGACTAATATGTCTTGTTTAAAAAGTTTTTTAGAATGTTGAGACTTTCAACATCGAGTAGTTTAGAAGTATCTCGGCATATATATTATTCTCACTCGGGGGTTTCCATGTCTTGTGACTTAAGAATTACCATCGGTTAGTATTTCTATTGGTTCCTTTACTAACCTATTATTATCTAAGAAAAGGTATAATGTGTCTATCGTTTCTTCTTCTATTAGGGAATGTTCATTTTAGGTCTAGATATTTTGTTAATTCTTTTGTGCATGTTGAAAAGGTCATGTTTTGTTGTAATTCTTGGAGACCTTTGCCATCAAACTTTCCTTTGCCTTCCTTATGAATTTTACAATCTTTGATTTGTATTTCTTGTTGTCGTTGTGCATATTTTTTTAACATTCACCCATCCATGTCAGATTTTCTTGAGTCATCCACTTATATTTTGCTCTCTACACCTGAGCTCCCCTTCAGCCTCTTACACTTCTTGTATTATTCTTTTAAATGTTTATCACTGCTTCTCTATATCAGTGCTATTTCTTCTCTAATTTCTGATTCTTTCAACATTACAAAATTAGATTTACTTATCTCAAATTTCCCGATCGCGGGGTTATAGGCAGAAGTGATATCTGACCAACAATTCCTTACATCCTACAATATCATCCCAGATAACCCTCATTATCTTTCCGGATATCCGTCAGAATTGTGGTTGGAGTACAAGCCACCGTACACCATCGTACTCTCAATATTGTCCTGTAACATGGTTTTGTATGATACGCCACTGATAGATCTAAACCTCGATGTGAATGTTCTTCAAGATAATTGGGTTTATGTATTTAATTAATTAATTAAAGGGTTTATGCTATCTGATATTTCAGAATCGTCCTTGGCACTGCTTAATATCATTCTAAATCATTCCTTAATATCTTCTCTGATATCCCTCAATACCGTCCCGGATATTTCTCAGAATCCATAACTATTCTTGGCGTTCATCGATATCGTCCTTGATCTTTTCCAATATCATTCCTAGCAGCTTTAAATATCATCTCTGATATCCTCCAACATTATCTAACACAAACTGTAATATTGTCTGGACACTTCTTACTACCAAGCCAGTCACCCCTCAAAATCGTGTCGGAATTTTTTAACATTATCCTTGACACGTCTCAACATCATTTCAGATATTTCTCTAGATTTCTACATATTAAATCTATCTTTCTCCATATCGGCTCAAATATTTCCCATTATTATCTTGGAAACTCCTCTATATCCGACTTGACATCATTTAACATCGTTTTTTCCAACTCATAACATCGTCAATAGTATCTACCAGAATCGTCTCCGATATCCCTTAGCTTCTTCCTTATTATAATCGCTGGCATCGCACAATATCGCCTTGATCATAACTTTAGAGCTTTATTTGCTTAAGGACAGAACATTTATTCCCTAAATAGCTGATTTGCGATACTATGTCTCTGACAATCCTCAACATTAACATTATTCTCTCAAATTAATATAGCTTCCTTCAACAACTAAAACTCATGTTCAAAGCTCCATGAAAACTAATAGTAATTGGAACATTTTGAATAAACATATAAGTTATGTGATGAAGTTAAAGATCTTTTGACTAATTAAACCAAGATTGCTTGCGACCGAGGCTCATTCATTAACATTATATCAACTTGAAATTGGACATCATATTATATTCTTGAATTTCAGTACTCTCAGATGGAGTTCCGGGTTCTATAGGATTTTGGATGTTACTAGTTGAATGTGTAGAGGTAACACTTTCAACTGGTATCGACGATGTAGTTTCCAATGGAGCTGCAGTAATATCTGATACAGACTAGTTTCAACTGGAATTTCAGTATTTCCAATAGGATTTGGTAATGCATTTGAGGTACCTTCAATTTTAACTTCACTAATGCTAGGAGCACTGCTAGTTTTTACTGGAATTTCAGTACTCTCAGATGGAGTTGTAACTTCTATAGGATTTTGAGTGTTATCAGTTGAATGAGTTACCTCTATCGATGATGTAGTTTCCAATGGAACTTCAGTAACATTTGAAGCAGTACTAGTTTCAGTGGTTCCAGTTGAGTTTGGTCCTGCATTTGAGGTAATTTTAATTGGAACTTCAGTAATGCTAGGGGCAGTGCTAGTTTCAACTGGAACTTCAGTACTCTCGGACGAAGTTGTGGGTTCTTTAGGATTTTGAGTGTTATCAGATGAATCTGTCGCTTCTATCGAAGATGTAGTTTTCAATGGAACTTCACTAACATTTGAAGCAGTACTAGTTTCAATTGGAATTTTAGTATTTCCAATAGATTTTGGTCTTGCATTTGAAATAGTTTCAATTGGAACTTCAGTAATGCTAGGGACAGTACTAGTTTCAACTGGAATTTCAGTACTCTCGGACGAAGTTGTGGGTTCTATAGGATTTTGAGTGTTATCAGATGAAGCTGTTGCTTCTTTCGAAGATGTAGTTTCCAATGGAACTTCAGTAACATCTGAAGCAGTACCCGTTTCTACTGGGGTTTTAGTAGTTCCAGTTGAATTTGGTCCTGCATTTGAGGTAGTTTCAATTGGAACTTCAGTAATGCTAGGAGCAGTGCTAGTTTTTACTGGAATTTCAATACTCGCAGATGGAGTTGTGGTTTTTATAAGATTTTGAGTGTTACTAGTTTAATCTGTTACCTGTATCAAAGGTGTAGTTTCCAATAGAAGTTCAGCAACATTTGAAGCAGTACTAGTTTCAACTGGAATTTCAGTATTCATGGATGAAGTTTTGGGTTCTATAGGATTTTGAGTGTTATCAGATGAATCTATTGCTTCTATCGAAGATGTAGTTTTCAATGGAACTTCAATAACATTTGAAGCAGTACTAGTTTCAACTGGAATTTCAATGGTTCCAGTTGAATTTGATCCTACATTTGAGGTAATTTTAGTGGGAACTTCAGTAATGCTAGGGGCAGTGCTAGTTTCAACTGTAATTTCAGTACTCTCTGACGAAGTTGTGGGTTCTATAGGATTTTGAGTGATTATCAGGTGAATCTGTTGCTTCTATCGAAGATGTAGTTTCCAATGACTTCAGTAACATCTGAAGCAGTACTAGTTTCTACAGGGATTTCAGTATTTTCAGCCATTATGGCGGCTCGACCGCAAGCGGCATCAGCTTGATCAGATGATATTATAAATCCGAATCATTGGCACTTGTAATATCTTATAATTCCCCTAAAACCCTCCACCCCTGATTTTACCCCAATAAACAATCTCCCTCTTCTCAACAACCCCATTCTCATTCACCTCTTCACCTCTATTACATAATTTACTGTACTCTCCTCCCGCTTTCCCATTTTAAACTTTAACCGCACCCCCTCATAAACTTCTCATGCCCTATTCCCAAGCCCTACCCTTCCATTATCTTCTCCCAGATCTGCTTCATCATCTTTTCTTTCTCCATTTCTCTCGGTTCAAATATCGCGATTCTCGGACACCCCTCTTCTCTATCTCTCTGTACCTCTTCTGTTGAGGGTTCACAATTATGAAGCACCTCACATTCTTTGTAATTCGTGGTCATTTATTCTTTGAAATATGAATCTGTGAGATTTTAAACGCACCTCTTATGTTAGTGAATTTGAGGATTAACAAATTTTTTTATCGTTATCATTAGAAATCGAGTTAAAGAGAAAATTTTAACGTTTTATTGTAAATAAAAGTTTATGACATAACTCATGGTGTGCCGTTTACGGTTTATACGTGGGTAGTCTCCTCGTAACTTATTGAAAATGGCATTCGTTCGGTTGAAAAGGCACCGTCTACATTCGTAAACCAAACTCTCGCCCGTGGACAGTTATTTTAAAATTTTTTAAGCTACAGGTTTGAAAACGTAGAAACACGTTCGTATACTTTACGTTATGCGGGTTTACAAAACACCAGGTGATAGGCGGCGTAAGGTGCAACAACCAGGTGTAATTAACGAAACAACCGTTCAAAATTTACGTTTTCCTCAAGAGAAGTGTTTTTTCGTTTCCAATATTATTCTGCTTTTAATTAGTGGAGTTGATTAAGAAAAGGAGTTAAGATTAAAAAATCTCTTTTAAAGTATATCAATAAGAAAGATCCACGATTTAAAAGTTTAAATGAGATGAATGACGATTCTTCTGTATAAATTAAAGATGTATTACGAAAGCGATCGTTGCAACAGCATTTGAAAGCAAAACGTTGAATTCTGATACACAATTTCCTACGGTTAAAAAAAAAAAGATGAAAAATCGTGCTGTACCATAAACGTTGCAGTAAACTAAACTCGAGATAAAACAAAAAAATCAGTCACCTTTCAGGTGAGCGAAAATATTCTCATTAACCTGAGGAAACGGTGATTTCACGACGTTGCAATGTAGTGGGCGACTTGGAATTTACATAAACGACTTTGCGAAATAACATCATATTGTAAGATAATCTTTGAAAGTTTATAATCGAGATTTCCACACCAACAAAAATTAAAATTTTAAAAAAATTTGTAAAGCTATTTTTATTTTAATTAATTTTCTTGCACCATAACTAAAAGAAAAGGAGTCGTAATGATTCGAGAAACGTTCCAACCTCTTCTCTACTAAACGAGAAGTTAATTATAATCCTGCTTCACCCGGCGAAGAGATCAATTAAACAGATACGACGGTCAATTGAGTAAAATTAAATGATTACAAGCACCTGTCGATTCGTCGCCTGTAGTGTGCGGTCGTCGTCGTTGTCGTCCTCTTCTTTGGCACACACAAGTGGAAGAACTCTATGTACGTGTAAATTGTCGATTATTTATCTTCCTGAACGAGCAGATGGCTCTATGTATCTCCAGACATGTACTTCTTGTACTGGGTAATGTGTTCGACGAAGATAAATTGTGCTCGTGTCAATTTTAGTTTATCTTTTTGATACTTTAAATGATGTGTCGAAGAAGAGATATTGATTTTATTTCTTTTTATTAATTAGGGAAGTATACAGATAATCTAAATCTTAAACAGCTGTATAGCAGTTATATAATAAAAACTATATTCCATTTTAATTCTAATTCTTCATCTAATTAATTTCAAACTAATTTCAAGATTGTTTTAAATAATCTTTTTTGAGACAACTTGGTGTAAGATGGTCCTGGTACGGTAAAGATTTACGATCATTCCAACAATCAAAGTTTAATTATTTCTCGAAAACTTAACTGCGACTTATAAGTTTCACCGGAAAAGTTTTGAAAGTTTTAAAAACGTAAGGAGGTTTTAAATTTAAAAGCCGCCAGACATATCGATCAAACCTACTTTAAATTATCAACGTTAAAAGAATAAAGACGAATTATATATGATAAATTTTCAATTACATTCAAACGCCTTCGTGTCAATAAAGGGTTGCCGACAAAAGACGAAGTCGCCGGTTAAAAGCGCTTTGTTTTCACATTAAAACCAGTGTGGGACTTACCGAGAACTGATTTGCAACTCAAATACGGTTGTATAGAGAACACTGCTGTTGTATGCAGATACAATGGCAAATTGTAGATCTACATCTAACTATTTCTTATTCTTGTTGCGTATGTTTAAATTATAAGAGGAAAAAATTAATGAAAGAGAGAAAAGAATCTGGATGATAATAAAAGGCATAGGAAAAATATGTTTCGACTGCGGGAATAAAATTTTACGGGCGATCCCCGAAGTAAAACCGATGGTGGTTAAAGTCCCTTTTGGAGTTGGAGCACTAAAGCATTCCGTTTGTAATTTACGGCAGGAAATATTGCCGTACACCAACATCGTAAAAAATGCTTTAGAAGAAAAAAACAACTTCGGCCCTTATTTTTTCAAGTACCTCCTCTCTCAAAAGAATATCGTTCTTCGTACAAACAAAAACTTCCAACCAAAAGCTACCATACATATTCGTTTTTGTTTTATTCGTCGTTTTGTTTTATTGTGCCATTGTATGTGCCCCGAAGCGCACATACACACGCTTTTCATAGGTAGCGAAATAGATATTATTTATTATAATTAATGTATTATATTGAACTGCAACTAAAACTTACACTAGCACTATCACTCGAACTAACACTAGATCTAGAACTGGAAACATTCGGGTTTAGACGTGCGTCTCTCAAGACGATAAAAATGTACAACAACCTGACGCTGAGTAACGACTGAAACTAGAACTAACACTAGATCTAGATCTAGAAACAATCGGGTTTAGCTGAGCGTCTCTCAAGACGGCTAAACCTGAATGTTGCTTGTTCTAGGTTTAGTGTTAGTTCTACTTTTAGTTCAATAAAAATGTAGGGTAATGTCACCTTGAGTAAATCGCCTTTAAGATTTGTATGATGTGACAATCAAAGTGTGAAACTAATAGCATAAACCAACAATGTCACATCCGAAAACCATAAGTTAATAAGAATC
Organism: Onthophagus taurus; assembly: GCF_000648695.1. Taxonomy (NCBI): domain Eukaryota; kingdom Metazoa; phylum Arthropoda; class Insecta; order Coleoptera; family Scarabaeidae; genus Onthophagus; species Onthophagus taurus. The sequence continues at coordinate 1,439,601 of NW_019286118.1, forward strand.
GAGATGAACGACGTGTTTCTGTGTACAAGCGAGCATTTTGTTATAAAAAACCATAGGTAGAGCCCGAATTATAATTTTGTAGATTATTGTGAAGTGTAAAATATTGTGAAAGTCGAGTTTTTAAAGGTGAGGCATAGTTTTTCTGTTAGTCTAAATCTGTGGCTCTCTCCCAAGGTCTATAGAACATAAGGTTACCTAATTCCCTATGCCTCTATAGTATCGATTATTACCCCGCAGATTGACGTCACTGGTTCGATACAGTCAGAGTAAAAGATAGCCTATACGTGCCTATACTGTGGTAAAGTCTATATAAAATATTTAAACCTCACATCGTGTTGTGTTGTTCATAGAACCAGCTACGTCACTGACCCACCTTGCCCCTCAGAGGAGAAGAATCAGCATTGGGTAACCTTATGTTCTTTAGACCTTGGCTCTCTCCCAAAAGTGTGCTTGTTACCTTGAGTGGATCACCTTTTGTAACCTTAAGTGGACCGTATAAGTTTAAACTGGTTTTAACTTATCTTTCATTGAAAGAGGCCAGACGTATTTGAAAATTATCATCTGATGAGCTATCACTATTTAATACTAGGTTCAAAACCATATTAATGCATGGTTATGACAAACAATAACATTTTTATACTATAGTATAATAAATGAAAGAATGTACCTATTCTTTATTCTGACATGGATAGTTCTGGTAGGTCCTTTCACTTCAATCTTTTAGTAGTTTCACGGCGCAACATATTTTTTGCAAGTCGGTTTGGATAAATTTGCAGCCTTTGTAGGTACTTGGAACTTTGCTGAGCAATTCCTTATTTTACAGTAAGCATATTGAGGTCTTGATGTAAGATGTAATTAGGTACGAACCAAGGTTAAATTGCTGCAGCTAGGAAATGTTTGATTGGTGCCTCATAATTAAATACCGTAATAACAAACGGGTTTCAGTGTGGCAGTAGATATAAGCAACTTAATGTCTAGGCTAAATAGTAAGTTTCTATTCATAAACCAGTGCATTTTCGTGTATAACAGTCTTAGTTGAAGTCGTTTGGTCCATCAATTCTCCACCTATTCATTTAGAATAGGTAATGGAAGCATTATTTAACAGTAGGACAGATTCCCGTTTTTAGAATGAATGTGATATGACTGGACTTATTCTGATTTATTTTTACTCGTCTCTGTTCAAGGCATTTTTCCAGCATCAATAAGTGATATTGTAGGTTTTGGGATGCCGTCCACGTATGTAGCAATCATAGTGTTGTCTGTCGTAGGCATGACGGCTGACGAAGACGTATCTCTCCGTCAGATATGATTCCAATAGTGTACGTACTGGATAAGACCGTCATGCCATGCTCTGTCGAAATCCTGTGACATGTCTAAAAAAGCTGCTGTACAATATTTTTTGGCCTCTAGGGCATCTCTAGCTGCTCTCCTTACTCCGTGCACTTGTTTTATAGTACCATCCTGTTTTCTAAACCCAAATTGATAATTAGGAATTAACTTTCACAAGTGTTCGCTTTTCGAACACTTTTGAAATCTTGCGTATGATTTGCATTAAAGTGTGTTTAATAACTTTTGCTATTCTTTAGCTTTTTATTGGTTTTTCCAACTTTTTTGAAAATTTTCGGAGATAGAAATTTCTTTCTGTATAATAAAAAATCGAAGATCTTATACCATAAAAAATGATCTAATGATATAAACTAACTATTGATACATAAAACAACGAATAATCTTCTTCCACAAAAAGTTTTTTCCACTTGTCCTTAGGTCCACTCAAGGTAACATTACCCTACAGGCTGTGGCAGAATGCAGTCCATAATTTGAAGAGTTAATTGTAAGAAAACGATTCAAGATACATAAAAAAGATTTTATTGCTCAAAAGTACATACAATACTTTTTGCAAATAATATTCTATGACCTTTTTCCATGATTTTTTGAAAATAATATCACCCAAGTGGTGGCCTTGGCGAGGAATGCACATATTGAGCTTTTTAAGAAGTTTTGACCCTCTTGTCAGTATATCTTGCGAAATTCCAGCGATGACGTCTTCAATCGCCACCTTTCGACCTTCAGGGCTTCGAGACCAAACTTTGTATACCTCAGCTTTGACATATCTCCATAGAAAAAAGTCAAATTGGTTCAAATCGGGGGAGCGAGGGGGGCATGGAAAGATCAGACAATCCGGAAAGAGCACTTGCAAAATTTCGCGTGAACTCCGTGGCTCCATCTTGTAGAAGCCAGATCACTTCTGTGTCGTCTTCCTCGAGATACTCTGCCATTTTGCGGCGCAAAAAGTTCTTCAATAAGCTGTTACTTTGGGGCTATGAAGAGGTGTTTGTTGCAGTAGAAGGGAGTTTTTGGATGCTAAGTATCTGCTTGGTGACCACTGAGAACCGTATTGTTTCACTACTCTATTTGGTCTGCGCCTCCTACGAAGGTTTTTTTTAGATTAGGGACTGCATTCTGCCCTATCCTGTACAGGGTGGGCAAATTTGGGTATTATTATAGGCTATCTCAGAAACTATAAGAGATACAAAAAAAGTAGGTGCCATGTCCCGGTCTCTTTTCCCGAGACTAATCCAATCCCGTAAAGACCAAATCTCTATCTTCTTTTGTTTTTAAGTTATAGCCAAAAAGTCAAATTTTAGTGATTTCAAAAAATGCTAATATTTCGTTTATTTTTGAAATTAGAGAAATGGGGTTAATACATTCTTAAGACACTTTTTTGAGTAGAATATACTGCCGTTGAAAATTTTTTAACATAGCTGATAATTTTTGAGATATAACATAAATACTTTATTATGATGTTACTGAAAAGAGCATATTTTTAGCTTTCTAATGATGTATCGCACGCATGATGTTTCTGCGGAAAATAAGCGTTATTTTTCAATTTTTAAAATATTAAAGATTAAAATTCACTTAGTTACTATAGCAACGTGAGTTTACTTGTCATTTCATTCATGAATTTTGCGAAACGAGTTTCCCGTTTAAGAAATTCCGCATTATCTTTAAATAAAACGATAAAATTAAATATAGAATATAAGTCTTCATATCCCCATTCAAACGGTGTTTCAATGGAAAGTCCGCTCCCAGTTTATGATCCCTAATTTTCCTCTATCTCACCCAATTTCAAAAGAAAAGATTGCTGATATCAAAAAACTTCTACATCTTATGTTTGGGGAAAACTAGGAAAATACTATCGAAGATTTCATTCATTGATACCGAACTGTTCTAATCTTACAATCAGTAAGTTGAGTAGAAGAAGATGACAGTCTGTGACTGTTTAGTTCCTGAAGTTGTTGTTCATATTTAATTATTCATTAATTAATACGTTTCTTGTATTTTTAATAAACAAACTTTATCTACAAATCATTTTTTATTGGTGAACAAAGTCAGGGATAAGATGCTGAGAAATTTAAATTAACTATTCAAAGTTTTTATTCGTTGGTACAAAACCAACTTATCCTGAATAATGGTACAAAATCAACTTTATTCTGTCATATTCGTGCAAAACCATATATTATAGCCACTAGGTAGTATTTACTGTCCGGACCCGCCTACTATAATCAAAATTTTGAACATTAGCACTTACTATTTTCGAATTGAAAATTAACGCTTATTTTCTGCAAATACACCATATGCGATACATCATTGGAAAGCTAAAAATATGCTCTTTTCTTGAACATCATAATCAAGTATAGTTTGTATTTAAAAAAACACAACTTTGTGTTGTATCTCAAAAATCATCAAGTATATTTAAAACTTTTCAACGGCAGTATATTCCACTTAAAAAAGTGTCTTAAGAACGTATCAACCCCATTCCTATAATTTGAAAAATAAACGAAATTTGAGCATTTTTTGAAATCACGAAAATTTGACTTTTTTGCTATAACTTAAAAACAAAAGAAGATAGAGGTTTATGTTTGCGGGATTGAATTAGTCTCGAAAAAAGAGACCGGGACATGGCACCTACTTTTTTCGTATCTCTTATAGTTTTTGAGATAGCCTATAATAACACCCAAATTTGCCCACCCTGTACAACAATCTAACGCAGAATAACAATTAAAACTAGAACTCACACTAGACCTAGAACTAGAAATATTTGGGTTTAGCCATGCGTCTCTCAAGACGACTAAACCTGAATGTTTCTGGTTCTGTCTTCCTAGTGACCAAAACATCCACGAAAAGTAATTGTTTAGCAGCCTTCTTTTCCATGGTAAATTTGAATCTCGTTATCTTCTGGTAGAACAATGATGTCTGTTTAATTTATTCACCTGTATATAAAAAAAAGAAGTTTGGTGATATTGGTCATTTCTTTTAAATGACAAAAATAAGTTAAACCCGTATCATGAAATTTTGTATACAACAAACATTTCTTACATAATATATCTCGGTATTTACTTATGAAAGCAGGAATTCAACGTTGTATCGTTAACTATCTATTATTACACCTTTGGTGAAAGATATAATAATAAATTTGTACGATATTGACCTCTTACAATGTATCTTTATCGTTTGGGATTCATCACAAAGAAACATCATAATCGTGATTAATGTCCATCCAAGGTTTTTTTTTTATAAACCCGATATTTTTATCTCCGGAAGTTGTATGTAGGCCGTTCAACCAACAGGAAAGCGATTTAACTTCTTTCTTTTTCGAATTAACTGTTTTTTTCGTGGTCTAAATACTCTAAAATCCATTTCCAAAAATCATCAAACTTTAATTGTTGCGTTTTAAATGATTAAAAAGCGTGAAAGTTCCTTTTTTTAGAAAGTACAATAATTGTTGTTAAAAATTACAATTTAAATTTAATTGTATAAATAAAAAAGGATGCCTAAAGTTAATGGTTAAATTGGCCGTAAACAAAGTGACATTTTCTTTTATTATGTTCGGTTGAGTTGACCTCATTAGGTTTTAATTTGCATATTGTAGATAAAATGCAAATTAGTTTGAATATTTACCTGAAATAAACTTGGGTTGAAAAAAAAATAACTATTTAGTATCATAACGAGGAGCGTAATTTTAATATTTGCCGATAAATTAAAAAATAATTATGGTTTATTTTTTTATTAATTAGTTGAGACAAGCCGTGTTCGATGGATATTATAAAAATGTACTATGTGTTGATACAAAGGAAATACATGTCCTTGAAAGCACATTTATTTTAATATTCATTCCGGGATATTTTATACTCTTGAATACAAACTACCTGCTTATCTGACACTGCATTTGTAATTTATTTTACCATCTATATTTGTCTTATAAAAATTTAAATCTAAAATATATCAAATATATTAACTATTGAACTTTTAAAAATTATTTGAATTAAAACAATCATGTTAATTTAATTCATAATGACGTACTTCTTATGATATCCATCAATTCTAATCAGGTGCATTGATGGATATCATAAGAACTGCTTCATTTCCATCGTGGTGATATCACGATTTAGGTTGTTTCTGAACTAAATAATTGTCATTACACCCTGTTTTTTGACCCAATTGGATGACGTAGTCTCATACTACTTACTAGTAACTGTGCTACTTAATTGTAGCTGAGATACGCTTTATCTTCCATTTTTTGAGTAGTAGAAATGACCCAACTTATTGACTAGACTCCACTTCTATATTTTTACTGTATTTTATTTTATTTGTTTGCGTTGACCTTTACATGTATAAAACAATTGATGGACTAGACCGTAATGTTTTCTCGTCATGCAATACTTTGAAAAGTTGCATAACAATTTGTACAAAGATAATTATAATTAACTGAGAGTACGTATGAGTGTCGATGGTCTTAATCTTCTATAGCAGGATGAATAGGTTCGTCAGCAGAAAAGAAATCGGGGAGCTCAATGCAGATAAAAACAAAAATCAATTGAGACAAAGCAAAAGCATTCAACTCGGGATCATATGCGGATGATACCAATGTATCAAAGTCATTGCAGTGGGATTAATAACACTCGAACGTTAAATTTAAAATCTCGTTGAGTCTGGATTTTTGAACAATTTTCTTATTTGTCCCCCAACAAATATACACCTTCTTTCAGTTTTTCTTCACTCAATTTGGGAAACTTTTCTTTCAAATGATCCAAAGATGTATCCAAAGCTTTTGCAAAGTTCTTTATAAGACCTAATTTGATATGAATGGAGTGGATGAATGGAACCAATGGAGTGTTTTTCACATTTTCTTTTCCAGCATAATGGTATAGTGGTTCTTAGTGGCACGGCTGTCCCATAAGCATAAAAAACAGCAATATCTCGTGAACCCATTATGTAAATCTGTGAGGAGTACAACTATTAAATCACAGTAAAGTTGCCATTCATGATCCTTATATTTGCTTGCCTCTAGCAGCAAAGCTATGGTGTCACAAGTAACTTTCACGTTTACTGTGGTAGTCAAAGGCACCGATAGGAATACTTTATTTGGATATGCTTTACTGGAGTCAATAAAAAATCGCCACTCCTCTGGGTTATGTTGTATGGCTAGCGGCATCAGACCGGTTACACTTCTACAGACGCACATTGAATTCTGCATATCTAAATATTGAGCAAAACAAGTACCTCTTGATCTAAAACAGGAAATTTTTGTCCTTGGAGCTAAAAGGTTCCGTTGTGTCAGTTTCGCACTTTCGAAAGTTTTAGATCGCGAACCAAACTGTTCAGTTGCTTTTGATAAAAAAGCTGAGCCGAAATGTCAAGAGATTGAGGGCAGTACTCTTCTACATGTTGAGCACCTTCTGATGCACTTGACGTTGGGTCAGCTTCCGTGGTTTGCACGTTGCAGTAAGCAATAGGTAATTGCAATGAAGATACGTTTGGATAAAATGCCCTGTAATATTTGTGAGGAAGAAGAAGTAATAGTCTAAAAAATGACCTTTAGGCTCACACCATACCATAGGAACACCAAATTTCATGGCTCATCGTTTTCCTTTTAACCATTTGGTTAAATCAGTATGCAGGCAATATGAGACGCGAAATTTTTATCTTAATCACCGAATGCACTCCCGTTACAAAGAAAAGAACAAAAATTTTCCAATTGCAAAATGTGAGTTCAAACTGTGATATGATCATAGCTAGACTTTACAAATAGTTTAACGTTATTAATAACGTTATTAATATTTAACGAGTCCAGAATTATGATATTGTTTAGAAGCCGATGTAGATATCTTCTACATCGTGGACCATCAGATATACTTGCTCCTGATGTTGCGGCAATCCTCGCAGAATTTTCTCGTACAAATTAGTGATGGGAATACCGCTCATAATCGTGTCGCTCTCCAGGAACGGTCGCTACATAAAAATACCGTGCCAAAATACCGTGACCTTGAGCAAAAACATAGTTGGTTTCGCAGTAAGTTAGAAAAAATTATATATTCCCATATATTATTATCATAAAATAATATATACAGGGTGCGGCAAAACTCCCTCCCTAATTTGAAAGTTGAATAAAAACTGATGGTACAAATTAACGAAACTGTATTAACATGAATGGAATCTGCAGAATGGGAAGTTACGTTATTATATTTTACAGGTTCCTCTTTTTGAACGGTATATTGCTCAAGTGTTTTTCTTCGTTATCAATGCATTGCCGAATGCGAGTTCGGAAGTTCGCCATTACTCTAATCAACATTTCTTGAGGAATACGAGCAATGTCTTCTTGAATCGTTTGTCGTAGGGCTGGCAGAGTCCTCGGATGATGTTTGTAAACTTCAGTCTTAAGAAACCCCCATACAAAAAAATCACAGGGAATAAGGTCTGGAGATCGTACTGGCTAGTGGATGTTCGCGCAAAGACATCAAGCGTTCTGGAAACAGCTGTCTCAGTTCTTGAAGAGATCTCCTGCTTGTGTGAGCAGTGACCCTGTCCTGCTGAAGCCACACAACCTGTTGAATCTGTATCGCATTGAATAGTGGTGCCATAAAAGTTTGAAGCATTTGAATATATCGATCCGAGTGAACAATCACTGCCACTCCTCCTTCTTCAAAAAAGTACGGGCCGATGATCCCGACACTGTTTATCACTCACCACACAGTAACACGTCTATGCAGACGCTTTTCATGGAGTTCCCGAGGGTTTTGTGCACTCCAATAACGGTAACTTCCGAACTCGCATACTGTTCAAAAAAAGAAAATTGTAAAACATAACATAACTTCCCATTCTGTACATTCCATTCGTGTTAATACAGTTTCGTTAATTTGTATCATCTGTTTTTTACAAAATTTTCGCGTACAGGCAGAGGTCGGATCGTCGTTCCAACCCCAGCATTGAATGTTGGCTTGTATGATTGAGTGAAGGTCGAACGTCGTTAAACATGTTGGGCCAGTACCTTCCTTCTGGTAACATTGGATGTAGATGTTGTTGAGACGTTCTGAACTAAACTTGCTGTACCAGTTGAAGGAGATGGTGAATTAACAGAGATTATTAATTTACGTGCCATTCTGGAAACATTATTGCTCATGCAATTCATTGGTCACGTATGATACGATATTCAGAAATATAACTCAAAGATTTGATTAAGGATAAAACTTGAAGCGTCTAAATTTTATTTAACGATTTCAATGCTGAAGTAACAAAGTTATACTCTTAGCTAGTAATTATCATAGCAATGAAAATATTGTAGTCAAAATAGTCCTTGCCAATCGTTGTAAATAAGCTATAAAAATCTAAATTATTTGGTATCGTAATTGCAGTATTTCCTTCTTTAATTCCACAATATCAACAAGAATGTTTATTTGAATAACCCAATTTCAATTCAATATAAATGACGTTAACCGTGTTTCATTTTTACACCATCGCTAAGTATATCTTCCAGATAGCGCCATCTGGTGAATAATTTATAGGGAACTTACGTGAAGAAATTATTTACATCTTATTTGTTAGATAATACTTATCCGATGAATAACTTATTGAAGCAAATATATCGACTGTAAATTCAATTTCAGTTACTTGAACGCAGATAAGTTGAAATCCATTTCTGTTATTGACAGAAGAAGAGGTTTAATGTTTGTTGAAATGTCCTATAAAATTTATCTCACACATAAATGCATTATGAAAGATTAAATATATCGTTAATCATAAAATTTTTATTGTGGCAGGGTTTTTAATCCATTTCTGTTAATATCATTATAATTGGCGCCAAAATCCACAAATTCCTACAAAAATCGTACATCACTCAATTTCATTAGAAAATTTTGATTCAAGAATTATGATTTCTCGATAATTTGATCTAAAATAAATTTTATCTCGCGATAATAATCTTATTAAATTATCTATTCCCAGACATCTTATAAAATTAATTTATTATTATCTATACAATACAAAAAAAGGCGACTTTATTATTATTATTATATGTCAAGTCCCACTCCTTGTATTGTAATATTCCCCACCTTTTAGATATCCACGGCAGCATTCTCCTGCGGTGTCGAGTAGTAATTTTACTGTCAGTCAGTAAACCGATGCGCCTTGCCTTTAAAGTGTCGACAGTACCGTGGTAGCATAGCACGCGGTATGTAAGAAAAGCCGATTTTAAAACTATAAATAAAGACTTTTCTAAAAATTCTAAAAAGATTGTTCAGTGTTAATTAATAGAAAGTGTTAATTGATAATGTGAAAAATTAATGCTTAATCATGTTGGAATTGATTCGAAAAGCTAATAATTTAGTCAGCGGGCCAACAACTTACACCGCCCAATATATTAATTTGAGGAAAAAGGAAAAGGAAAAACCAGTGAAACCATCGTTAAGTATAACTATAAGACCGAGAAGTTTATTATGTGCCGCTTACACTGAAGATACGATTCATCGAGGGTGTCATAATCAAAGTAATACTTGGAAATTTCATAGACCAAGACCAAAATCAATAAGGTAATTAATATAAACATTGTATTTATTAGCAAAAAGATTAGTTTCGTTCAAAGAATGAAATTCTTTTCTTAGTATTAAATGGAATTACTCATATATGACATTCTTGAGTGGCGTCAATAAAACTTAATTCGTATGGATCCTTTATAGAAATTTAGCAAGTTGATACTCGGAATTGTAGTGACGATCTTACATTTAATAACTTTCAATTGGAATCGTTATCGATATATAGAATAACGTTATTTTTGGGAATAGTATCAATTAGTTTTAAACGATTTGTTTATTGATATCCAAAAATAATTGTTTATTTGCAAAAATTTTATTTTATTAATACCATCATGATAAACACCACATAAGAAAACCTTGATTACTTGAAATAATGTTCACGACATGATTCTAAATGTCGTAGGTAAAGTTTTTCCATTTATATAAGGGTTATTGCAGAATCTTGTGACTTTTAAGATAATCTACAAACACCAAGATTCCATTTCCCCATCACAATTTATTTTTAAGCTTATGAAATTCTTCTGGTTTTCTTTGTCTTTTAATACAAATTTAATTTGCCGTATTATTTTTTATTTAAATTACTAAACTTTAATTCTATATCTCCATTTGCAAGAATTTAAATTTTTCTGTATTCGTATTGCTTATAAATTAGATTCAAATGTGATTTTTTAGCAAAGAATTCTTTAAAATAAATTAAATAGTTGGTGTTACGACAGCGTCCCACTCTTACTGAAAATTCCTGTTTATGTTGTAAACAGTGGCCACATCGCGTTTTGATCTTCAAACATAATTGACATTGAATCTACTGAGTGTTCAGCTTGAAATAGATCCAATCCTAAATCACTTTACTTTGGTTTGGTTACTTTTTTCTCAACATAATCTGAAGATAATGTTCTAGTACATAAAATGGATATAGTAACCTCAGCAGAGGATAGGAAAAGAAAAGTATCTTCGTCTACTAGTTCGGTTTTATCTACGGGTGAAGTATCTAGAGTTTCTTCGGAGAAAAAAATAGAATTTCTGAAACCTCTTCCGAAAAAACATAAGGCAGTCATAAATGATAAGTTAACTAATGACAATGAGATGTTTTTGCAATTCAAAGATTTATTTAGGGATGATATGTTCATTTCCTATGATAATTTTTGTCAATTCATAAGGAACTGTAAGGGTAAACAGGATATTGCTAATATTGTCAATAATTACTGTCAAGATCTGGTATCCCTACATGATTTGCTAATCATGGTTATCCGATGGGTGAAAACTAATGTATTGAAAGGTCGCTTGAAACGTTTGATCAAAAAGGTTAGAACATGTGGTTTAACACCTGACATTGACCTCTCAGATTGTTCATAAGAGGGTTCTTCTTTGGAAGCTTCAACTTACTAAATAATCGTTTTCTATAGTACTGTATTATATTATTAATTATTTTCTTATCAATGGCAATCATAATTCAGTGGAACTGTATTCCATCAAAGGATACTCTAGTTATTGGAAAGATTTTCCAAAAATTCTAAGAGCTAGTAGTGGTGTTGCTATTCTAGTTAATGAATCCATGAAGGCTGTTTCTATCAATTTATAAAGTAACATACAAGCGGTTGCAGTTCGCTTAGTAGTGTCTTTAACATTACTATATGCAATGTATACTTGCCTGACAGTAAGATTATTTTACAAAGGAATTAAAGGAAATTATAGAAGTTAGCATGAAGATTAAAGAAATATTGCACTTAATAGCAAAAAAAATTGGTTAATGTTTTGATAAGGCATTTAAATAGTGTAATTAATAGCCAGAATTGGCATAAAATGCGAATCCTGGAATCCCATCCTTTATCTCGTACTTCCAGCTGAGTTTAAGCCTTCCTTGTTTCTGCCTTCTATACAAATCCTGGAATCCCATCCTTATTATCGCGTCCTTCCAACGAAGTGTAAGCCCTCCTCGTTTCTGCCTTCTATGTAGTTTAGCATACACATTTGTGGCCTACTGCAATCGCATGACCTTAATTCTTGTCATGACATCTGGTTCTTGGTGTTTTTTCATCAGTTCGTATGGTGGATTTTCCTTTCGTAAATGAGCAGAACATCATCTCACCTGCTGATTATCCAAATCTCCGCACTGTGCATAACCACGGTTAGTAACATAAAGGTTTTGTAAATTATTAACTTTGTGTTCCTATTCATGTTACGACTGGAGAGTTGTTTGCGCAACTCATTACAGCATTTGTTGTAATGAGTGCGACCCATCTTTTGCACTACAGTTATTCTTCGAGTTTGTACTGGAACCAAGATACGTCAAGTTCATCACTTCGAAATTTTTAGTGCCGATTGCAAGATTCTCTCCGAGGTCATTCCTCCGTGCTTATTAATACTGAGCAGTTGTATAGATGTGTTTATTATAGTTGCTCAGGTTTCCAGGATAGGTTGGAGGTGAGATCCTAACAAAATACTAATAGCATTAGCCTCTTACAGTAGCATCACTACCCCATTTGAACACTACATTTTATTCTTTTCTTTTAATATTAGTCCACTGTCGTGTTTCGCATAAGTTACACACTATAGACTGAACCAAAATTGCGTACACAGGTAAGTAACAGACAAAGCTTGAAAGTTCTTATTAGATGTTGTGTCATATTCTCCAAACTTCCTCTTTGCACAACATTAGAGTGGCAAGACCACATTTAAGGGGTTATCAAAGGCAAGGAAACATTCAAATGTGTGTTTCCAATGCCCTGTTACAGTGTGGCGTTTTTTGATTCTCACAAAACAAGGAGGAACAATTTCTTCTTATCGTTGAAAGCAAAACGTTCATAGTAGTGGTAGAACGGATATCCGGCCTATCCAGCCATTTTTTAAAATCCGGTCATAAATCACTTTCAGTTCTTGAGAAATACATTTTTGAAATGATCGAATTTTTTCGAATTTTTCAATTTTCGCGGATTAAATTTTGAAAATTCGTATAAACTCCAGTTCTTGGAATATGAGTATGAATATTGCCCAAAGTGTTAATAAAAGTGTCCTCTTTCCAATGAACCAACCCGTTATGAAAAATAACTTTTAGTTTTTAAGAAAACAATATTTGAAGATCTGATAACACTCACGATGTTGCAATTTTCATCGATAACTTGCAAAATTCGCTATAAAATTAATTTCATGAAGGATCCTTGTGGACATATCACCAATTATTAACTAAAGTATCCTCTTTTCAATGCAAAAAGCCGTTTTAAAAAATCACTTTCAGTTCTTGAGAAGTAAATTTTTGAAATAACCGACAATTTTTTCAAATTTTGCAATTTTCGCCGATTAAATTTAAAAAATCCGCATAAAATCCAGTTCTTGGTATATGAGTATAAAAATTGCCCAAAGTGTTAATAAAAGTGTCCTCTTTCCAATGAAGCAACCCGTTTTCAAAAAAAACTTTTAGTTTTTGAGAAAACAATGTTTGAAGTTTTGATAAAATTTTCGATGTTGCAATTTTCATCGATAACTTGCAAAATTCGCTATAAAATCAATTTCTTGAAGGATCCTTGTGGAAATATCACTAATTATGAATTAAAGTATCCTCTTTTTAATGCAACAAGTCGTTTTCAAAAATCACTTTTAGTTTTTGAGAAATAAATTTTGAAATGATCGACAATTTTTTCAAATTTTGCAATTTTCGCCGATTAAGTTTTAAAAATTCGTATAAAATCCAGTTCTTGTAATATGAGTATGAATATTGCCCAAAGTGTTAATAAAAGTGTCCTCTTTCCAATGAACTAACCCGTTTTGAAAAACAACTTTTAGTTTTTGAGAAAACAATGTTTGAAATTTTGATAAAATTTTCGATGTTGCAATTTTCATCGATAACTTGCAAAATTATATATTATATATAAAATTATAAAGTATCCTCTTTTTAGAGTTGCTTCGTTAGTTAAATCAGCATCAAAAATGTTCATTTCGTATCTTGGATCCAAATAAGTTAACATATCTTATCAGCTTTTTTATTAATTTCATTTTTATTAAAATATCGCAATAATGTGGCAATATCCGGTATCCGGCTTTTTGCAAAATCACTATCCGTTCCATCACTAGTTCATAACGTTCCTTCACTAACAAGAATATTGACTGAGAAGAGATTTGTCTAAATCATTAATATTATGATATAAACATTTTTTAATATTAGATAATCGCAATGAATGTTATTAACCACTTCAAACAATCACACAAAAAAAACGATAATATTGTTTATCTAACACACATTTTAACCATACAAACTTAGAGATTGTGTATCAAGGTCATATTTACACGAGGTACTTAAGACGAGAGTAAGTACGTAAGAGAGCCATAACCGTTGAAGTTGACTTGACGAATGAGTTCACGGTCAATAACTGGCAGAAAAAGAACACCGTGCACCGAAGGAAAAAAAATCGCGAAAGTTGTTATGTAACGCCAACAAGAAGCGGTTTATGTCGATGAGTTTGCAATTTATTTTTCTTTTTCCTTCAACCTCTTGCAGATGCACAACTGTGAAAGTCAAGGACTTTTCTTTGTAGCAAATACGTTATAATAACTTTTTGCAAGACCGCAATTAAAGCTAAATTATTTTCAATCGATACCTTAAAGTATTCAATTAATTTAACTCTTAATAAATTTTAATGATGTGGGTTAAAACTTGAAATCCGTAGGAATAATTGAACACAACCCACTTATTGTGTATCATATTTCGATATAAATGCCAAAGTGAACGTGAAACCTGTAAGAATGGAATTAACAGCTACACTAATCCTTTCATTAAAATGTTTTTTACATTATTTATAGATTCTTGCTTTCTAAAAGAAGAGAAATTTAATTTTTTTTTAAATCGCATTAATGACGATTATAATCATTTTAAAGGATTATCAAATTTATACAAATATATACAATGTCTGCTAAAAAGTTAGGTAAAGTTATAAAGTTGTAGATCTTTTGGCTAATTAAACTAAGAAAGCTTGCTGTCGAGGCTCATCGATTATAACATTATATCTATCTGAATCTGGTCATCTTTTTAATAATTAAACCGAGGTCGTTTTCGGCCGGGGCTCGCTAACTAATATTGTATCAACCTGAAACTGATCATCATATTGTACCGCCTCGGCCTCAAGCGACCTTGGCTTTACCTGATACAGTTGCAGATCTTTTCTTTATTAACTGAAGTTATGGATCTTTTGACTAATTAAGCTGAGGCTCAGTGATTAATATTATATCAACCTCAACCTGTTCATACTATTGTAGCGCTTCGGCCGCAAGTGACCTCGGCTTTACCAGATATAGTTGTTGTTGAATTTAGTTTATCAAGATAGTTGATGTTAATAATATAATATTAGTTGCAGTTGTTATGTATAATATTATAAAACTAAATATTTCAATAAATTAATATAACATAAAGAAGTTCTTGCTCTCTGAGCATAAATAATTACAACAGGTTATGGGCCAGAGCTCAGAGAAGTAAACAATTAAATAAAGAAAGTGTTAAGAAGATATAAAATAAAAATGAGATACAAAACCTACCACAACTAAATTCTGAAAACTTTAATAACTGGAAATTTCGTCTAGTAGCATTACTTGAAGAAAGACTATTGGAAAATACTTTAGAGAAATATATAGAAAATATAAAAGATGATAAAGAAAAATCTGAATTAAAAATGAAAGATGCTCGTGCGAAATCTATAATAATTTAGTGCAAAACAGATCGACACTTACGTTAGATTTAATAAAGGATTCAAAAACAGCAAAGGAAATGAAATCTTTAGAAGATGTTTTTCAAAGAAAAAGTTATAGACATTAAAATTAGAGAAAACAGAAAAACTGGAAGATTATTTCTTAAAATTTGATAGTAATATTAGAGAATTGGAAAGTATAGGAACAAAAATTGACGAATCTGATAAGATTTATCATTTATTACTGTCATTAAACGAAGATTATGATCAAGTTATTACAGCTATAAAAACATTAAATACAGAAATCAGTATGGATTTTGTAAAATCAAGACTGTTAGATGAGGAATTAAAACAGAAAAGTAAATGAAGTGAATCAAGAAATATTGAAGAAGTAACTTTCAAAGCATTTCCTTTTTCATGTTATTCGTAAAAGTGGACATAAAAGTAATGAATGTAAACAATGAGCACAATTCAATAAGTATCGTGGACGAGGAAGAGGATATAATGGCGAAACTGCAAATGAAGTACATACAAATAATATCACCTTTATTGCATTGAATATGTTTATAGAAGAAAATGTAAGAAACTATTTCATACTCGATTCCGGGGTAACTCAACATTTATTGTAAGAGGAAATGTTGTCCAATGCAACAGACGTTGAAAATTTGAAAACCTTTGTAAAAATACAAGTAGCAAATGGTAATTATATGTTGGCAAAGAAGAAAGCAACTATAAATGCATATTATAAACAAAGACAAATTACAATTAATGCATTAATAGTAGAAGGATTAAAACATAACTTGCTATCAGTTTCACAACTAATTAAAAAAGGAATAAAAGTACCTAACGTTTACAAGAAATTTTATAAAGTTATATTCAAATGGATTCGAAATTGAATGTAAGACATTAAAAGGGTTATTTATATTAGAATTAAAATTTAAAAAGGCTCAACCAGAAATGTGTTGTAATATAATACAAAATGAAGATGTGTGGCATAGAAGATTAGGACATCTAAATAAAATTGGGTTAAAGTTCCTCAATTTACCAGTAATTGAAGAAAGATGCAGAATATGAATAGAAGGAAAATCGACAAGAAAAGCATTCGCGAGATTCAATAAAGAAACTCGACAAATTTGAGAATTAATACACAAGGACATATCAGGGCCTGTACAACCGTCAACAAGTGAAGATTATAAATATTTTCAAGTACTAATTGATGATTATTCTCATTTCGCTGTATTACATTTATTAAAGAGTAAGCGAGAAGCTGTACAGAATGTAATTGATTTTATAAAATTAATTAAAACGCAACATGGATTAAAAACCAAAAGAATAAGATGCGATAATGGAGGAGATATTACGACTAATTTTTTAAAAAATTCTTGTAGAAATAAAGGAAATAAATTAAATAAACGTGTAAATCCTTATATAATGATAGGATATTGTAATGGTGGTTACAGATTATGGAATTTCCGAACAAATGAAATAATTAATGCCAGAGATGTGATATTTGATGAAAACTTGGTGGATTTTAAGAAGACTCAATGAACAAATTGAAGAATTAGATGTTACAAGGGAAAAGTACATACAATAAAAAGGAAAAGTGAAGAAAATCTGACTGAATATGAAGATAATGAAACTACGACAGACGACAGAGAAGAAGATATAGAAGGGAACGTTACAGAAGATAAACACACTAAATCTGGTCGACAAGTTAAAATACCTAAACATTTTTCAGATTATGAATTATACAATATTTATTGTTTAAATGTAAACACTGAAGATCCTGAAACATTTCAAGAGGCTGTAAAAGAACAAAAATGGAAAGAAGCACTAGAAAAGGAATTAAATTCACTAGAACAACTAAAAACATGGGAAGAAACCAACGTACCTGAAGGAAAGGAAGCTATAGAAACAAAATGGATATTCAAAACAAAAGAAGATGGCACAAATAAAGCAAGATTAGTGGCCAGAGGATTTCAACAAAAAGAAAAAGATATTTATAAATCTATATATGCCCCAGTGGCAAGAACAAGTACAATAAGAGTAATGTTGGCTCATGCAATAAGCAAAGTATGGAATATCAGGCAATTGGATATAGCCACAGCTTTCCTGAACGGAATACTCAAAAGTGAGGTTTTTATGATTGTTGTTTATATTTTGATAAGGAAATATGGCTCTTAGTTTATGTTGATGATTTATTGATAATTGGAGAAGATATAAATATAGAAGAAATGGTAAATAAATTTAAATTAGAATTTAATGCTAAAGATTTAGGAAATGTGAAAACATTTTTTGGAATGAATATAGTGCAGACAGATAAAAGTTTAAATATAAATCAAACAAATATGGTAGATAAAATTCTCAAAACATTTGGCTTGAAGGATTCGAACCCAGTTGCAAAGCCGATGGAAACGAATTTTAATGTAATTGAAGATAACGCCGAAATTAAAAATGTTCCTTATAGAGAACTTATACGAAATTTGATGTACCTTGCAGTGATCACACGACCAGATATTATGTTCTCAGTGTCTTTTCTTAGCAGATATTTAAACAGGGCAACGAACCAAACATGGAAAACAGTGAAGAGAATTCTTCGATATTTAAAAGGAACCAAGGATTACCAAGTTACATAAAACAAGCAATAGCTTGATTGTTTATATACTGATTCTGCTTGGGCATCTGATAAATCAGATAGAAAGAGTATCAGTGGCGGACTCTTATTTTATGGAAATAATTTAGTGCATTGGTTTTCAGGAAAACAAATGTGTAGCTTTATCAACTGCCGAATCCGAATGCTACTGCCGTAACAGCACAAGAAATAATGAATTTAAAAGGAATATTAGAGGATTTTGATGTACATACAAATGGAATTATGTACTGCGACAACAAAAGCACAATTTTTATGGCAAATTCGTTTAAAAACTCGCAGAGGTCTAAACATATTGATATCAGAAATTATTTTCTTAAAGAATTAATAAATAATAAAACTACAGTGTGTTAATTAATTATCGTACCCGACGTCATCATTGCAAGTATGCAACCAATATCACAGTGCAATACGTATCATACGCAAATCGCGTATTGCAATAAAAATACTGTGATATTGGTTGCATACTTGCAATGATGACGTCGTGTACGATAATTAATTAACACACTGTATGAACATGCAATGTACCTACTGCTGAAAATGTCGCAGACATTCTAACAAAACCTCTACCAAGAAATTTATTTATTAAACATAGAACCAAAATGTTTTAATTGACTGTAATCGTTACTTATAATCCATACGGTTGTAATCGAGGGAGGATGTTGAATTTAGTTTATCAAGATGGTTGATGTTAGTAATATAATGTTAGTTACAGTTGTTATGTACAATATTATAAAACAAAATATTTCAATAAATTAATATAACATAAAAAGTTCTTGCTCTCTGAGCATAAATAATTACAACAGTTGTAGATCTTTTGAGTAGTTAAGCCGATGTCGCTTGCGCCCGAGACTCAGTATTTAATATGTCAACCTGAAACTGGTCATAATGTACCACCTCGGCTACGAGCGGCCTCGGGTTTACCACTACATAAGTAGTAGATCATTTCAGTAATTAAGACGAGGTTGCTTGAGGCCAAGGCTCGGTGATTAACAGGATATCAACCTGAAACTGGTCATAATATTATGGCGCGCGGCTTTATTAACTAAAGTTATAGATCTTTTGACTCGTTAAGCCAAAGTCACTTGTGGCCCAGACTTATTTCTTAATGTTATATCAACAATCAATATAGTAAGTAGCGATCTTCAAAATATTTTTGGTTAAAACTTTCAAAAACGTTGTTGCAATGCTAACTTTAGAGAGAACACTGTATAACTAATTAAATCTTTGAGAAATAATAATTTTAAGTTAACAATTTGTTTTAGATGTTGTTATGCCTACTATGTCGATAATAACTATCTTTAAACCTTGAAATTTTTCTTTTATCTCTTATAATATATACAAAAACACGATGTATTGTTGTTGTTTAAACTTGTTAAAAATATGAATTCGATGAAAATATGAAAACTCTATTTATAATTTTTATCGCTCTTTAGAAACAAAACGATAATTTCTCGTTACATATGGCCGTTTATAAGCTATTATTGTTGATTCCTTGCGATGTGTGTAAAACCAGAATCAGTCGTAAACATGAAATACGGCCGTTTCTGATGGTTTACGCACATTTGGTTTACGAGACTTGAAAACGCCGTTTTATTATGGGGCGAAAATGTGAAACCTCGTTTATCGGTTTCACGCCGTGCGAAATCATCGTTTGCAATTTTCAATAAACATGAAGAGGTCAAGAACCATTCCTAATTTAATTGCCAAGTTTCACAATGTGTTACAATAAAAATGAAATAATCACGTCACAATGATGTGGGTTAACGTACCACACAATTAAATGTATTAAAATGTAGGCGATAAAAAATCCGTAATACATTTTTAGTTAATGACGTGTTATTGTTAAGAAATTGTTGTTAGTATAAATCATCGATGCTTTTAGTTTTTCCTAAATTGTTTTTTTTAAATAAAGAAGAAAGAAGTGAACTTGGAGTATTTTATGGAAATGTAGTGGTATTCAAATTCAAAATACACGTGTACTTGACTCAAGTACACTTTTTCGTTTACTTTTTGTTATACCATAAAAGCATATATGGAAGTTTGAACCTAACTTATGCGCAATTAGCTTTTTTCGCAAGTGAAATTTATGTAAAATACTGGATCGATAAGCTGACGTGCAACACAATTTTTACCATTTAAGTACACGATAAGTGGATTATGAGTTATTAACTCATCTTTGAATCTTACAACTTTAACATTTTGCCTCACCAAAATCCTGCCTGGTTAAAAATTTATTTATGTATTGTCGATTTAATTTAACACATTATAAATTGTGTACATGATTGGTTTTTGAAGTTTTATTGAGCCATTGGTGTTTAAACGTTTTAAGATAACTCGTCAATAAATTTCAAAAATACCCGCCTCTTTCGTATCTTGGCAATAGTGCCAAAGGAACTGGTCCACTTACAGACCAGAAATATTTCCGTCCACACTTTTTGAAGTGGGTCTCTCTTGTTCATAAAGGATTTTGAACCCAAAACTTAACCGAAATAGATTTCAACTTTTTGAACTTTAAATATAGAAGACTCGTTATACAATTTATGAGTCTTTTTTTCTAAATCAAATTTAATAAAATAGTAAATATTTTAAGTTGAGAAATATTTGCTTTAAAATACTGTTAAAGTTAAACATTGCAACATATTAAGTATGTTTAGTATACTGAATTCAAGTATTGAACCAAGCTTATCTTTTAAAATATTTTTAGAATAGTTCGATAAATAAATCGTGAAAAAAATAAATCGTTTAAAAGTAAATGATGTAGGACTCATATAAATATTTATTTTCTTGATATTTCGATTAAACCAGATTTTTTTATAACTTAATTCTTTTTCATGTGTACCATAAATATCAATAACAATTAAAATAACAATAACAATACAATACAACAAATATCAATTTGTGTATCCTTAGGAGCTAGTAGCTATAATATAAGGCTACACAAATATGCGTCTTTTCCTACAAATTATCCTGTACGTTTTAATTTTGTACGTCAAACTCTCAACAAACACCCAAGATCTTTATTCTTCTAATATATTCTGCTAATATCTCATACAGAGTAAGATCTAGTTTAAGTTAGTTTGTCCAGAAACTATTTTGTTAATTAAAGTTATTACTTCTATATCACTTCTTCTATCACCAAGCTATCTCATCTTTTTGGAATAGGTACCACAAGGATAAATTCTTCCTATGCCATAAAACGATAAACGCGATATTAAAGACTAATGGCTATCATAACTTTGAAGGTATTAATTCGGAACCTATTTCTATGATCTTGCATTTTCACACGATCTCCAATGCCAATTATTCTGTCTTACGTCAAATTTCTGCTCAGCAAACGGTGATTTCTGGATACATTTGCTAACTTGAATTGAGAAGTCCACCATGATCCAATATTATTCATCTAGCAAGAGGATTGAGCAGATTGATCATCATCAAATTTCCCCTGTGATGCACGATGAAGGATGCTAACTTAAGATTACTTCTTTACTTGCGAAATAGGGTCCATTTGCCGCATTCCGAAATACATGAATGTACAGAAACGTTTTTTAATATCATGAAGCTTCATACATCTTCCTTGGGTTCTTTCGTCAAAGTCAGGAGTGCTTCAAAATCACCATGTCAATATTACAAACCAGCAAAATTGATCTAACCTCAAGCGACCTTAGTTACTATTTTATACAGATAGATAATATACAGGGTGTTTCTGTAAGTCGTGGCGTAAAAGTATTTTTTCTAAAAGCTCAGCATCAATAGTACATTTTTCCATCATACTATGGCAAAACTGTACACACAACGAATAAACAGCAATTTTTAATTCTTGTACTGTCGACAAGTGGTATGGATGCAATTGCTGAACGTGTGGGATATGCCATACCGTGCTTTTGGATATTCCGAAATGTACTAAAGTATGTTGGCTAATAATTTGACAGTTGCTCAACTGTTTTGCTTACAATTTGTTGTTATAGGCACCTACGATTAATGCAAACATATCAAAATCGAGGTTGTATCGTTTTGCGAATAACTCGAAAACGATGCGTCTAATCAAAAATGTCTAACAATAAAAGTGAAACACCCTGTATAGCATTGATCCCGTGGATGCATATTTTCAAAAGTGATCTTAAACGATTTCTCATAATAACATTGCACTGTTTGCCAATTTTTATCTTTCTAAAAGGTCACATTACAGTTCGCAAGTTACATTGCCGGCAAGAAATATTGCGGTAATTTATCTTGTACGCATGCGCAAATGACGCGTTCTTTTTGGTATTCTTGCACTTGCAGATGATAGGTTTGGACATATATTTCTTGCACTTGCGCTGAAAGCATGGTGAGTTTTTTAGTTACTTTTTGTGTTGGCAACTGTAAAATATAATGGCATAACGTGTTTTGTTGGTTTGTTTGTGTACATGAGACTCAATCTTACAAAAAATATGTGTTGGCAGCATTAATGGGAACTAAAATATTGCAGTTAATAGTTGCCAAATGTAAAACCAAATTACCTTACATGCAAGAAAAATTGCTTACTGTAAAGTGGCGTTAAGACAAGAAAATATTTAAGAACTTGTTTAAAAATTTCTTAACTTTGAAGGTCATTTATATCTTAGCCATTTATGGATTTAGACCAAACATTTTTATTCGAATCGTCATCATTTTAACTCTAGTATTTGCTATGAAAATTATACCACGACTTACAGAAACACCTTGTATATGTAGTAAGCAAGCTTGAGACTGAGGCGTTTGCCATCGAGAGTTCCATCATGTTAGCTAATAGGAAAATCATATAAACCGAGACAATCACTTAATTTCTTTGAATTCGTGTACTTTTTATCATCTTTGCGATAGCATAGGAGTCACCATTTTCATTCTCAGCAATAGAGGGATCATTATCAAAGTTCCAGATTTCAATCAGTTCCTTCAGACCACGTTGTAACCGACAAAAGATTAAATTCGACACCCATGAGATGATGTAGCTGGATGTTGTGGAAAAACCATCGGTTCCTTTTGCGTTAAGGAAACCAAATCACCATAATTTATATAAGGATGTCGAAAATATTCCTTGAATTACATATTTTGCCAGCAATCCTTTGCCTTTAATTTAAATAAAGAAGCTGGTGGAAGCGGTGTTGATTATTGGTTACTTCTTTTTCGTTTTTAACAATTGCTTGTGTAATTTCTGCAAGTTTTGCGTCAATTTGTTGTATACAGCTTAGGTGGTGATGATTTTCTAGATTGGCTGCACAATGTTCTTGGAATTGTTTCCAGTTTATTTCATTTCACTTTACTAAATGTGTCTGTTGAAGTGCTTGCTTAGTTGTATGTCTAACAATTCTAGTTGGTGATCAGATCTATATGGGAAGTATGTATAGTTGGTTAGTGCTGCAATTTCAACATTATGAATACTAGATAGATTCAGTAGTTTTTTACAACCTTTGTAATTTGCACGATGTTGCTTCTGACAGTTCCCACATTGGGACGTTTTTGGGTTGGGTACAACCAATATTCTTGAGGTTTGAAACGAGGTTATAAGAAATAAAAAGTGGGAGCGCTGCTTATACAGTCTTGACTCGAACTCCGTATTTTTAATCCATATTTGAGGAGGCACCGAATTAAGTTAAATTTTTATTCCTCTAAATCAAGTACAATATACTATAAATATTGTATTTATCCAGTATTGTTATAAAATGGAGATCTGTAAAAAGAAATTTGGTTAAAACTTATTAAAATATTTAGAAATAAGAAAGAATAGGAAGTTAATATTGAAAAAATTCAAAAAACGCTATGACTTTATCTGTGGGTACTAAGTCATCATTCTCATATTAAATTAAAGTTTAAACTCTCTACTTTTAAACAATGCTTAAGAATATACAGGTTTGATTATAAAAATGTTAATAACTAATAAATAAGAAATCTGTAATGTTGGTCATTACCTTATTTTAAATAAAAATTGGAGAAATTAAAAAAATCGCGGTGACATTATTAATGGATGAAAGCTATGATTTTGATATCAAATTAAAGCCTGTACTTTCTACTTTTAGACAATGCATAATAATATATAGGTTGCATCATAAAAATATTGGGATAAATAGTAAATAAGAAATGTGTAATTTTGGTCATCATCTAATCTAAGGCAAAAATTGGAGAAATTCAAAAAATCGCTGTGACTTTATTTCTGGATACTGTGTCATGTTTTTTACATCAAATTAAAGCCTACACTCTCCACTTTTAAACAATGTATGATAATATGTAGGTTGGTTCATAAGAATATTGTGATAAATAATAAATTTGTAATTTTGTAATGTGTAATTTTGGTCATCATCTAATCTACGACAAAAATTGAATAAATTAAAAAGTCGCTGTGACTTTATTTCTGGATACTAAGCCATGATTTTTACACCAAATTAAAGCTTAAACTCCCTATTTTTAAACAATATCTAATAATATATAGATTTGATTATAAAAATGATACGATAAATAATAAATCTATAATTTTGGTCATCATCTGATATCGAATAAAAAATGAAGAAATTAAAAACATCGCCGTGACTTTATTTATGGATACTAAGCCATGATTTTGATATCAATTTAAAGCCTACACTATCTACTTTTAAACAATATATGATGATATGTAGGTTGGTTCATAAAAATATTGCGATAAATAATAAATTTGTAATTTTGTTCATCATTTAAGATCGAATAAAAATTGAATAAGTTCAAAAAATCGCTGTGACCTTATTTCTGGATACTAAGCCATGATTTTTACATCAAACTAAAGCTTAAACTCCCTATTTTTAAACAATATCTAATAATATATAGGTTTGATTATAAAAATAATGCGATAAATAATCAATCTATAATTTTGGTGATCATCTGATATGGAATAAAAAATGAAGAAATTTAAAAAAACGCCGTAACTTTATTTATGGATACTAAGCCATGATTTTGATATCAATTTAAAGCCTACACTCTCTACTTTTAAACAATATATGATAATATGTAGGTTGGTTGATAAAAATATTGCGATAAATAATAAATTTGTAATTTTGGTCATCTAAGATCGAATAAAAATTGAATAAATCAAAAAATCACTGTGACTTTATTTCTGTATACTAAGCCATGATTTTTACATCAAATTAAAGCTTAAACTCCCTACTTCTAAACAATGTCTAACAATATACAGGGTGTGAAAAAAGAATGTAAAATATTTAAAGTGTTAATAGTATGGAGCAAAATAAAGAAAAATGTCTTAATAAACATGGATCCGTAAATGAACGGCTTCGTAGGTATGGAATGTATGAACTTATTTATTATGTTACAAAAAATAATGTTAAATAAGATGATCAAAATGTTCTCCTTCCATATCCAAACTGATACGGCATCTTCGTCTGAAGGATACTCAAACTCTTTCTAAAATCTCCTCATTGGCTCCAATTTCTTGGCATTGTTGATTAATACTAATCGTAGCTGCAGCTCCTTGAGGGTATTCACCAGAAAACGAAGTCTAGAGGGTTTAAGTCAGGCGATCTTGCAGTCCGTACAGGTCCGCGTCTTCCTATCTACGTGGAAAAGTTTGATTTAAATGTTCTCTAACCTCAATCGAAAAATGAGGTGGAGCACCATCGTGCTGAAACCAAATTTGTCGCCTTTACTCTAAGGGTTTGTCGTCAAAAAGATTAATCATTGTGTTTTGCAGAAAGTTTAGATAACCAGCGCCTGTTAATCGGTTTGGTAAAACAGCAAGACCTAAAAACCTGTCGAATACAATGCCCATCCAAATGTTTAATGAAAAACGTGTCTGATGTCCGGATTCTATTATTCCATGGTATGAATCCGGCCTTATCAGTAAAAAGAATATTGGCAAGAAAACGGTCTTCAGTATCATTGTGTAGAAACCAACGTCAAAAAACTAAACATGCTTGAAGATCAACTGGGTTTAAATTCTGTACTCGTGTACATGGTACGGATAAAGCAGTTCCACGTGAAGGATGCTCCAAACAAGAGGAATACTAATTCCTACCTCTATCCATGCCAGCATTTCTTTTTGTGGTCTAGGAATAGATACCGACCATGATCGTATGGATTGTCTGCTTAATGAACCGGTATCACGCAATCTTTGGTGAATTCTTGCAAAAAATACGATTTGGAGTAATGTGGCGATTTGGATAAGCTTCAGCATATAATCTCCGAGCTTCGGTGGTAATCCCATTAGCACAACCATACATAAGATGCATGTCAGTTAATTCTGCGTTAGAGTAAACAACCATAGCAAACAAAAACTTATGCAATGATAACAATCAAATAGTCAATGTTTCTTTCACAATGTTAGCCACCTATGTTAAGAAAACCATATCTTCGAAACCGTTCAATTATTTTGGTCTATACTATTATCTCTTTAAATATTTTACATTCTTTTTTTTAACACCCTGTATAGGTTTGATTATAAAAATATAGCGATAAATAATAAATAAGTAATCTGTAATTTATATTACATTAATAAGAGCACTTTGGAGATGTATTGGTGGTATTTTTGTTGTTAATTATTCTGGTGGTACCTACGATGACGTCTCCTTTGTACTGCCCTCAACACTTGTAGAGGAAGTTATCTGCTTGAAGTAGTCTTGACCTGAATTCCGTATTTTTAATCCATATAATTGAGGTGACACCGAATTCCAGATATTTATAATTAATTAGTGATTAAAATATTACTTAACAAAAATCTTATTAACATTTAAATTTTAAAACAATTACATCAATAATGTTATATCGTGATTTCTCACCCATGTATTGAAAATAAATCATTTTGACTCCGATATCGTTTATCAAATCGGTGATCGTGCACCACAGGAAACATTCTTACAAAATCACGAGTTAATTTATTTATATACAAACCGGTGCGCAACCTTCACAATCTAATAATTACGATAGTGTTACTCAACGGTTTACTCAGCTTTGGGTTATTATTATTACTACTTCACTCGTGCTTACATTCTGCAGGTGGATTTTACCAGATTATGATATTATTGAGTTTCTTGATTGATTTTTTAAACATTTTTCTTTACTTAAAACTAAGATTTAAATTAATTCAAGTATATTTAATGAGTGCTATTCATAAATGGTAATTGCTTTAGTACTTATAGATAATGAAACGAAAACGAAGTAAAAAGAAATGAGCCCAAGAACTCGAAACTTATCATTAGAACTACTTTGTAACGGTTATGAAACCATTCAATTAAACTTGAAGCCTTTCCATACCTTGTATTAGGTTCGATTTCCCGTACTTCTTTATTTTTTTATCAATTAGAATTTTATAGTTTTAGATAGTATCTTTAGACCTGTTGACCTTTTTCTTCTTAGGCCTACTTTCCACGTGTATATAATCGCTCTTCACACCTATAGTTTTCAGGACGTTGAGGCAATAACTGCTCGAACATCGAGACCCCGTAATTATCAGCCATCAAATTCTAAGGCGCAAAACGATTTCTGAACTTTTTTCTCTTTCTCTCTTCTTTTCGTTTAACGCGGAGAAAAGACCTCTTCGAAGGTAATCGAAACCAAATGGAATTTCAACAAGTAAACACTCACTTTTTTTTCAATATAAATCTAGAAGGTTTAATACTAGATAAGATTTTTTTTGACATTATTTTCTGTCAAAAAAACCAGCAGAAAATTTCTCAAAGCCACAATTTTTTTTGCACGAAATTTGGCGTGGAAATTGATCAACAAAGATGGAACCAGATCAATTAAATACAAAGCAAAGTGATAATTGGACTATACTTGAAAATAATCCCGATTCAAGCGAAAATTTCGAAATAGTCCTCCCAGAAGAAAACACCCCCAAAAAATCAATTCCCAACCAAATATACAACGACCATTTCCTAAAAAATCTTCGAAAAATAACATTTAAACCCGGAGGAAATAAAAAGTCATCATCTTCCGATCAACCCGAAATCGAAATGTTCACCCACCTAATTTTCTTTTGGTTCATCTTTGTTAATCTAGTGATAACCTCGATATTTTCCCATTTAATTCGACAAGATATGAAACTAAAAACGTACCTAAACATTTCAAAAGAAGATATTAAAACGGATTTGAATGATAATACATTAAATAACATCGCTATGAATCAAATTATTCCGAAACTATTAACGAAATTTTTAGATATGGATCGGGATCGATTAAATTACGCATATGAAAAGGAAAATATTTTCGATTTATTAAAGGAACAATCTCAAGAAATGAAAGAAATAAAAGAAAGCGTTCTTGAATTAAAACTCTTTTTGGATCAAGTTCAACATGACATTATTAAAGAAATCGTTGATTTTAAAAACGAAATCGTAACCGATGATAATTCTTTGAGACAACATTCAATTGCTTGGGTCGATTTTGTTAACATGGTTAATGTTATGATGGCTGAAATGCAATCGAGAAATTCGTACTCGAATTGGATGGATTTAAAGGATCAAAAAACGATTTAATAATATGTTTTAAACGAAGATAAATTTCTAAGTGATTTGAATTTTTTTGTGTATTTTGAAGAATGTGGCTTCTTTTTTTTTTGGTTCTTTTTTTTTCGGATAATGAAGATAAATATTATTTTGTTAATAAATGACTATATTTTTATAATCTTTAAAGCTTTATTTATGTTCTATCAGATTAACTTGATTGTTTTAACCTTCAAATCATTAACCTTTATCGTCTAAAATCTTTTAAAATTTATGTTTATTGTGTCGATGGTGTTTAGGTACACCTATATAAAAATTATTTTATATTTTCCCCTCCACATTAAAAGTCCACATCCAATATAAATTTCAATCTGGTTCAATTTAAAGTCTGCGTGGTGTTGCCGTCGAAGAGGCAGTAATAACAGCAAACTTCGTTTGGGTTTCGCCACATGACATCGGTTCGCTTCGAAAATTGAACTAGCTGGTTATCGATTTTGAATTTTCCGATAATTGGTCGGGGTTTTTCATCGTTTATTTACCAACGTTTGATTTCTTTTTATTTATTTTCAGTGATGTGCCGCCGGCAACCGCCGTGAGCGTCGGATCTCCCGTACGTTGTTCCCAATCCAGGGTCAGCATGGATAGCCCAAAGAAATCACCACAACATAGTCCAGCATCAGCTGAAAGGTCTACATTAAAAGTAAGTAAAATTTATAAATCACAACTGAAGTTAAATAATTCTCTAAATTATGCCGTATTTAATTAAATTTATTAACAAATTCAATCAATTATTTAAACTATATTAATTAAATATGTATATGGAAGAAAAAATATTTTCTGTTGCAATCTATTTTTAGTAATTAATTTTCTGATTCAATCCTCTATATACACAAAATATTTAGAATTAAAATATGATAAAAGATCATCATTGAGCATCTATTATGTTTTCTCTCCGTTATACATCTTGTACTAATAGATATACACTGTGTTAATTAATTATCGTACCCAATATGGGCTGTTGACGCAGTACAGTGTGTTAATTAATTATCGTACCTAACGTCATCATTGCATGTATGCAACCAATATCACAGTATTGGTATTGCAATACGCGATTTGCGTACCAATATTGTGATATTGGTTGCATACTTGCAATTATGATGTCAGGTACGATAATTAATTAACACACTGTACTGCGTCAACAGCCCTTGGTGTCGCTATAATGCACTTGACAATAAAATTCTTGCCACTTTTCTGTGGTACGTAAGATACCAAGATTACACCCGAAATTGCAATCATGGAACAGAAAAAACCTCATATTAATTGAAACTATGTTTGGTTAATCTACACTACGTGCCAAAAGAATTGCAACACCTCGAAAATGATGAATCATCAAGCTGAAATCTTAACAAAACTCCTAGGTGCATGTAAAAAGTCGGTGATAAAAACATTATATCGATACACAAAGATATGTAAGTTTTTAGCTGTGAAACACAATCTGTAATAAGAAAGTTAAAAACTGCATCACAAAATAAATGCTATTTAGTGAATGAACGTTGTTTCTTCGATTGTTAACAATGCCTAGAATTGGTTGAAGATCGCGGTTTAACCAATTATCTGACATTGAAAGAAGCGGATTCTTGGCTTGCACGCGGCAGGTATTCTGTCTCGTGGAATTAGTTGAAGATTGAATCGAAATCCTTCCACAGTGCTTCGAGCATAGACTGCGTGGTCCACCATACCACCGTAGGTTAGCATTGGTCGAACCACGGCAGTATAAATCCACAGGGCTATCTTGGGGGACAAACCCCAAGACCTCCCGACAACCCTCCGGCACTGGCCGAAGGCGACACAAGCTTTATTAACTCTATTATCTAGGTGGGATTTCCACGTTAGTTTACTGTCTATTATTAAGCCCAAGTACTGAACTTCCGTAGACAGTTTAAGTGAAGTTTTAGTATGCGTGTAAAAAGAATCATCTCTGTCTTCTTGGGATTGACTGAAAGGGATTG
This sequence comes from Onthophagus taurus, assembly GCF_000648695.1. Lineage (NCBI taxonomy): Eukaryota > Metazoa > Arthropoda > Insecta > Coleoptera > Scarabaeidae > Onthophagus > Onthophagus taurus. The sequence continues at coordinate 1,470,237 of NW_019286118.1, forward strand.
TTTATTACACCAATTCTCAATTAGATTGAGTGCTTGCTGCATCCTGCCGAGGAGTACGTTAACATACAGTGTGTTAATTAATTATCGTACCCGACGTCATCATTGCAAGTATGCAACCAATATCACAGTATTTTTATTGCAATACGCGATTTGCGTATGATACGTATTGCACTGTGATATTGGTTGCATACTTGCAATGATGACGTCTGGTACGATAATTAATTAACACACTGTACTTACCTCTTATAAGGATTGTCAGGTCATCTGCGTATTCAACGGTTTTAAAACTGGCTAGATTTAGGCGTTTCATAATGCTATCGAGTGTGAGATTCCACAGAAGTGGAGAAAGTATTCCCCCTTGCGGACAGCCTCTTGAAGAGTGGCCTGGCCAGCCCTTAATTTGACGATCCTGTGTCTTAGAGAGCTCTCAATCCAGTCACACAGGTCCAGAGGAACGTTATGCTCTAACAAGGCGTCGTTAATTCCGGAGAAGGTAGTTCAGAAACACCTTCCACGTCAATAAAAACCCCCAGGGCGAACTCCTTGTGGTCTAGTGCACCACCGACGAAACTGATCACTGGGTGAAGAGCCGTGAGCGTAGACTTTCCCTGGGTGTAAACATTTTGATTAGAGTCTAGTGGCCTAATACGCAGACAGGAGTCTCTAATGTATCGATCGCAAAGCCTCTCAAGCGCTTTCAATAGAAAGGTGGAGTGCCTAATTGGTCCATAGGACTTCGAAAGGAAGTAATCTTGCTTACCATGTTTAGGTATAAAGTTGACCGTGACTTCACGCCAACTTCCCGGTACGTAGCGAATCGCCAGGCATCCCTGGAAAATATTCTTCAGGTGCGGTAACAGGTCTTCCAGTCCCCATTGTAAAAGGTCCGGTGCAATCTCGTCTGGTCCTGGAGTTTTGAACGGCGAGAATTTTTGAACTCTTTAGCTGCCTACTCATATCGAGTCAACAGCTCAGTTCCTCGTCGGGCTTGGCATAAATGTCTCCTCACGGACACTATAAGGTAAATAAGTACCTTCAAAACATGAATCTTGCTGACTGTCCTCTCTGTCGAGCCTCTGAATAAGATGACGAGACGGTTAAACAGATCTTGTGCGATTGCCCCTCTCTGACCGACCTCAAAATGAGGACCTTCGGTGAGGAATGGCCAACCACAGATGATTTCAAGAATGCAACCTCTAGGAGCTGTCCTAGCTTTTGGCAAAACCTTAGGCTAGTTGATGTGACCAGAGTGTGTAATGGGAGGATGCACAAGGAGCTTAATGGGGCCTAAGTGTGGTGTGAGGTCATGACCAACATCGTCGTCCTAGAAGCGGTCGTCCTCGAGCGACTAACGAACGTGAAGATGGTCGTCTTAAGACAAATGAGTCTTAGAGACAGATTTCGTTCTTTGGCTGCAATTGGTGTTGACTGGATGAGAGATCTGAAGCAGATAGTGTCACGGAGAATGTTTGTACCAGTATGTACCAACGAATTTCATCTTTTAATCTCCACTAATACCCACCTTTACGACGTCTTCCTTTGACGCAACTTTCCAAAACAGCCAGACTTCTATGGAGTCAACATTGGATCGATGAATAGGGTCACATAATGTTTAGCGATAAATCCCGGTTCTGTTTGTGGCAAAATGATCGGGAGATCGAGTTGTCATCCCTGGCAGTTTAAATACACACCGATACATCCACAAGGTTTTACAGCCCGTCATAATTCCCAGGCTAAACCAACTCTCTGACATCATGTTCCAGCAGGATAACGCCCGACCTCATATCGCCCACATTTGTCAGAACTTACTACACGAAGAAGAAGTTGAAATTCTCCCCTAACCTACTCGCACTCTGGATTTATCGAGCATGTGTGGGTTATTTAGGCGTTATGTGTTATTATATTTGGGATCCAAACGGGACAGGCTACAACAAACCTAAGATGAGATTCCACAAGATACCACTGATCATCTCATTCAGAGCATGTCTCGCAGAGTTAGACAGTGTAATAATAATCGTGGGGATGTAACATTTTATTGACATAAATTGTTGGTATATTATTTTTCAATTGCTTTTTGTAGGTTAGGTTGCTTTCGATGTATGTATATATGTAGGAAAGGGGGTATGCTTCCGCATACAGCACCTAGGCCCCAACGGGCTATTTGTACATCCTATAGTAGAGGAGGATTCCTGTACTCTCTCCGGCTACATCAACCCGCCTAAGGAATTTCCGAAGGCTAGGATACAACTCAGAGGTGTGTTCCTGATGCCATTTGTGCTCGGCTATTTCTCTCCGAAGTCTCTCATTCTGAGGTCTTGCAGAGTGGGGCAGTCACACAAGATGTGTCGAATCGTCTCCTCGCTATGTTCGCAGAGGCGGCAGAGAGGACTAACAGTAAGCTTAAGGTTATAAAGATGCTTGTTTACCTTACAGTGACCCGTGATGATTCTCGTTACAGTTCATAGAGCGTTTCTACCAAGCCTTACGAAAGACATGGCTGCCTCTGCTGAGGGATAACATAATACTTCCTTAGACAGATGGCAGCCCTTAACCCTATCCCACCAGTTAATAAACACTTTTTGTGGGTAAAATCGTTAATTATCTCAATCTGAGTTGATAAGGACGGAGCGATTATCAGTTCAGGCGAACATGGCACTCGCTTGGCAGCCCTTTTGGCAAGCCTATCAGCGTGCTTGTTACCTAAACAAGTCGAGTGTCCTTTTGTCCATTGAAGTATAACACAGTTATGCACTGCGACCTTCTCCAATGTCAGATGACAACCCATAACAAATCCTGAGGTAATTGTTATTCTACTTAGGGCTAAAATAGCTTGTCTACTGTCAGTGTAAATTGTGAAAGTCTTACCTACCATGATTGTATGGCAATTAACTGGCCTGTATGACGGTGCGCTTGTACTTTTACCTAGAGGTTCAAATACGTGGAGATACGATTCGGAGATCGTACGAGAAGACTCCGGTTCCAGCTCCTTCCAGTTTTTTTCCTCTATTTCTGTGGAACTTGGGTGGGTGAGATGTTTCTTCGTAAAAATGTGTTGTAGGGGTGTGACGTCCGTTTTACATTCTAGAATTGGTGAGTTGTCCACCATTTCATTCCAGAGAATGGCATTTTTACTATCTCTCCCACCCATTAGAATTACTACAGTCGAATCATGGTCACCAGTGCCACGTCTTGAATGAACAAATGAAGTGGCGTTAGGTTCAACATGTTTTCCATGGCTGCAGTGGGGGTAGTCCACAGCGCACCTGTATTAAGTGCAGCATATGTAAGCATAGGTCGGATTACAGCCGTATAAATCCAGAGGGCATTTTTGGGTGACAAACCGAATGAAACGTACGTTTTTTTTACTCTATTATCTAGGTGGGCTCTCCATGTCATTTTATTGTCAAGTGTGATGCTCAGATATTTGACTTCTTTTGACAAAACCAATAGAATATTAGCAAGGGATGGCATTCTGGGCTTGCTAAACTTCCTCATCCGTGTGAAAAGAATCAACTCTGTCTTCTTAGGATTCACAGAGAGCCTTTGTTCGTCACACCAAGATTATCGATTTGAGAGCTACTTGCATCCTATCAAAAAGCACGTTTATGTACTTGCCTTTGACGAGAATGGTTAAATCATCTGCGTAACCAACTGTAGTAAAGTTGGCTTCAGTGAGGCGTTTCAAGAAGCTATCCAGAGTGAGGTTCCACAAAAGTGGGGATAGTACACTCCTTTGTGGACAACCTCGAGTAACTCCTCCTTGGAGCCTAATATCGCCAGCCCTAAGCTTAACTATCCTATGTTTAAGAGTGTTCTCAATCCAACCACAAAGAGTCTGTGGAACATTATGCTCTCATTAGGCATCGTTAATACCAGAGAAACTTGTTTTATCAAAAATTGCTTTCTATAACTGGTTTTCTGTCCACCTTTCCTTTATTTCGCTTTCTATGTTTGTTAGGATGCTTTTTCTAAGGAGCTTCTTGTCGGACATGGTATTGCCGCATCCACTGCATAGGCGAGGTGGTGCTTTTCTTTCCATGTCGAACAGTATTGCAGATAGCGCATATTCTTGTCTGACATCAGTGTTGATATGCAGGACTATACGGATCTTTGGATCCGTGTTCTTTGTAGTTCTTCAAACATTTAATTATCCGTATCACTTCAGCATATGTAGTTACGTTGATGTCTTGTAGTGCTTGTTAAATTTCTTCAACATACTCGCTCCACCTATTCAAGATATCATTCTCCTTTGGTGTTCTTACATAAGTTTGTTGCTGGATTAAATTCTCCTGTTTGTTCTTTAACTTTTCTATAAAACTTTCTGCATTCATGCTTGTTATTATGTTACATCATTTCTTTTACCTCACTTTTGGCCCGTTCCATCTTCTTCCTGTAACACACTCTGCTTTTCTATTATATTCACCTTAGTCGATTCTTGAAATTTTTTGAAGACACATTTTTCTGTCATCTGATTTGGAGAGCCATCCTACATTCTTCATTTCTATTGTTTCTCTTTTCCCCTGTATATTAATACAGTGTGTTAATTTATTATCGTACCCGACGTCATCATTGCAAGTATGCAACCAATATTACAGTATTTTTATTGCAATACGCGATTTGCGTATTTCACTGTGATATTGGTTGCATACTTGCAATGATGACGTCGGGTACGATAATTAATTGACACACTGTATGTGACCAGCAATTCCATTTACGCTAAAGTGCTAACTTAAAAGATTTACATTAACCTTATTAATTTTCTTTTTAGGTCCATCTACCAAATGGATTAAATGTAATAAAATACAGCGATGATACTGATGTAAAAACAATGATAGCATTGATAACGGAAAGGCTTTCGAACACGGATAGATATTACAAGAATCTTTACTCGATGAGGCTAGTGCATACAACAACAGGAGAGGTAAAATTCTCGCTAATTTATTATCATTTCTTTCTTTAGCATTCTTGGTCCTTCCACAGACGCATTGGTTGCTCCAAGATACGACGATGGGTCAAATCCAAAACAGATATCTTCACAAGCACCCGCTTTCAGAATGGAAATTCGAATGTCGCGTTAGATACCTACCAACGAGTCTTCGGGAGCTCTGCGAGAAAGACCGGATAACGTTTTATTATTTTTTCGATCAAGTTCGACATGATTACCACGCGAGTAATGTGATAATCGAACAAGATGTAGCCGTTCAATTATGTTGTTTGGAGGTGAGGTATTTTTTTAAAGACCTGGCGGCTTCTGCGATCGATAAAAAATCAAACCTTGAATATTTGGAGAAAGAAATCGGAATGAATAAGTTTTTGCCGCGCGTTATCATCGATACAGTTAAACCAAAAACGTTGCGAAAGTCGTTGCAATCAAATTTTAAAAAGTTTAGTCATTTAAATGAAACGGAATGTATGTTTGAATTCTTTCGACTTTTGAAACCCTATTACAAGTACGATGAGGAACGTTTTAAAGTCGATTTGGGTAGCGAATGGTCAGTTCCTGTTGAATTAATTGTTGGACCTCATCACGGAATCTCATACAGCGGCGGACAGATACAAAATTGTAAAATCGCCGAGTTTAATCAGGTTCAGGCAATTCAAACGCTAGTCAGTGATTGTGATAAACACTCGAAAGCCACGCTTCAACTCAGGATTGCGGGCGCTCAAGAAATACTCTTCATTACTTGTCCGAACTTGCCTGTTGCTGAAAGTCTGGCTGATTTAATTGATGGTTACTTTAGGTTACATTCTGGTACCCATAATTCTATATGGAATAGAAAAGGTAAGCACTTAATCAATTAATTAAATTAAAATTAATAATTCAAGTAAAAAAAAATCGTTATTTAAAGATTTTTTAAAAAAAAGGAAGATAATATTTAGGTCACTTTATTTAAATATAGACAACATTTGTCAGTGTTTGACCAACGTTATCTAAAAAAATAAGCTGAATATGAATACTTATCTCATTTAACGCCACACGAGTTTAGACTATGTAATAACGAGTTACTTAAAACCCTGAAAATTGGAATTTAAAAATTAGAATAATTTGAGTTTTGTTAATATAATATTACGTAATTTGTATTTTACAAGCGACTGTTTGGAAACAATTTCCGTGTCCATGCAAAGGTTAGTAATCATTAAAAATGGCATGACGCACTGGACTTATCTAATCACAGCTTATTTATTTCTGCACATTTGCCACCATTACCTTTTCGTGTCGGCTTTATTTAAATCACTTCTTAGATGTTAATTTCCGTTTTGATTTTTTTATTTTCAGAGACTACTCCGGGAAAATTGTTGGGAAACCAGAAAGATAATCTTAATTTTACCGGTACGATGTTATCGGAAGATTACGCGGAAATTGTTGATGAAGAGGGGGATTATTCAACGCCGGCAAGTAAGCAACTAAATTAAATTATTTTTGATAAAAGACGTTGATTTATTTATTTTTTTTATTCAGCTAAAAATTACGAATTAATTCGTACGCAAATCGAATTAGGTGATATATTAGGTGAAGGTCAATTTGGCGATGTTCATAAAGGAGTTCTAAAGAATAAAGATGGAACTACAGTTCCTGTGGCTGTGAAAACTTGTAAAGGAGATGCGGATCCAGCGAGGACAGAAAAGTTTTTGGAGGAAGCTTGTAAGTTAATTTTGTTATTAAAAATAAATTCGTTAAATTTATTATTGTTTAAGATATTATGCAAAAATTTGATCACCAACACATAATAAAATTAATGGGAATTTGTTCAGCTTCTCCAGTTTGGATAGTAATGGAATTAGCAAAATTAGGTGAACTTCGCGCTTACCTACAAAACAACAAAAACCAATTAGATTTAAGCTCCCTTTTACTATACGCATTCCAACTGTCAACCGCTTTAAGTTATTTAGAATCGAAAAAATATGTCCATCGGGACATCGCAGCCAGAAACGTTTTGGTTAGTTCACATAATTGCGTAAAATTAGCCGATTTCGGATTATCTCGGTGGATGGGTGAAGACCAAAGTTATTATAAAGCATCGAAAGGAAAACTACCCATTAAATGGATGAGTCCTGAGAGTATTAATTTTAGAAGATTTACGACGGCCAGCGACGTTTGGATGTTCGGGGTTTGCATGTGGGAAATTCTTATGATGGGTGTCAAGCCGTTTCAGGGGATTAAAAATAACGATGTGATAGGAAAAATTGAAAATGGGGAAAGATTGGCTTTACCACCTTGTTGTCCACCAAGATTATATTCGTTAATGTCGCAATGTTGGTCTTATGAACCTAGCAAGAGACCTACTTTTAAGGAAATTAAGGAAATATTAAAGTAAGTAATGATTTTAATTACAAATTTCATCATTTCATTAGTAATAAGTGATTAAAATTCATAAAACAGTTTGAATTGAATTGATTTGTATTAAATAAATCAAAAATCATGTGATTCTTTTGATGTCAACTCTGCATTCATACTGAAATAAAACATTCTTTCCAGCGATTAGATTCGACTAGATAATTTTAATTAAGCAGAACGAAATTAACTCTCAATGATGTTCAAATGATGAACACCTTAGGTATCTTAGGAATGTTACGTTCATGGGCATGTTAGTCTATGGTTCATTCAAAATAATAAAATAATTACCCCATTAGTACCGTTAAAACTAAAGTAGAAATGAATCCCAGTATGGAAATTGGTCCATATAAAATGAAGCGTTTCAAATTTAAGAACATTTGTGATGAATTTATTTCTCAAACGGTTTTTATGCTAAAAATTGAGTTACAATTAACTATTAATTTACATGTAGGTATTCCTTTCTTCGTAATCACCTAATCCCGAAATTTGCAAAATGACGTGAACATTATTTTAAAAAAACCGGCGTTACACGTAACAGTGGACTGCTATGGCAGTAAGTTCTAGGGATGGCACGAAAATTCGTCCTTGATACTGATTCCAGCTGATCCGGTCATTTGATTGCAGATCCGATTCCTGCTTTTCAGAAAATGTGCGTTCCCTAAACACTACTTGCAGGGCTTGACAAATATTTTTGAGCTATTTTGCTTAATTCACGGTACAGTTCCTTATGGCCTTTCCACCAAATAATATGATTAATTTGTTTCAGAAATTTATTTTCACTTTTGCGTCAGTTTTTTGGTTTGATGTGATGATGAATCAGTAGTACCAATAATATCATTATACACCATTGCCATAAAGACTTAATTTCATTTGTAGACAACTGAACAACATTGTCACTATCATTATTATTCGATGAATTGCTCTTAAAATTGAATTGTTGTAGCTTTTAGTGTATTTTGCACTAATATTCCTGCACCAGAAAATGTGTTTATTGAAAAGTATTTTTGTAATGTGGCTTCAGTTTTTATGAATGATAGAAAGTTGCGGCTTTCGCGAACCTGAGCTACTTTTTTGTGAAACTTACAATGGCGCAAACCAAATTTTCATGGCCCTCTTCGTTTTTGATATACAGGGAGTGTTTGGTGGAATTTGGTTTGGACAGAAGGTGGAATTCTATGTAGTTGGTACATCTTGTACAACTTTTCTTTGTGTTTTCTTTTCTTCCGACCATCATTTTGTCGCTCGGCGGCCTGCGCCCTCGGCATTATAAGGTCAAATTGTCTATGTTTTAACTAATTAAGCCGAGGTCGTTTGCGGTTGAGACTCAGTGATTAATATTATATCAACCTGAAACTGTATGAATATTGCAGCGCGTCAGCTTTATTAAGTAAATTTGAAGGTCTTTGGACTAATGAAGCCAATGTAGCTCCTTGATGAACCTTAGTATTGCCCTGAGACTTTTACCGAAAGTTTTGTGTCTTAGACGGCCTCTGGCGACGCAATTACACAGTATATGTTCAGCTGTTTCTGACTCGTCGTTGCAAAGTTGACAAGTTTGATCTTCAGCATGTCCAATGTGGAAGAGGTGGTATTTTAGGGGCGCATGGCCGGTCAGGTAACCTGAGAGCATCCTTAAATCCCCTTTGCTGAGGCATAAAACCTTTTGGTTTTGTTTCGCTTGTCTGTGACCTGGAAGTTCTTTCCAGCGTGAGGCTACCTTTGAGACCTCCCAATTGTTGATTATTTGTTGTAGGTGGCTTTTTTGTAGTCCACAGCCAGGTTGGGGTCCAACAAAGGGCGTGTTCGCTGCCTCTTTGGCCAGCTTGTCCGCCTTCTCATTGCCCTCAATGTTGTTGTGACCTGGAACCCACCATAGGGTAACATCATTGCCCCTAGCGAGTTCTCTCAGGTTGCTGAAACACTCTCTGATCAGTGCGGAATCACACGTGTAGGCCTGAATTGCCTTTAAGGCGGCCCGACTGTCTGTCAAAATGTTTATGGATGCACTTTTCTGTCCCTTCTTTAGGTTCAAAGCGGTGCAGAAGTTTATAGCAAGAACTTCTGCTTGTAAAATTGTTATGTATTTGGTCCAGTGATACCCATACCTACTCCGGATCTAACTGTCTTTGAAGCATCGGTGTACCAGGCTAGGGCTCCTCTTTTTAGTTGAGGCCCTCCCTTCGCCCAATCATCTCTGCTTCTAAATATGACCTTATACGGCTGCTTGAAATTGTATTCTGTCGGTATAAGGTCCGTTTTAATTTCAATCAGGTGATTTAGAAACTTAGGTTGCCTTGCATCAACTTGAACGAAGAAACTGTTTTCAGTGATAAGGCACTTGAAGCTGCCTCCTTTTGTATATATAAATGGAGCGGCCAAAGCAGCCGTCGAACAAGATCTCATTGCACCCGTTATGTTAAGACATGCTAATCGCTGGATTTGTGCCAGCTGTTGTTATGCTGTCTTACATGTTGTTGTTTTTGGCCACCAAACCAATGAGCCATTCGTGGTTTGAGACCTCAATTCCTTCCTAGGAGCCTATGGCAAATCTGGTTTGCCATAATGGCCTTTTTCCTCACCTTATCTAAGTGTGAGTTCCAGTTTAGTTTACTGTCTAGTATTACCCCTAGGTATTTAACTTCTGTTTTGAGGTTAATAGTTCTGCTTTCAATAGAGGGTGCTTTTGTTTGTAGCTTCCTTCTCCGAGTGAAAGGAACTATTTCAATTTTATTTGGATTGATGCTGAGCCCAGTGCTTTAGTTGAGTTATGATTCATATTTACCAGGTCATCAGCATACCTCTGAATCTTGAATCCGTTTTTTGATACTGTGTTTATCAAGTCATCAACTACCAGGCACCATAATAGAGGGGGGACATCATCTTAACGCCTTTATAGTCAACGACTCGCCTCCCAGACTGACTGTGATCTGCCGACTTTTCAACATGGCTATACACCATTTGATTGTCGACGGATGTATATCTTTTACGTTTAGAGCCTTCTTTATGGATTCATAGGAGGTGTTATCAAACGCACCTTCTATAACTATAAAAGCACATAGGGCTATCTCTTTGGTTGCAATTGCCTCCTCTAAAGTGCTAGTCAAAGCATGGAGAGCAGTAATTATTGATTTTGCTTTCTGGTAAGCATGTTGGCTAGGGTGGAGTGGATTAGTGACAAGCACTCAATTCCTAAGGTATTGATCGATTACCTTTTCCATCCCTTTGAAGAGAAGTGAAGTTAGGCTAATTGATCTGTACGCCTTGGGGTCGGCGTTTGAACGCCTACCACATTTAGGTATGAAAGCCGAGGTTGCTTGCGGCCTTCGCGTTATCAACTACAGTCGGCATCATAACTTTATTATACCTTGTGCTTAAACTAGGAAGAATGAATACCTGAAAAGTTGGCCCAGAGAGGCAAGGTAACTGTATCGTTGGCGACTAATCTCAAAAAATGTTTTGATATTCAGGGACTCTTAAGAAATATCTATAGATTACTGCAGGATCCAGGTAGGGATTTGCTAAGCTATTTTACAGACATCGTTGGGGACTATCAAAACATTTTAAGTCTTTTGGAGGCACTTATAATACCACTCTTTTAGTTATTTAGCAGGACTTTAACACATAGTACTCTTTAAACTTACCTTACCCTCTTAGCCTACGTACCATGCCGTCTTCACATTTTGTCTTCAATCACATTGTCTTATGTCATAATGACGCAGACCACTATGACAATGACATTCTAGAATCCACTATTTCTCCAAATAAAGTCAGTAATTTAATAGCAGAACGTGAATCAGTGACGATGAAGAGTCGATGCAAAAAGTTTTCAATGAATCAAGAAGAATTTTGAGCCATGTTTAACTATACTGTGGCAAATTGTTTCAGGATTCTTAACAGAAATTCAGTTTGCTCCTACAGGAATTAAAAACTATCATTTTCGTCAGACCCATGCGTTGTTACAACATAATCGTTCCAAGAGAACTTTGTCTGACGATTTCTCTGAAAGTTCATTGTTTCAACACTTTTCTAGCACAAACAGTTATCATGATTTTATGGTAGTTATAAATACTATTCTTATATGCTTAAAATACTATTTTTCTTCTTCAATGGCTCCACAGACCGTTATCGATTGCTTAATTTTTCCTACAACTCTGTTTGTCCATGGCTTATCTCCTCTAGTTTCTGGACTCAAGAATATCATTGGCATACCTGAATATAAATAAATAAATAAATAATCATTTATTGTACAAAGAAGTATAAAGAAAAAAAAACAATATATATATAAACAAAATCAAAATATAATCATAGAAACGAAAAAAGTTATAACAAAAATAAAGAGAAAAAAAAAAAAAAAAAAAAAAAAAAAAAAAGAAAAAGGGAAAAGGATTGTTTATTGAAGCTCCTCCTATGCTCCTCCCATGCTCCTCCTCAGGCNAACAATTTTAAAACAAAAAAAGTTAGGAGGGAAAAAAAAAACAAATTAGGAAAGTAAAAATTAAAAATTACAAAATTAAGAAAATTAAATTCCGGGTTCATACAAAAACAATAAAGTAGTTATAACTGCCAGACCGGTAAACAACAACCGAACTTGACTCACCATCTGACCTGATCGCCCATCACACTCAGATTCTGACGCTGATTAATAATTAATGTCTGATTATCGAAAAGTTTTGCATAGAGCTCTCTCCGAAACCGCGCAGCCCCCACGGACTTAAGTTCATCCGGCTCTCATCTTGCTCTCAACTCTTCCCTAGATCTCGCTCTTTGTATTCTTCTATTAAGCAGTTGCTTCGATATTCTTCCGTCCTTCATCTTGCCCATTGCAATGTCTGGATCTTGATGTACTCTAAGAAATTAGGCTCCTCTCTATCATTTCTCAGGATCTTCTTCTTCTCGAAGACGTCAGATGTCTCTTTACCAGTTTCTGAGTTAATGACCGGATTCTACAGACATGTATCATTTATGTTCCTATGTATGTTAGATTTGTTTATATTCTTCTTCGTATTTCTCCAGCCTATCTGCTATCCCTTGCCAGCTCTATTCCAACATATACGAATTTCGGGACCATCTCTGTCATCCTCTGTGTCACCGCCTACGATTCTGCCTCAGTCTGCATAATTATTTTCATTTTCCTTATATTTGTCTCATCTCCACCTACTTCATTACGTTCTTCATTTATCTGTAGGTTCCTTCTGTATTCCAATTTTCTCTCTTCCAACTAGTTGTACCGATTTGTTTTCTGGTAGATTCAATCGTCCTATTTTCATTTCTCATATGGCATGTTCCACTGCCAGATTAAACAATGTCAGTGTGAGCCCATCTTAATGAGTGAATAAATTAAAGATTATAAGTTTTTAGTGTCGTAGGGCTATTTCTGAATTATTTTGGAACTCTTTTGGACGTGTGGTGTGATATTATGATATAGAGGTTATATTTCTGTTTTAAAAATTGTAGGTTGAAACACAATATATACTACTTTTTGTCATATATTATAAAAATTTCTTTGTAATCCATAAAATTTAACCTCCTTAACTTCATCTGTCTTTTTAATTAAATTAATAATTTTTTTATTAGTGAGATTTTACTAGAAGAAAGATCTGCAGCTCAAGAAACCTTAAAAAGAGAAAATAGACGAGTGGCAGCTATGTCATGGGGTTCAGGTGAAGATATGCCCCCTCCACCAAAACCTTCAAGATATCCAATGCAAGGTAAATTTAAAAAAAATCTTTCTAAACTCTACAACAAATTATTTATTTTTTCTTATATCATTTAGGCGTTGATTCAGTATCTTTGGCATCTGGTCCAACAACAAATCCAGTGTCGCAAACATATATAATAGCCAAAAATCCGGAGGTGTTGGCCCATTTAATGAAAGAAAACGAGAACCGCGGATTTTCACCTTCAGCTTATACAACACCAGCTTCGGTATTTAATTCAGTAGCAGTAGAATTCGAAAAGAAAGATGACGTTCCCGAACCGGTCCTAAAAACCATGCCGATCCCGATGCAAAGTCTCCAAAAACTTGATCCCGAGGTCCCCGACGGCCCCCCTCAATCGATGAATCTCGATCAAACTCAAAAACCTGTTCAAACCCAACAACAGAAATCGACCGGAACTTTAGAACGTACCCCGTCAAGATCGAGTAACAGCAGTGGAACCCCAAAAATGGGTTCGTTAGAACGGAAATCTAGTTCCCCAAAAATGAATTCTCTTGAAAGAAACGCCCAGATTGCTAACAGTTCTCACGGTAGCTTAGAGAAAACGGGAATGTTTAGTCCTAAGTTAGGTTCTTTGGAACGAAAATCTCATTCGGGTTCTCCAAATATGGGTTCTTTGGAACGAAATACCCCGATAAGTTCTTCTTCGGGAACTTTTTCTCCCAAAATGGGTTCTTTAGAGCGAAATGCCCACGTAATTTATCCGGATCGTATTCCCAATTATCACCCAGAACCAACTTTGTACACTATTAATGCTGAAAGAACTCAAGTTTTTGAAGAAAGTATTTATGATTTTGGTGGTGCTGACGTTAAAAGTTGCGCTCATAAACAACCACAACCATATTTTATTCAACAAAAATTAGCGACGGCGTTTGTTATTGAAAAGGAAAAAGATGTTCGAATACAGGTTCGAATTTTGATAGCAAAAAGAAATAAATAAAATTGTGTAGCATGTTTTATCTTTTATTTTTTGAGTTTTTTTCCGTGTTTAGTTCATAAATTTCTTGAGATTTTTTTTGTGTGGTTTTAAACAATTTTTGATTTCAAAGCATGATTTTGCATGTACTTAATGAATGTATTTCTGTAATTTAATAAGTTTGAACAAGATTTATCAATTTACCTCCTCCAAACTCCTACCGATATTATGTTTTTTAAAACACATTTTTATGTTGATAAGATTATTTTCTAAGCAAATATTAAATTTATGTTTGCATGAATAATTTTCCTTTCAATATTTCTTTCAACCATAAACAAAGTAAAAAATGTTTTTTCAGTCGACATCATCTCAACAATCTATTTACGGCGATCTTTTATTGGATAACTCTAAATGTCACGACATGGAAAAGTTATTTCTTGAGCACAAACTTAGACAACAACTTAGAGAATCCGAAGAAGACCAACGATGGCTTGCTGAATCAGAAACTAATTTGGTAATTAATTTTTACTTTTAATTTATGTCTTTTTTAACGAAAATTTATTAATTGTAGAAAAAAAGATTAAGTATTGCGCCCTCCCAAGAACTTGATTCATCGTCAGATTATCCGCATTCGATGGTCTCAATCCCCACTAGTCCTCTTTCAACGTACGCAAATTCGCATAATTTATCCAGTAGTTTAGGCAGCATGTCTTTAACCGGAAATGGAATACAAAGCGGAAACGAATCCCAATCGAGTAGTAAAAATCAATCTCCAGCTGGTTCTGCTACATCTACAATGACCCCAAAACAAGATAGATCTATTACACCAACGACTAGTTCTGATAATGAACGTGAAAAACCAAAGGTAAGAAAGAAATCAATATATAATCAAGAGTATAAAGGTAAATAAAGTAATTACAAGTATAAAGAGTGAATTAAGGACAAGAATATAAGAAAACATAATAACTTTTCCATGTAAAAAAAAAATTACTTTTGATTTATAATTCTTGTTATTTCCTTAAATCGCTTGGATTCTGGATGTTACATATGGAACCTGTATTATATCTAAAGCTTTATTGCGAACCTTGGGGTTGATGACCTTTCCATGAGGTCTTTGAGGTTCTTAGTAATATTAGATTCTAACTTAGTCACCATTTTCACTAATTTTTAAACAATTTATTTGTAATCTTCTTCCAATTAATTTTGGAACCAAACTTTTTCTGCTGAAGTTATTATAAGAACTTCCCGTTTAACGTTTTTTTTGTTAGGTTTTGCATTTTGAGCGATTATACGTGAAATGTAAGATACATCGAATCCTTTACATATATTTGAAGTTGCTGTTCTAAATAGATCAGTTATTTTGCTTCCTTTTTTTGTCAAAATCAACTTTTAACGTTTTAAGGTAATCAATATCTTTTTCTTTCTTGTCAAGATGTTTTCTATTTAAAAGCAGAACCATTTGCGATGGTTTCATTCCTTCATTAGAAAATACTTGATTGTATAGAAAACGCAATGGCAGTTGGCTGTAATGTGGTGAAATCACAGAATATTGACGGCACTTCTTTTTCACCGACATTATTGATGAGTTCAATCATATAATTAAATTACCTCAGAGGGTGAACAAAGAGTGAATAAACGGACTTAATAATAGTATAGAAAGCTGTAACTCTGTTATTTACATACCGATTTTCATGACACAGGTATCAAATGAAATGGTTTGATAAATACTATAATTCATGCTACAAATAAATTTTTCACAACGCCATCTTCAATTTCAAGCGCTAATTAACTTTTGTTTTTCAAATTGCTCGGTATGTTTTTCTTCACGCTATTGGATAGAGATTTTTTCCTAAATTTATATAAGTTTATCCTGAGTCCATATAATGTCTGAGTTATAATACTCCACCTATAATAATAACCAAGATAATTGCACTTGCTGGTTTTACGATATTTTCAATTTTTTCATCTAGGGGAAAAACAAAAGACGATAGCGCTTTGAGGTTTTTGGCATTAGCAGTTTCTCGAAAAACGAGATCATGACATGTAAGCTACTTTTTTTCTAAGTCTTATAGTTTCCGAGATAGCCTATTCAGACATCGAATTTGAACCACCCTGTACATTAAAACATTCCCTTAAAGTCACTTGTGTTATACTATAGTCATGGACTATGCCATGGGATAAATAAAAGAACAACTTATAAGTATCATTTACAACTGCTTCGGGCATTGAATTAGCATTTAATGACTGTTATCAGTTTTGCGTGTTATTTTTTTTCCATGGCACACTGCAGTATTACAGAAGTCACTAAGACAATGTTCAGAAAATGTTTTAATTGTTTTTCTTTGCTAAAATTACAATTAATGTTAATATATTGTACATCAATGGGTTCAGAAAAAAATCTCTATCTCATAACGTGAAGAAAAAGATACCGAGCAATTTGAAAATCAAACGTTGATAATCGCTTAAAATTGAAGATGGCGTTGGAAAAAGTTTATTTGTAGCATGAATCATAGCATTCACCAAACCATTTCATTTGATACCTTGTTCATAAAAATCGGAAGGTAAATGACAGAGTTACAACTTTTAAAGTTGAAAACTCACTCTTTCTTTTAACAACATATTAGGTGATAAATCGTAAACTTGATTTGGACTTGGTTCAGAAAGTTTTTAGAAATAAAAGCTGGTTTCAAACGAGTAATTTTTATTGTTTGATTTCTATTAAGTCGTGAAATGATGAAATTATTTGAAAATTTTCTAATGACTTTGAATGGTCCTTCGTACTTTGGTGATAAACTTATCTTCATATCCCGTCGGGGTCAACAAAATATGTGGGGGTTTTCTCACATATTATAAATAAAATAATAAGTATTTTTGAAAATTGATTTTGTATTTGTAAAAATAAATATTGACTTCCTTTGGCTGAAGTTTATTGAATAATAATAATCAATAAATGAAATTATACATAATAACGTAAAAAATGAATTATCGATTATTTGATTTTTGAAAAAGTAATCAATATGGCAGGGAATATGTGCAACGCCACAAACCCCAATAGGACTTTTTTCATTGATTACAACTTTATATCAGATTTGTCGTGATTTGTCTCATTGTAACAAACCCAATATGATATACAGTGCTAACGTAAAGGAAATGAATTTATGAATTAATCATATTTTATCAAAAAATATTTATAAAGAAAAAAATCAAAGTCAATATAAGAAATAAACTTTTGTTATCAAAGGTTTTGCTAGTATAGGTAACGGTTGAAAAATTGGCTTAGTGTTGTTATTGAATAAGTTATTTATTAAGAACAAACTATTAAATAAATTGTTCGATATAATTACCCTGACACTTCTTGGCGTGGTACCTTCTTTGGAGTGTTTCCTCTCTCACACGTCTCGACATGTGATGCAATGTGATGATCAATATTTTGGCGTCAATAATTTTTTGTTTTAAATCTTCAATACTCTCCAGCGAAATTTCATATACCTTGGATTTTAAATAACCCCATAAAAAGAAATCTAAAGGTGTCAGATCTGGTGATCTTGCTGGCCATTCAATCGGCCCACGTCGACCGATCCACCGTCCATTAAAATTTGTATCAAGATAATTTCGTACCATTGGTGAGGTCTTGATGAAACACCTATTCCATTTCAAAATGGTCATGATTGTGTTGCACAATTTGCAAAAGTCGTGGATTAATATCTTCTTCTAATAATCTTAAATACAATGTTCCGGTCAAATTTTCGGTTAGGAATATTGGTCCCACGATGTGATTTCCCAATATGCCTGCCCAAACATTTATTTTCTTAGGAAATTGAGTGTTAATTTCGCGATATTCATGTGAATTATCATCACTCCAGTAACGTACATTTTGTCGATGCAATTTTCCATTCAAAAAGAAAGCACATTTATCACTGAAATATTTGTTTCAGTGATAAATGTGCTTTCAAGTGTGATGGATTTCGTTCAACCATATTTGTCATTAGCTCACAAAATTCTGTTCTTCTATTAGGGTCGTCTTCTGTTAATTCATGAAGCATTTTAATTTTATATGGATGATATTTATTCTTCTTTAAATATTTCCGCGCAGTTGTTGGACTCACATCACACGTTGATGCGATAGCAGCAGACGACATCATGGGCGCATTAACTACTTCCGTTAATATCTGCACTTATGTAGCAGTGTATAAAATCTCATGTTGCAATTTCGTCTACTTTTCTTCTCTTCGCTTGTAATTCATCATCACATTCATTACTAATAGAACTGTCGCTGTTATCACTTTCAATTATTAATTAAAGTATCCTCTTTTTAATGCAAAAAGCCGTTTGGAAAAATCACTTTCAGTTATTGAGAAATAAATTTTTGAAATGATCGACAATTTTTTCGATGTTGCAATTTTCATCGATGATTTTCAAAATTCGCTATGAAAATTCATTTCTTGAAGGATCCTTGTGGAAATATCACCAATTATGAATTAAAGTCTCCTCTTTTTTATGCAATAAGCCGTTTTGAAAAAATGCTTTTACTTCTTGAGAAATAATTTTTGAAATAAATGACAGTTTTTTCAAATTTTGCAATTTTCGTCGATTAAATTTTAATAATTCGTATAAAATCGATTTTTTTGAATATGAGTATAAAAATTTCCCTTAATGTTAATAAAAGTGTCTTCTTTCCAATGTACCAACCCGATTTAAAAATACCTTTTAGTTTTTAAGAAAACAATATTTGAAGTTTTGATAAAATTTTCGATGTTGCAATTTTCATCGATAACATTCAAAATCCGCTATAAAATTTATTTCTTGAAGGATCCTTGTGGAAATAACACCAATTATTAATTAAAGTATCCTCTTTTTAATGCAACAAGCCGTTTTGAAAAATCCCTTTTAGTTCTTGAGTTCTTTTTGGAATAATCGACAATTTTTTCGAATTTTGCAATTTTCTCCGAGTAAATTTTAATAATTCGTATAATCGATTTTTTGGAATATGACTATGACAATTTCCCAAAATGTTAATAAAAGTGTCCTCTTTCTAATGAACCAACACGTTTTGAAAAATAACTTTTAGTTTTTGAGAAAACAATATTTTAAGTTTTGATAAAATTTTCGATGTTGCAATTTTCGTCGATAATTTTCAAAATTTGCTATAAAATTTATTTCTTGAATGATCCTTGTGGAAATATCACCATTTATGAACGTTTACAAAAATTACGTTCAGTTCTTGAATAAATAAATTTTTGAAATGATCGACAATTTTTTGGAATTTTGCAATTTTCGCCGATTAAATTTTAATAATTCGTATAAAATCGATTTCTTGGAATATGAGTATGAATATTTCCCAAATTGTTAAGAAAATTGTCTTCTTTCCAATGAACCAACCCGTTTTGAAAAATAACTGTTATTGTTGTAGTCCTTATTTCTTTCCGTTTTATTCTTGTATAAAATAAAGTACTTTTTCTGTTTTGTACTTTTATTAAAAATGGATTTTATTGTTTTTAAAATTCTACCGGTTTCCGTCTTTTTTACAAAACCATCTTCAGGAACCCTCGAATCTCGTCAATATACATTTTAAAATAAATTGACGAGATTGCACACCGTTGTATAGCGGCGTGCAAATTTAATGTTATCTAAGTCTTTGAGGTTGATAAGGAAGGATGAATTATGAAAATCAATCCTTTTGGCTTTAAATGAATTATTAATGTCTGTGACATATTTATGGGGAGAGACTTTTTTATTACAATTAAGAAAATTTGAGTAGCTTTTACTATTTGAAAGAGCATTCTCCACCTTACCCCCGACAATCTTATGAATATTCTTATTACTAGTCGAGTTGTTCTTCTTGTCTTTGGCCAATCTAATATTTTTTTTTTGATCTTTGTTTTTCATGGTAGTATTTGATGCTTCTTCGTAGAATTTGCAAAGGAGTTCGTCGTACTCTATGTAATGTAGCTGTGTTTGTAACGATCGGTGTAAATTGTTCACATCGAATATGCTTTCCCTAAACCCTGGAAAGACTGCCGTTGCGACCTTTTCACTTCGTCGACAAGCCGATGCCAATACTTCCGCTTCAGGGGATGAACAAAAATCCATAAGATTTTTAAGCATAAATCTCGACAAAAAATTAACTTTTAATCACCACACGCTGATGTTGCAATCATGCTCAGCAGAAATGTTTATGTATTACATATTCTGAGCAAAAACGTATCTTCATCTACGTTAAGAACCGCATATTTCACTCTGTGCCAGTCTGTTATTGCCTATGGGATACTGGTTTGGGGTGGTGCAGCATCCAGTGATCGAGTTTTTGGACTTCAAAGGCGAGCAATAAGGATACTTGATAATTTGAAATATAGAGATGACTGTAAAAACTCATTTGTTAAATTAAATATACTAACCTTCCCTTCATTGTATATATTAATATCATGTATATATAAATTTATCACGCACAAGGATGTGCACAACTACCAGACCAGAGGACGTGATTTGTTGGTGCCTGAGTATTGCCGGCTCTCCAGGAGCCAGAAGAGTTTCAACTGTTTGTCTCTCAAATTTTACAACAAGATTCCAGAGAGAATCAGAATGCTTTCATTAAACAAGTTTAAATATAGTATTAAGTCATTTTTACACAAAAAGGCCTACTACGCGTGCTCTGAATATTTGACTGACCAGATTATACTGTCGGATTTTAATCTGTAACCTATGTACGTCTTATGTGTACTTTGAACATTTTATAAGTTTGTTCTTTACTTTTTTGCTTTGCAATGTATGTACCTGACGAGTGTTAATATTTTTTATGTAACACAATAAACTTTGAATTTGATTTTAAATACTTCAGAATGGAGTTGTGGAAGGTTAATTTCTTATAGAGTGTTCTTAGACTTCAATCAAGATTCAATTTTAGACGTTCAGAAGAGTCAATTTTACTTCTAGTTCAAATTTTATGTGGTTGTATCAAATATCGCAATAATGTGGCGATATAGGGTATCACTTCAGAAATGCACCAGAAATTATAACCAGAATGGCCAGATAGATATGCCGGATAACCGGATATCCGGCCGAAGGGGATGCCGAATATCCGGCTTTTCGCAAAATCACTATCGGTTCCATCACTAAAAAATAACTATTAATTTTAATTCATTTAATTTTAGAGAGCCGAACCAACTCCAACAGCAGATTTGGATAGAACAAACGACAAAGTATATGATTGTACAACCCACGTTGTTAAAGCTGTAATGAAATTATCACAAGGAGTCCAACTATCGCACGCCGAAGCTTATTTAGATCACGTTAAAGAAGTCGGGGTTCAACTAAGAAATTTATTAGCAAGCGTCGATAGTATCGTCCCATTTTTTCCAATAACAGCGCATCGTGAAGTCGAATTAGCACATAAAGTTTTATCAAAAGATATGGCAGAATTAGTAAACGCGATGAAATTAGCCCAACAATACAGTAACACAACTTTAGATTCGGAATATAGAAAGTAAGATTAAAAAATAAATAATAATTTGTTTTATTAAACAATTTTTTTAGGGGTATGCTTGGCGCAGCTCATGTTTTAGCGATGGATTCGAAGAATCTCTTAGATGTGGTGGACGCGATGCGAATGAAATACCCGCAAATTAATCCTTTTTCGGGTGCTCCGCCCAATAACCAAAGCGAAATTTTCGAGAAAGATCCAGAAAATAGTATGTACCACGCGAAATTACCTCAACCTGTCAGTTGTACGTTTGTGCAGTATCCCGTTTTTACCCAAAACGTTTCTTCGAGTTCAACAACAACAGCTTCTAATGTCAGTCCAACACAAATCGTTGATAGTTAACTAAATGAAAAAAGAAAGTGAATAAGGAAAAATGAATTAACTTCCAAGTAACGTCCTCGAAATGATTTTAAAAAGATTAAATTAAAAAAAAATGAAATAAGAAAGTATTTAAAAATCTAGAAATTAATTTATTATTAGAGCAAACAAACTTCATGAAACATTCCATTAAAAAAAAAATATTTAAAAATTAATGTGTATGTAATGCATTAATTAAATTAATCAGCTTTTCCATAAATCTTTGTGTTCTCTCCATAATTATTATAACCGTAATACTCTATAAGCTATACCGGTTTTGAAGTTTTAGTTTCATACGTAGATGCTCTGTACCTTTTTTATTCTTGTATTTTTTTGTTAATTATTTATATATCTATATAAATGCCTAAATAAATATAATATGTGTTGTGTCTGTATGCTGATAAACAACAAAAAATTTAATAAAAAGCGCCATTAGAAAAAAAAAAAAAATTAAAGGGAGCAAAATTATATAAAAGAGGAAAAGATGCGAAATAGTTTGAATTTTACACCCGCAAAATTTGGAAGAAATAAGAAAATCACAAAGTCATCCATCGTTGTTCATTCATATCGATGTAAAACCGCTTTTTCTTTACGATTTCTACTTTTATCCTTAATTTTTGTTAACTTATAATTTCCGATAAGACTGTATATTGTAATATTTTATTACGATAAACCCGTATAGAGTGTTTTACGTGTTTTTTTACGTAATCTGTATAAAATAACGTCGAAACAAATTGAGCTGAAAATGTACCATATCAGTTGTTTTGATTATTTATTAAAAAAAATTTAAAGAGACTCCAACTTTTTTTCTGATTAAAGAAAAAAAATATAATTAAATCGTTTGATTACTATATTTGAAGAGTGTGTTCTGATTTTACTGTAAGTTATAGTAGATTTAATTTGTGAAGATCTAGTTAAACTTTTTGTACACAAAAATGTATTTGTATTATATTGTATATGTTGTGAGAGTGTTTTTTTTATTATTTTATTTCTGTATGATTTGTTTGCAATAAAAAAATGCAGATATTCATGACCATATCGTTTATATTTCTCCCAATTTTTTTAGTGACAAGTCAATTATAATTTTTTAGTTTTTCTTGGTGGATTCCACAATATATTGATCAAACTCAAAAAAAGAGCGACTCTAAACTCAATAGAGATACGACAATTTTATGAAAAGTGAACCCTCTTCAAGTTTGCGGCGATAGCTGTGAGGTGGTAGGATCAAGAGGATGAAAAGTAGTGTTAGTTGCACTTCAGTCATAAAAAGAAGAGCATGTAGAAGGTAGCTAGCTGGAAGAGTATATAATTTCTGCTTCTACTCCAGACACTGCCTGGAAAACTTGCGATCTAACCATATGCTGATAAAGGGGAGATTCGTTTTGTTACTTGGTACATGGAAATGAAAAAGTTATATAGGGCGTCGTCTATGTTTGCGTTTTCCTCCAATATTTTTCTCGCTGTTAACTCGATAGACTCATCATAGATGTCGATAGTACCGTACTTTTTCTTTTTCCGCGGGGTCTGTGCTGTTAAATTTGGAATTGGACGTGATGATACAGTTGCACGCTTCCTTTTTCCATCACCATTGTCTCCAATAGAACCTAGGGGTTGCTCAACGACAGTTCTTTCATCGTCGATTGAAACTTTTCCATTACAATCCAGTTGAGTGAACTCTGCGTTTTCACTACGAACAGATCCCTCGTCCTGACATTCCAAATTTTCACTCCTTGGTGGTTCTAGTATCAATACGTACGGTATCATTATACAATTAATACAACACGTGGCACGTACTGCGAGAAAAAGTGTACCACTGCGCTGCACGAGTTCGTGCAGACGCGAGGCGTGCTACGTCGCGTCGTGTGATGAATTTGCACCGTCCCATTAATTTCCTCTTGCTACAAAAGTACGTGCTGTGCTGTATCATTTCACACGTATCCTAATTTGCGCCTACCCTAACAGGCATAACAAACCTTATCTGGACTTCCCGTATGCAATCAGAAAAAGGAGCTATCAGGTTTAGTTTCAACGTTTTTTGCCTTATAATAGCAAAAAGCATGATGGCAGGTTCTCTTACGGCATTTATGACGGCGTTTTAACGGCAGAGATCTTTTTGACAACCTTAACAAGAAAATAGTATAAAATTCGTGCGATTTTAGTGGTTTCAACATACCCGACACATTACACTAGTCTACAAAAAAAATCATAAAATGTACATTTGACGCCACTGTATTTTTCTTATGGAGTTTGGTCACCTAAACCCAAAAATCACATTTAAAATTTTTTCTATGGATACGTTTTGGAGCTATGATTTTTATTTGGGGTTAGTTTGACTATTTGCACCATATCTCGAGATGATCTCTTGATCTTAGACATGACCGATCCGGTCGTGCTATTCATCAAATTAAAGAGTATTGCATAGCCAATAAATGGTATTGTCACCAAGTACGAATTGAGCGCCGTTCGATCTGCTTGGCCATTGGTCGTCAACCCTACCTACGGATCGGACGGTCGCCAACCAACCACAACGCCCGGTTGATAGGGTTTTACCCAAGGGCGCCTATTTAAGGCGGCCGGGTTTCCATCAGCGGTCAATTCCAACCGAACTCCGAAGCGACAACAACAGCGACAACGATAACAGCGACAACAAGCCAGCACTTTAACTGCCAATTCGAAGACGACCCCTTTCGTCTTAAAAAAACCTTTGAGGGTTTTTTTTTTGTAAATAAATTATTTCGTTTTATTCAACAACTGTTGTTTCTTCTTCGGCGCAATCCATCCCCCGTAACAATTGGCGCCCAACGTATGGCCCGATAATGCCAAAAGGACCAACAACGAGAAGCCGTTCATTGTCGACACGGCCATATCCGACGAAGGAAGATTTGGCAAGCTCTTCAGAAGAAGAGGGGCCCACCCAACCGATTAAAGAAGAGAAGAAAGGAAAAGAATCCCAAACTCAGAAGATGGGGAAGACCACCGAAGAACCGAAACAAGACAGTGCGACCGTTCAGACACAGGTTTGCGCCCTGTCAAAGTTATTGGCCGAACATGTCTGCATCCCAAAAGCCGAGCCCCCGTGCTTCACCGGCGATTCCTTGGAGGATCCTGCAGAATTCATCAAGGTAATAAAGACATATTTCACTGACACCGGCATTCCATCAGCGGAACAAACAAAGAAAGCGACCAGTTTTCTTCGAGAAGATGCCGCTGTGTGGTGGAGTGCATTCGATGATTTGGAGATGTCCTTCGCGGAATTTCACCAAGCGCTGTTGGAAAGGTTCAACAGTCCGCAAATATTGGCACAAGTCAACGGCCAATATTTCAGCCGCCATCAGCAGACTGATGAATCGGTGCAGGCGTTTTTGAAACGCAAACACCTGCAAGCCCGTCGTCTGCACCGAAAACCGGACGACGACATTGGAATGATGGTTGCCCTGCTGCTACCTCAGCTACAGCTGCACCTGTCCCCCACGCCGGCCAACATACACGAGTTGCGACACAAAGCAATTCGCACGGAGGCGCTTCTGAAGAAGTCGGGCCTCCTCAAACAACCCACAACACCATCTCCAAAGGGTAAGAAGACTCCTGAAGGGGACAACGAGGACCCCAAGAAGAAGGTGCCCCGATGCTGGTACTGCCCCGGGTACCATTGGAACCGTGACTGTCCCCTACAACGCAGCACCGGTTCGGGAAACGAAACGGCGGCCGTTCGCCCAGGACAACCCGGACGGCCGCAGTAATCTCCACATTGGAGGAACCTGGTTGCTTGTNGTGCTACAGACCGATGCCAGCGGGAAGGGAATTGCCGCGGTCCTCTACCAAGAACCGGGAAGGAAGATCATCGCATTTGCCAGCGCCAAGTTGTCTCCCACTGAGCAGCGCTACCATGCTAACGAACAGGAATGCTTGGCAGTCGTCTGGGCGATGCGATTTTTCCGACCGTACCTGGAGGACAGAAGATTCACCCTGCGCACCGACAGTAGAGCATTGTTATGGCTTGACACCATGAAGGACCGGAACGCCAAGTTAACCCGGTGGGCGCTCCTTCTTCAGGAATATAAATTTGACGTACAACACGTCCCGGGGGAACAGAACGAACTCCCGGACTTTCTCTCGCGCCAACCCGGGCATGAGCCAACGACTCCTGCGGGTCACACAGCTGACGTCGACCGGATGTTTCTTCCACCATCCGCCGAACAAGAACCAAAAAACGTCCGACCCCACATCGCATGTGTCGAATTCCCTGGGCTAGCAGACGACTTAAAAGACAGTCAACGACGAAATCCCCACAGCCAAAACCTGATTCGTACCCTGGACGGAATCAACGAGGCGGGTCCCGCAAACCCGGCGGAAGCTAGAGTCGCCGCCCAGTATTTAGTGCATGATGGGCTTTTGTGGAGACGACATCCCGATGGTAACCGATTGATCGTGCCACAGGACATGCACGACCAGGTGTTGCACGCCTACCATGACGCGTCCACCGCAGGCCATCCCGGAGCTGAGGAAACCACGAGGGTCATCCTGAGGAAATACTGGTGGCTCGGCGTAGAGGAAGACGTGGCCAGACACGTCCGGGATTGCTGGGCCTGCTCATCGCTCAAGCGGGGACCCCTACAGGAACGGGCTCCATTACGACCACGAGCGCCCACACAACCATGGGAAGTTTTGGCAGTAGACCTCATGGGCCCATACGTGAAAACACGAGATAACAACAGGTTTGTGTTCGTTGTCACCGACCTGTTCAGTCGATGGGTGGAGGCGTTTCCGGCCGCTACCAGCAGCGCTCCGAAAATCATAAATATCCTGGAGAGTGAGGTGTTTCCCCGGTATGGTTATCCAAGGGCCATTTTATCCGACAACGGGCCTCAGTTTACCAGCGCCAACTGGGACTCCGCGCTGAGACGTTGGGGGTGCCACCACTGGACGACGCCGATATACCACCCTCAGGCCAATCCTGCGGAGAGGAGGATTCAAGAAATAAAGAAATGCATACGGATCCAACTCCAGGGCATAAATCCAACGACCTGGGATCGACACATCAATCGGGCTCTATTCAACGTTCGGTCACGGCGCAACGCGGCGACAAGAGAAACCCCCGCCGCCCTGCTGTTGGGATACGAGTTACCGCGACCTGGGGAATGGTTTCTTGAGGGCCCCCAAGATGGTCAACAGCCAGCGGCAGGACGGGCCGAGAGAAGAAGACGAGCGCACAGGAACGAGCACCGATACCGCCAGCGATACGCTGGGGCTGTACCACCACCCAGGCGGTTCCTGCCAAGGCAGCTCGTAATGGAGCGGGCTCATGTAGCGACGCCGTTTGGTCCTCGTTGGATAGGACCCCACATGGTTATAGAGGAGGCCGGACCTACAACGTACTGGATCCGCAGACACCAGACTGCAGAGCCCAGCAAAGTCCACATCAATGACCTACGTCTGGCTCCTCCACCACATCGACACCCACCTGCGCAGCCCGAACCAGCGCCTTGAGGGAGGGGGTGTCACCAAGTACGAATTGAGCGCCGTTCGATCTGCTTGGCCATTGGTCGTCAACCCTACCTACGGATCGGACGGTCGCCAACCAACCACAACGCCCGGTTGATAGGGTTTTACCCAAGGGCGCCTATTTAAGGCGGCCGGGTTTCCATCAGCGGTGAATTCCAACCGAACTCCGAAGCGACAACAACAGCGACAACGATAACAGCGTTGTTTAACAGCAGCGACAACAAGCCAGCACTTCAACCGCCAATTCGAAGACGACCCCTTTCGTCTTAAAAAAAACCTTTGAAGGTTTTTTTTTGTGTACATATTTTGTAAATAAATTATTTCGTTTTATTCAACAACTGTTGTTTCTTCTTCGGCGCAATCCATCCCCCGTAACACTACCCCTCTAAACTACTAAACGTAACCACCCCCATTCAATTTATGCCTAGATTTTTTTTATGAAGATAAATACATTGGAAAAATTTCAGTTAGATAGATAAAACTATTCTAAAACTTTTTTGTCTCTCTGATTTTCTTCGAAAATTTAATAATTTCTGAGAAAAAAAATAATTAAGCAAACACTAACTGTTAAGCTGTAGGGTTGTTAATGGAAAGTTGGAATGAATTTTAAATGAAAAAATCTTAGTAGGCTTTGCAATCTTTGTCAGAAATATTTTTGACGTTTAAATGTCAGTGGTTTTCGTACGATTATTATTGTTTTATTTAAAATTTTGAAACGTCGAGTGAACGAGCGCAAATGCGATAGAACTTTATTTAAAAATTTATTTCAAAAACAATAGTAATAGTAAGAAATCCACTGACATTTAAACGTCAAAAATATTTCTGACAATTGATTCCAAAGCCTACTAAGATTTTTTCAATAAAATTCAGTCCCATTGGAGGAAATTTCCAAAAAAAATCACCCCCATCGGACTTGGAATATTTCGATATCGCAAAATAATTTATACGGCTAGAACTTTTTTATTTCAAATCCGAAACCCCAACGGTTCATAAGAATAATCGGTAGAGCTCGTTTTTTCATTTGATGTTTTCGCTATGTTAATTAATGGAATTATTTTTTATTTTCACAGAAAACTCTAGAACTCTTTGGGGGCTATCATAACTATAGTTATTTATTTGAAATTTTGAAAATCTAACTTCACAGACATTAATTTATATACCTTACCTCATATGGATACTATATATTTTAGTGTAATGAGCCATCAATTATCGGTTGAGAGGGAAAGTGTGAGTGCCCCAAAACCAAAATTACATGGTAATAGGATAGTAAATATACAATTTTTTTCTGAATGTTTATTAAAGATTCAATATGAGCATTTAAAAAAATGTACGTTTGGAAAACTAACTGTAGATAACGAAAAGCGCGATGGATTGTCGACTGATGTCATATTAACCTGTGAGGCATGTAACAAAAAATTCGTGTGTTCCACATTCAAAAAAGAACCACTATCACTGAATGTGTCGTTGGTATGGGGTACTATTGTGAATGGGGGTACTTATACACAAACCGACCACTTATTATCCACATTAGAAGTCCCCATGTTAACGAAGTATACATTTTGTAAAATACAACGAAAATTAAGTGCTTCATGGGAGGAACAGCTGTGGTTGTCAATGGAGGCAGCAGGTAGAGAGGAATGTCGGTTAGCCATGGAAGCAGGTGTCGTTGATGTGGAAGGAACTCCATGGATAACTGTATACTGCGATGGTGGCTGGAGCAAAAGATCGTATGGCCATAACTGTAACGCAGCATCTGGTGTGGTAACCTTACTTGCAACTACTACCTTTGAAACTGTAATATTTATTGTAATATATTACAGGGTGTCATTATTGGCAAGCGCACTGGCCAATTACTGTTTTTAGGGGTAAGAAACAAATATTGTTCTATTTATGCACGTGCCCATAATTAAAATAGTATAACACCTATGCATCATTGCTTCAAAAACTGGGAAGGGTCCTCATCTGCAATGGAAGCAGACATTATCGTTGAGGGATTTTCGCAAAGTCTTAAAATGCATGGGGTGAGGTATTTGAAATTTGTTGCTGATGGGGATTCTAGTGTGTTTTTTCAAATTCAAAAAAAAGTTTCATATGGAAATGATGTAGAAAAAATTGAATGCAGTAAACACGCTATTAAAAATTATGGAAAGTCTCTCCACAAAATAAAGAAAGACACCTCTATAAATATACAGGGACGAAAACACCTTACCACAGTCATTATAAAAGAACTTCAAAGGAGTGCTCAGAAGGCCATGTACAATTGTAAGGGGGATGTGGTACGGCTTCAACAAGAGATGTCGAACTCTATCAATCATGTTTTTAAAGACCACGTGTTGTGTTCTGAATCATGTAATGATAGAGGTAAAGTAAATCCTGACGTAATTAATCATTTGAGGTCAACAGGAATTTTATACCATATTAGGGGTATGACAATACCAATAAAACGTTGTATTAGCCTTAATATTTTTGTCTAAATGTAGGTGCAATGGAAAATTTATTGAAAAAATGTCATAAATTGGTGAATAATGAAACCAATAACAAAGCCGAACTATACATGTCCCTGTTAGCAAAGCTTAACTGTGGGAAAAGATTAAATTTAATACAGAGAGGATCTTTTCAATCGCTGGCACACATTGCAGCTGTAGGTTATAACACAGGTATTTTTCTGCAACACGAAAACACGAGAATTATTATTGTGATGTATACATGATTTAGTATACACATGAATTAATTTTTGTTCTGCAGGTTATAGATGGCAAACGCATTGTCTACAGAAGGCTGGTGGTGGTAAGGTTGGCTATCGGTTTCTTCAATATATTGATAAATATGAGAAGATTAGATGCCGGAAACCGTCAATGAAAAGAATGCCACCAGTTTCTTCTAAGTGTAAAAATAAGGATTACGGTCCAAATGTTTTACAAGGAAAGCTTTCTTCGGCAGAGATAGCTTCGGAATCTGAAAGAATCTTAGTTTCGTTGCAGGTCTCGTATAGTTAATTAATTTTTTTTTTCAGATAGTACTAGTTTTATTAAAGAGTTATTTTGTAGTGTAGATTTTATTTAGTAAGTAGTATGTGTATTGTTAAGTATCGTTTTATTAAGTCAACAGGTACTCGTCTTGAATTGATAATCAATAAAGGTATGTGTCATAATGGTATTGTATTGTTATACAGTATTTTCATATGTTGATATGTGACTAACTTAATTTTTTTAATAGGAACTAATACCTTAACCACTCTTTTGTACAAGTAGCGCTAAATAGTATTATTACAACTGTAAGTATGTACGTAGCTGAATATATTATTTGTTCTTGTCACATCAAAATAATATTTAAATTGCAATGTTAGGTAACACAAGAACAACGTTGTGCAATCGCAAAGCAGACTATTGGGCAATATAACTCACAAATCTATATGCATGAAAAGAAACGGCGCTTAACAGCTTCAAATTTTGGTGTGAAGTAGTTAAGAGGCGGCAAACAACTACATCAAAAAATCTGCTACACCGGCTCCTATACCACCAACCTTTTAAAAGTGCTGCGATGAAGTACGGTAGTGAAAAGGAGGTGGTAGCACGTACAAAGTTTGAAAAGGAATTTGGTGTAGCAGTAATGCCTGCCGGTTTGTTTGTTGACATTGAAAATGGATTTTTAGGTGCATCACCAGATAGTAAATTTCTTTATCTGCTTTTCTGTACCAGAAATAATAAGATTCTTTTTTTCTGGTAGGACTAATAAGCGACGACGCAATTATAGAAATTAAATGTTTATACAGTGTCCACAAATCCAGGAAGACATTGCGCGAAGCCATTGCGATAAAGAATAATAACTTATGTGTACAAATCGAAAATGGAAAAATACGCCTTAAGAGGAATCACAATTATTTTTACCAATTAAGTATTTTGCTTTTATGCCAAGATATATCCAAGGTGATCAAAAGTAGAGCACCAATCTGAATCCTTATATAGAACTTTCAATTTCAAGTTGAAATGAAACAAAGAAATTTTGAAAAAATAATTTTGGAAAAGTTATTTTCCGATCAGCTCGAGATAATCGTCTTCTAAGTTTCATTTTCAGGCGTAACAACTGCGCCTGCTTTAATAAAAAAGAAAAAGGAACTAATATTTCTGGTAGAAAAATTGAAAATTGACTTCAAAGTTTCGAAAACAACCCGATCGGAAAAAATTTTATTTTTACAATGCTATATTACACAATTACCTCATGTTCTAATAATTTTTTTGTAATTCGCTCGGTAATGGAAGCTATAACAGTACTCAAACGGGTGCTGTAATGAGACTCCTTACAGCATCCGATGCTGTAATGAGATTTTAGTAACATTTTATGGAACCAGTTCAAGTTGGTGACATTGGGTCATTAATTTTTCTAGTTGTCAATGTGACAATGTTTGTCTATGGATGTTTAAACACGTTCTTAGCATCGAATACAAAGTACACAATGATGAGGACATTGACTCTGAGCAATTTCTCTTATTTTGGGAGGTGTACATCAAACATTTTTTTCAGGTGAATATATTTTGTGTTTTGACAGTTTCTAATTGTCAATTCAAAGTTTCTATTTTCAAGTGTTCCGGTGTTACCAACTGCTACATACCTATTTCCCTACATTGCCAAAATTTACTTTATTTTTGTTAAAAAAAGTATCAAAACGCGAATTACAAAAAATAGCATAAAAAACACGTTTCATAAGACTTAAAGCACTCATTCATTAAAATACTCGTGGCTTTGCCCCTCGTTTTTCAACTTGAATTCGTGCATTTCAAGCGTGTCTTACGAAACTTGTTTTTTAATATACTATTATAATTTTATTAGTATTTTTTCTTATTTCAGGTACAAGGGCAACTAAACATATGTCAAAGGCAGCGATGCTACTTTGTAGTGTATATTAACGAAACAGAGCCGTTGTTTGTAGAGGTTATAGAACGGGATGAAGAAATATGGAAAAATATTATGTTGCCAAAATTAGTTGTATTCTACAAGGATGAAATGCTACCTGAAATAATACAGCCTACAATGAAATAAAATATAATCTTTTATACTTTCTTTTCTTTTATTACCTGAGTATATAATAGTTTTGTTCCAATAAGCGTCGGAACTCGTCAGTTATAGCCGCACCTGTTAAGTAATGTAATGAAATCTAATGAAATATAACTGCATTATTGACGTGTGCGAATATAACTGACGAGTTTCGCAGGAGTTCCGACGCTTGTTGGAACAAAGCTAATATATTAACAAAACAAAATAAAAAAATATAAATAATGTTGGAAATGAATTAAGAAGACTTGAAGAATTCTATTTTTGGTGTCCGCTCGAACAATACATCATGAAACTTAAAAGTTAAAATAATAAAGCAATATTTTATTCTTTAAATATCGCCATCTATAAGACGATTGCGAAAATATCAAAGTTAGGTTGTTCAGCAGATTCCCTTACATATTTCAATAATTACGTGAAAATTGCACATTTTTAGATAAAACACAATCCCGAGATAACAACAAATCTATTATACTTGCACTGTCACGGAATCTCTTCTTATATTACACATCTAGTGAATGAAGCATTGTCACCTCGTTTAAGTGCTTAATTTGTCATAAAAGTCTGTTTTTATTACGCCCTTTTTATAACAAAGTTTAGTAATTTATTATTGTTAATATAACAACTATTTTACAAAATAAATTATGTCATTCACTACTACAATATGTGTACTTCAATCCTATGTATTTACTTTTCTGTAATAATTTGGCATAAAGTCATAATTGTGTTAGAAAGTAACCTCTATCGGCCTGTATGGGCCCATATAAAAATGGCCATTGAGCGGTGACCTTAAACAAAATAAACCCCCTAAAAAATAAACAATCCTGCGAGTATGAATGACTAACCCGTCTAATATACAAACTGTTGCGAGATCTTGTGTTATAGGTATGTATGTCGGATACTTTTGACACTTGCAAATATCGAGGTAACAAATTATTAACCAATTTATATACAAAACATATATTTAACATATCTCAGTTTCACAGAATAAAAGCATAATGGGTCTAACATATCATTAATTCTAGTAAACATATTACAACCCAAAATCGCTCGCATGGCCCTATTTTGTATGATGTGTAAACTTTGCATTTCCGATTTCCCAGCATAATAAACAATTGTAGGATAACACTCAAAAATCGTGCTAAGTAATGACTTATACACCACAATTCGAACGTTTACAGATAACAACCTGCAAATTCCACAAAAATAATTCACTTTCTAATCTTTAACATTATCAATAACATTTGCGATATGGTATTTAAATTTGAGATCTTTATCAATAAATACTCCTGTTACTCCTTATTAATGGATGTTCATTTTCCAGGTTCTTTGCAAGATTTTTCAATGCTTCTACACCAAGTGGAATTTAACAACTCTCCTAGCAGCCAGGACTGGCAAATAGCTAACCAGGTTGTAAGGAATGAGTTGGTAGAGTGGGCCGTTGGCAGTTTTGAGCCCTTCAAAACACCCGGACCCGACGGTATATTTCCTGCTCTTCTTCAATGGAGTCTAGAGGATATGAAAATACACTTGATGAGAGTTTTTGAAGCCTGCTTAGCCTTTAACTACGTTCTCATCAGCTGGAGGAAAGTTACAGTAACTTTTATACCAAGAATGGAAAAAAGGACCCAGCGGATCCTAAAGCCTTTCGACCAATTAGTCTCTCATCATTTCTTTTAAAGACGCTTGAAAGACTATGTGATCATTACATTAGAGAGAATGTACTTAAAGGGTTTCCTTTGCATTTCAACCAACATGCATATATCAAAGGTAAATCTGTGGATAGCGCCCTACACATGGTAGTGGGGCGCATCGAACAAGCACTTGATTCGGAAGAGTCCATTCTGGGAACTTTCCTTGACATAGAGGGAACGTTTGACAAAACCACCTT
This sequence comes from Onthophagus taurus, assembly GCF_000648695.1. Taxonomy (NCBI): domain Eukaryota; kingdom Metazoa; phylum Arthropoda; class Insecta; order Coleoptera; family Scarabaeidae; genus Onthophagus; species Onthophagus taurus. The sequence continues at coordinate 1,504,481 of NW_019286118.1, forward strand.
TAGTAGCATTAACCTGGCACTGGAATCTCGAAGAGTGCCATCGGTCATCGCGGGCTGGATCAAAACAATGCTAGCAAGCAGAGTTGCTCAGGCTAAGGCGAAAGGACACACAATACAGAGAGCTGTGGATAAGGGTTGCCCACAAGGTGGGGTACTCTCACCGCTTCTCTGGTGCTTAATAGTTGATGATCTCATTCGTGAGTTAAATAATAAATATCTCTTCACAGTTGGTTACGCCGACGACGTGGCTATCTTGTTAAGAGGTAAACCTGACAATTTTCTTTGTTACAGAATGCAGTAGGCGCTTAAACTCGTTGAACGACGGTGTGAAGAACATACCCTCTCTGTCAATACTACAAAGACAGAGACTGTTCTCTTCACTAAACAGAAGAAACTGGGACACTTAACGCCACCCAATTTCTGCAATAATCCATTAACCTTTGCTCCAGAGGTGAAATATCTGGGTGTTATCTTGGACAAAGCACTAACTTGGACATCACACATTAGTTGCAAAACCAAAAAAGTAACGATTGTACTGACTCAGTGCCGAAGGGCTATTGGGAATACTTGGGGATTAAATCCGAAAGTTACGATGTGGATCTACACTTCTGTGATAAGACCCATGGTAGCTCACGGAGCCATAGTTTGGTGCTCAGCACTAAACCATGCATATAAAGCTACATTGCTGCTAATCACAGGCGCTATGAGATCTACACCTACGATTGCGATGGAGACTATGCTAAACGTATTGCCCCTAGATATTTTTATCAAGGAGGTGGCCGTGATGGCATTGCTTTAGTTGCGACCAGTAAATGAAAAGCAGGTTGTTAAAATGGGAATAGTCCGGAGCAAGCTCTGAAGTGAGGCTGTTAGCAAACAACCCCTCCATAAAGCTCGCACAGACTACATTACACCTACTTTCTTAGGCAAGCCACACTTTGGCATTGAAACGATACCCCAGAGCAACTCAAGCTCGGGCAAAACGCTGTCCATCTACACTGATGGATCAAAGAAGGCTGGAGGTTCCGGAGCGGGAATTTTCTCGCACGATCTCCAGCTGCACCTTTCCACTTCGTTAGGATCGTATTGCACGACTGCTCAAGCCGAATTAATTGCTATAAACATAGCAGCCGATGCGATTATCGACTCCAAAAAAGTCGGCAGAAACGTTGTAATCTGTACTGATAGCAGACAGGCTATGCTGGCGGTTGGCAGGCATCACACTGCATCATCGTTGGTGAAGTCCTGTCGGCAATCACTCGAAGAGGCAAACGTATACAACAACATCACGATAAAATGGCGAAAAGGACACATCGGAATTAAAGGACATGATCATGCGGACAGGTTGGCGAAACGGGCGGCTAACAAGTCACCGATCTCCCCTGAACCGTTTGTACCACTAGCTGTTAATACAGCATCGAAACTGATAAACTCCACCTCCCACCGAGCTTTTTGCGACAGATGGGATGGGACAGCAGTAGGTGCCTTTGCTAAGAAAACTCTGCTCTACCCTGACCGGAAGACATCTACTCAGTTTCTGGGAAAATCGAAAAGTGACTTGAGGCTTCTCACCCACTTCCTGACCGGACACTGCAGGTTACGTAAGCACATGTTTTACATGAAGCTGGCAAATACACTCCTCTGTAGAGACGGTAAGTCATTTTGTTTGTGACTGTCCAAACCTCGCGTACATAAGGGAATCTATTTTCGTAGTACCATGGCTCCAAATTTCGGATATAAAGAACATACCTCTCTGTTCTATATTAACGTTCATGAAAAGATTGGGCTGGTTTTCTGACCCTTGAATGAACAGTAAATTGTGGGGACGTACAAAGGGTCCGCTGGGGCCTAAATGCTGTGAGTAATTCACCCCCACGTGAAACTACTACAAACACTCCTAGGTATTTTATAATATTTACATACTCAATCACATCACTGTTTAAAGAAACCTCATTAAAACAATTAATTCCGAACTGACCGAGAACCATAGGTTTAGTTTTACCAGTATTCACAATTACTTTATTAACGATTAGTGATTTTTCCAAGTTACGCAAGATCACATTCATTTTATCTGTAGCTGAATCGATGCTGCTGTCTTCAACTGCTATAAGTGTGTCGTCAGCAAAAAGATTTATTAGGGCCTCACCATTACAGACGGATACGATGTCGTATCCGTATACGATACACAAGGAACTCCATAAGTTGTTCCTATTTCTGTAGATAGTACATCCCCAAATTTTACCTGTTGAACTCGATCGTTAAGGTAGCTTCTAAACCACATAATTGTCCTACTTAAACTCCAATACATCGTAGCTTATGTAGCAATCATTCTCTATCTACCGTTTCGAAGGCTCATTTGAAATCTAAAAAGACAGCTAATATAATCTTGTTTGGTGTATCCAATACATATTTCGATTTAGATATAATCAGTTGTAATGCAGTCTCACAAGAATGGCTCTCTCGGAACCCCGATTGATAGTCAGAGAGCACTTCATTGCGAGAAATAAAATCTTTCAACTGTTTATGGATCACTTTTTCCATAATTTTAGCTGATAAAAGAATTGTATTGACAGGACGTTGATTTTCGCATTTTCTCGAATTTTTAATTTTTGCTACAAGAATTATTGTAGTCTTCTTCCAGATCTTAGGAAAAACACAGTCTCTTATAGAAAAGTTCACGATCAGTAAAAGTTGATTTATTATCAAATCACCACCGATTTGAATAACCTGCTTATAGTGGCGTGGTATACTATATGTGGCGTGATGTGGCCCGAGTCTCTACCGTAAGAAGACGAGCCGCCAATGAGTTACCCGACAACGTCGCGGCTCTGATTATATCCATTGTAACATGAGTTTGACATTTCAAATCCCATACACTATGATTTACATCTAGCTTTGTTTGAAAATTTTGCAAACTTCTACAATCCTCGGACTTATAATCCTCACTACATCTCGCGCATGCCAATGAACATGTTTCAAACTTGTGACCGAAACTTAGGCATCTATAGCAGCGCAAAACGCTAAAATGCTCCACAACACGACAATTCAAAAGTCCAACCTTAATCCTGCCATACTTCATAAGTGTTGCAAACGTCGTTGCATCACATTCAAGAATAATATTTAAATAATTAGATTTCTTTTTAGTTATATACAATATTCTCATGCTAAATTGAGCCAAACTATCGTCTATGTCGTTCTGATCAATATATGTTTTTGAATCATATTATTGTCCACACACCTTCATTAACAAAAGACAGTACTTTTATACGCTGTTTTATTTTCTTCTCACCCATATCCGTTGAAAGTTTTTGCTTTATACTTTCCAATTCATGTTTGTTTTGACATTCGAGAAGCACACCACCGGTTTTACCACTGTTCGAACTCGTACATTTTTTAAGACACGTGACTCAACTGTGTTTACTAAATTTTTACGTGTTTCATTTAGAGAAGACTTATTCACATTATTTACACCACTTTGTTTATTTTTGATTGTTGATGTTTGTTTTTGCGTAAGTTGTGCTGAATTAGACATATTATCCATATTACTAGCTTGTTCATTGTGTTACCCTTTTAAGGTTAGTTTACATTTATGATTTTTAAGGCACTTCTGATGGCAGTCAGGCTTCTGATTGCTGTTTTACCACATCCTCCTGCACACATTACATCACGATCATTTGTATCTTGTTTGTTATCAACATCCAAAAGCGGAGCGGCCAAAACACCTCCACTCTTAGCCGCCATTCTCACTATCTTCATTATCATATCTTCATGAAAAACACATTTGGCAACATTAAGAACAACATTTTAACATTCAGATTTTCGATTCAGAGTCGGTCGCAGAATGTCGCTACGTGTAGATTATCCACCAATTTTTGAACATTCTGTATATGTATAAACATTTCGTATCATTAACAAAATATATATTATGTATATTTGGCACTTATTAAATCGTTTGCTCAAAAACGAATTTCGTTTCCATGGGATCATTAAAAGATTATAAATGACTTTTCAAACAAATTTCGTGATTAATACAAATTTATAATTATTCTTAAGCTTTTTGTATTTCTGACTCATCCTGTATAATGTTGAACCAGTCTATATACATATTTTTTAATTTATTCCTTATTGTACATTCTGACGTATATATTAATCCCAAATAGTTTGCAATACAATGGCCTTTACAACGTAATTTAACAGTAACTTCAGGTAGAGTGACACACCAAAGAATCTTTGACATTCTTGCATAATTCATTCTAATTGTTGAATTAAATCAGGCGCAAACTCTCTATGCAATCTAAACAATTACTTTTCATTCTTAACTTTAAAAGATTTATTGTTCTCCCATTATTTATTAATGGTTGAAAAATTAAATAAAAGATGAAGCGAATTTTTCGTCCATAGGTGGCACTACTATCAAAAAGATACAAATTTCAAATTACAAAACTTAAATACATCAATTATATGTATTTTTAGAAGTAATGTTAAATTTAGGACGATTTTTTTGTCAGTTTGATATTATCAATAAATATTTCTTTTATCGGAAATCAAACTTACCTCAATCCATTAAAAGATGGCGCCAACGATCTAACAAACGTCAAATTTCAAAACGTAAACAAATTAAGAATTTATTAAGTAAATGAATAATTTTAGATGTTTTAACCATCTTATATTAATAATTTTAAAAGAACAACGTTTTTATCCATATTTGTGATCTTAAAAGTTGCAGGTGAACCAAAAGTTTATAAAAAAAATTGTTTTTTGAGGTTGTCTTTTTTTCAGACTTATTTATTCAACGTAATTTTAACCCATTCAATGAGTTTACGTTATTTTACGGAGTGTTTAATTAATTGTAAGTAACTCGTGGAGGGGGACAAACAAAACTGCAAATATAACCAGTGCAAAAAAAATGTTATTGAAAAAGAGGTAAAATGAAAAATCTGTTTAATCAATTTAATATAATATAAAAGTATAATAAAATGGGGTCTTGGACACATATTTTCGAGAATAAACTTTGAACAATAAATTGAGGAAGACATGTATTAACCAATTGACGAGTAAAATTAGTTGAGGAACGGCGCAAACTCTTCACTCTTTTCTCTTCTAGGTGCTTGATCAATACGCAGTGCATATGAAACCACGGAGAATTAGGTCAAGTTATTAAATCTGTGTGGTTACAATCAAAGAAAAAATTACAATGAATTTCGTTGTAAATTTTATCGTTGTGGGTGTGGCATTTATGGCTTTTATTGAAAAAGGTAAGTTAATAAGTTATATTTAAATTTTTTTTCGAGGTTATGTCAAATATAAAATGATTTATCCGAAAAAATAATTTCAATTTTAATATATATATAAAAAACTTACCGTTCATTTAGTTGTTTTGTGCCAAAATTTCTTAAAGTTGGTGACAAAGCTTAAAATTAATATTTTTAAAACTTAAATTTGACGTTTTTTGTTGCAATTGTACCAACTGTAAAAATTAAATTAATTTGTATTGATTCGTTTAAATAATTATTTAAAATAATTAAAGAAGTTAATAAATTAAGATTAATGGAAAGTTTATTAATGTAATTGTAAAAAAAGTTTAGAAATAACAAGTAATTATTTAATAAAAAAATATCTTAAATTGACATTTTCCGCGTCAATGTCATTCGTGTTTTACACAAAAATTTTACAGTGCCCCACAAAAGTATTCGGAAAGTCTTGTTTTCACCCAAAAAATGCAAAATACGGTGTTTATTATTTCGATTTTGACATAATAAAAGCATTCTTTTATTACAAATAAAGTCTCATATCTTAGACAGAACAAAAATATGATATTAACCTAACTTATACATTAAACTGTTATGAATATAGTCACAAAAGTATTCGGAAATTTAAAACACAGTAGGCTATGTCGGTTTTTTTCTAAAATTCTACTACATTAGCAGACAAACACGCATTGCTGTAGGTTACCTATTCAATATGAATGTAAAGTTTTGGTGAATCATTTTTGATTTAATTAAATACGGAGAGTGGTGTAAAAAATGGGAAGAAAATCAAAAGCGACCACGAAAAGATAGACTTAAAACAGCAATAGTCAAAGAATGGGAAAAAATATCAGCCGAGAGAATACGAAAACTAGTGTTTTCGATGCAGAACAGATTAAGAGAAGTTATTAAAATGAAAGGATATGCTACTCGATATTAATTAATAAAAAAAAAGGTTTTACTGAACTAGTTTATTTTTTTACGAATACTTTTGTGACGTGATTCAACCTCATTATTTAGTTAAACTGCTGTTTTTTTTTGTATTTATGTTGAGAAAAAGTTTAGTTTTTACGTTTCAATAAAAGTTTATACCACTATGAAATAATATTGATTAAGTTTTTGTTTTAAATGAAAACTTAAGGAAGTTGTTGTTACTCTCCGGTCCCATAACTGATTTCCGAATACTTTTGCGAGGCAGTGTATGTATTTTTAAAAACTTACAACTTCAAGGTCAAAATTTATTATATGTAATAATCTAATGGATTTTTTAATTTGTTGTGCAGAATTCATGATCGCGCAATGAGTTTATAAGACGAGAATTAAGAAATTAAAAGATACGTTGTTAACAAGCTTCATTAGATGATTTATACTTGCTTGGTAATAGTGTAGTTTGCTAAATTGTAAACAAAGAGTAATAATTTCAGACGATTTTAGAAACATGTTGGTGTCACTAATAAGTGTCCGATTAAGACGAGAGGAAATTGATACTCTAAAACTTGATGATGACCTTATGTAATAACTCTTTTCACTTCCATCTCTCATCACTTTATTCTTCTTTTTTATATGTTATTCAACTTTAGATAAATAAGTGATACATGATTCAACTTCACGTCTTGTGCATTTATAGAATTTCTTAATGGGATGGATTCTGTTCCAAATCCCATAGTTCCTCGATTAATAACTGAAAAATAATTGGCGAAGTCTCTCATAAACCAACCTTTGGTTTCGGTAGCCACACTGTATTTTGTGCACTCTTCTGAGAACACCCCCTCACTCAGAAATCCCATCAATCACTCCTCTCCATTCCCACTTAAAAACCTCTCATTATTCCTTTATCATTCCATTATTCATCATTCCCTCCAACTCTATCCTTAACCTTCTCCACCATCCATTTATCCCTATCATGCCGGTACCACTCATTCATCCGTTCCACCTCGCGTCATCCTCCTCCGACCTATCATCCGGGAAGTATTTCCGAAATAGGTCGCCTATCCTTCTTTCTCTCTACACCACATCTCCTTCCATCCTTTATATTTCTCGCCCTCTCCCAACTTGAATATGAAATATGAATATGAATGGCAGGAATATGAATTTGCTCTTCATATTCCTGCCCGTCACCGCGACCTATAAGATCTATTGTAACTTTAACCCTCAAAAGGTTTAGAGCAAATGTAGGTCCTTAACACGTTAACTGCCCTGTGTACCATATATGGACACAGTTGAATTAACCCCAGCGCCATGTGTACCATCAGTGGACACACGTTCTACCACCTTCTAAGCCATGTGTACAGGGTGTTCCAATTTCGATGTCCGCATAGGCTATCTCCGAAACTGAAAGAGATAGAAAAAAAGTAGCTTACATGTCATGATCTCGTTTTTTGAGAAAATGCTAATTCACGGTAACAACAAACAAGAACATAACAAAAATATTAACAAGAACAATAAAATTATAAACAAATAATAATAAATAAAAAAGAAGAAAAAAATACTAAAGCAGATGTTCAAAAACACTGCCTGATATCGCCGTCTTAAATTAAAGCGCACTCTGCGGAGAACTTTGATCTCAGTTCGAAGTTGATCAAATGAATCAACAATTCGCAACCTCAGTTGATCAACTGAAGTTATTTCAACCCAGTAAACTAACGATTTAACGTGTCTCCATAAATAAAAATCTACAGGTGTAAGATCCGGCGATCGGGGGGGTCAATTTATCGGTGCACCTACTCCTCGTACAATCCACCGTCCCGGAAAACGTTCCCTCCGAAATTTTTGGACAGCCTGTGTGCTATGTGCAGCAGCATCATCATGCATATACCACATTGCTTGCCTTGTGTTTAAAGGAACGTCATCTAAAAAATCATCTAATTCCTCTAAATGTCGTCTGTATGTATGTCCATCCAGCCTTGATGGCAAGAAAACGGGTCCAGTAATTACATCGCCCACAATGCCAGCCCAAACGTTAAGAGAAAATCTCCATTGTGATTTCCAAGTTTTCTTAAATTTTGTGCTGCAATATTTGGCAATATATTTGGCACTTCCTCAACGTTGTAACATTGAAATGGATAAAGCTGTTGCTGGTGAAGAACACGCCAGACAGTTGTTTTTGAAGTTAAAAAATGCATCGCCATAAGTACTAGCTGTAGTGTTTTTTTCTACGTAGTCTAGAATATCTTCTTCTAGTTCGGGTGTCCGGACTGATCTTACGTTACCGTTGTTAGTAAATTTCAGCTTAAACGTCCCATTTTCCCTTAAACGGGTTACAATCCTTAAAAATGTTTTTCGATTGGGCGCTCTGCGGTTCGGAAATTTCTCCCGATAACGGTTAGCGGCTGCTACGGCGTTTCCATGACATTCCTCTAATGTCAAAATCATGTCAGTTTGTTCACTAAATGTGTAACTCTCCATTTTGAACACTTAAAATTAATAAAAACTTAACTAACAAAAAACTATCGTTTGTGTTTAAACGATATAAGCAAGTTGACAGCTCAATTTGTTTTTTTTAATTGCCATGGCCAACCTTGACTTTTTCGAGGATTTTTGTTTTTTAGTGTTACCATTGAAATCAAAGCTAAATATTTTCGCGTATAACTCGAAAACGGTCAATGTTATCAAAATATTCAAAGAGTGATAAAAGTTTCTAAAATAAATTTTCTATTAAAAGGTACAAAAATAAATGTAGGGTTACGAGCAAACAAAAAAGTTCTGAGCAAACAAATTTTAGGGACATCCTGTATAGCATGGTTGCCGCCGCCCGATCAAAGTCAAAATTGGTTCAATGATATTGCTTGATATTTGTTTACCCTGTACCAAATTTCAACGCTCTACCATAAATGGTATCGAAAATATTTAGAAAAATTTGTTAACATTTCTGAACTTTGATGGCCCATATTTTGGCCATTTGAAGACTTTTATAATAATTTTTTTTCACGAATCGTCATCATTTTTGTTCTAGTATGTGAGGTTAATTTTATGCCCCGAGTGACCGGAACACCCTGTATATATTTGTTATCAGAAAAAAATAACAAATTATTTTAGGTCATAGCCAACTATGGTTTCCATTTAAAAAAATAAAGTTACGTCTAAAATCTCGAAAATAAAAGATGGGAAAAAAATTCTTCCTACGCCACTGAATTCTTCGTAAAAAGTTGCCCATATAATGTTTTGTTTATAATACTCCATCGTTGATAATAAATGAGATATTTGAGATTGTCGTTTTCGCAAAATTTTCACTTTTTGCCGATAGGGCGAAAACAAAAGACGATAGCTGTTCGGAGTTTTCGGCATTAGCATTTTCTCGAAAAACGAGATCATGACATGTAAGCTACTTTTTTTGTATCTCTTTTAGTATCGGAGATAGCCTATGCGGACATCGAAATTGCGACACCCTGTACACAAGGTGGCCGCATTTAGCATTGATTTAAATGTATGTATGGGTGGGTCTCGCGTAGGAAATCATTAAAATATTATTAATTACTAAAATATTACACTATATTACCAAATATTGCATTAAAATATGACACAAAATTTATATTTCAAAATTATTTATTTCTTTCTGTTCAAAAATGTAACGTTTAGCTTAAACTAATAAAAAATATTTATAAAATTAATGGAAAATGACTGCAAAGCACGAAACATTCTATTTTAAGTCTGTGTTCTTCTACTGGATTCTCTGCGTTTGGGTGTAGCGGTTTGGTTATAGAAATTTTCTTATTGTTTATTTTGTTGTACAAGTATAACGCATTTACTACTGAGGTGCCTGTAATAAATTCAAAAGCCAATTTTCTGTACCATTTTATTGACTTTCTCAGAGAATTTGAATAGGCTGCCATTTGATCTGACATATCAACAAACGCTTTAGCTTTATTGTAATCAATTATTGCAGACGGTTTAAGCCTGGGACCCTCTTTGTGATGTACTTCTTTTTGTTCATCTGTGTGTTTAGTGGATAATAGGAGGACATCTCTTTTGTCATGCCACTTCATAACAACCACTTTATTTTGATTCTGCCTTGCAATAATTTCTCCTCTCTTGAGTTTTGCGTCGACCACAGTCTTTGGCAGACCTTTTTTATTCTTTCAAATAGTTCCTACTAGATGAGTTGATCTTTTTTGTAAGTTCTCCGCTAGGGCAACAGAGGTGTACCAATTATCTGCATAAAGAGTTCTTCCATCATCAAGCAATGGTTGTAACATTTCCGTAACGATAGATTCCGCCACCGATTATCCTTCAATCTTTTCCTTACCGCAATATATCTTCAGGCTGTAAGTAAATCCGCCATCAAGGCATACTTTATAAATTTTCATTCCAAACTTATGCCTTTTTCCTTTTATGTATATTGTCGAAAAGACAATCTTCCTCGAAACGAAATCGATGCAAATGGTTTCTTCTGGAACAATGCACAGAGAAGCGTTCCTATTCAACATGTCAACCAGACATTGAATTTTGTGAAGCCTATCGTTGAAGGGGCACTCTTCGTTATTTGCTAAATGGAACATGCGCAAAAGCAGCTCAAACCTATTTCGAGCCATAAATCTCGTTTTTATACAATGGATTTTTACGCCAATAATCTTTGAGTGATGGCTTTTTATCTAATCCTATCCAAATCAAAATTGGTATCTACCCATGCATGTAGACGTGAATAGTCGCCGAAATTCTCGTTGCTTATGGCTAAAACAATTTGCTGTTCAGCATATCTGTTTGTTTCATCAACGATCTTGTTAACAACAACATCGGACACAAGCAATTCAAAAAAACTAAGCTCGTTTTTACCATACATTTGAGCCTGCAGGGCTGGTGACACGCCAACATTGGAGGGAGAGCGAACGTCAAAAAATTTCCTTAAATTGGTCCCCACTCTGGCTCTTCAATACATCTTCCTAGAGGATCTGTTATTGTATCAGACTGGGCCGATGTTGATGGTTTAGCTGAAGTTGATGGTTGCGTTGAATCTAAAAGAAAAATGAACTTTGCAGCATTGCAATACCATATAAAAATACCTCGAAAAATACAGACGTACTGCTAAACGGTAAGAGCAAAAAATATTTGAAGTGGTAAATCGAACAGCTTTTTTTTGTAGACTATGATTCAATCAAAAAGTTAAAACTATACCATAATCAAAGTTTATGCTATTGGTAATATCTTTTTTACGTACTTGATCGACCTCTACGTTTCGTTTTCCTAAGGCTCGTTTCATCTACCGAATATGTTGGATCAAGGTCGGAATTTGAGAAGTCTGAAAATTCATCACTCATGTCAAGTTCTCTCCTAACCTTAATCTCTTCTGCTGCAGTCTTTACCGCTTGTTGCATTTCAAACTGGTTACTGAAACCAATTGTCGCTGCTGAACGAACGAACATCGAGTTTGTGCGTGTCCACGTAAGGTACACATGGCGCACGATGTGCAAAAAACATTAAGTAATATTCACTCAAGTGCCACGTGTACCATATTAAGACACACTTTTTTCTAACAAAAAAAATACTGGTTTTTCAATATTTGTTTATTTTTAAACACTAAAACATCATTTTCATTAAAAAACAAACATGGCCCATGGGACACGGTATATATTTTTTTAAATATTGGGGATGGCAGTTAACGTGTTAATGAACCTTAGTATTGCTGCAAGGTCTGGTTCCTTTATGTCAGTAGGTGTCAAAAGAGCTTTACCGAAAATGTGATTTAGACGGCCTCTGGCGACATAATTACATAATATATGTTCAGCCGTTTCTGACTCGTCTATTGATGTGTTCTATTGGTAAATGCATTCTTAAGGGTAGTAAATGATACACCAACGAATGCCAGATGAAGACTGGTTTATTGTGTAAAAGGTTGCAGTACATATTTAGAATAAAGTTGTTAGGCCACTCATAATACACAACTTAATAATACAACATCTCCCCCTTAAATCTAATTAATATACTACAAAGTCCTTAAATTTACTTGGTAACTTAGTTTTACGTTTACTACGTGTCATTATTGGTATTTCAGTTTCTGTCTGATTGCTGCCATATTTATCAATGGTTATTTGAGGCGTCTAGTTTCAAAAGTAGATAGATTACTTTTTTTTTAATTTTCAGGAGACAGAAAAATGTGGTTATGTCTTTATTTTTTATTATTTTTTAATGTTAAATTTTTATTCAGCTTGCACGAGGTATACCTATGTTGTAGAAAAATATCGTTTCGAAAGAATTGTTAATTATTAAGAAATTAATTGTTTTATGTTTCATCTATCTGGTTTTGAAACCAAGAAACATGATCTATCTGTTTGTGAAACTAAACCAAGACTAAACCATATACTAAAAAGTAGTAAACTTAGTGATAAGTTGGTTTGAAAAGGGAAAATTATAAACTTTTATTAATTGTTAATTTAATAGAATAATTAATTATCTAGATTTGAAAAGAAGTTTTTTGCTTAATCAAAAATTATTATAAGGTATAGAAGTAAGGTTGAAAGAAAAATAATAAGAGGTATAGTAGACGCCACGAGAGTTGGCAGTAAATCATCGTTTTCCGCTCTTACAAATGCCATACGTAGTAAATTAAAATTCACAAACCGCTAGAGAGTAATGTGTGTTGGAAAGAGATAGCATTAGTTTAATATGTCTGCTGTACAATTCAAATGGCCACGTCGAAAAAGTACGTCTGTTCTTCTAAGGGATGTAACTCTATAATTATAACCTCAAATCGAAACGTCTTGTCAGCGTTGTCATGAATCTGTTAGTGTTTTCACAAGCCGAAAATGTTTTCTTTGAAAGGAAAATCATTAAATAATATCTTTGACAATGTTTGACATATAACCTCCATTACTAACATAACCTACATTTAAATGTATGTGGTGAAATAATCTAAGTCGTACGTCCATATCTTGATTCATACCATTTTTAAGCGATCTGTCACTGCCAGCTCTCGTGGTTTCTACTATA
>NW_019286118.1:1518164-1546059 GCF_000648695.1 Onthophagus taurus
CATACCTATTTCCCTACATTGTCAAAATTTATTTTATTTTTTGGAAAAAAAAAGGATAAAAACGCGAATTACAAAAAATAGCATAAAAAACACGTTTCATAAGACTTAAAGCACTCATTCATTAAAAAACTCGTGGCTTCGCCACTCGTTTTTCAACTTGAATTCGTGCATTTCAAGCGTGTCTTACGAAACTTGTTTTTTAATATACTATTACGTCCTGTTGACAAAAAACTATCGTTTTGACGGTCGCTAAGTACTACGCAAAAGTCAACTTTTAATAGCAGTTTTCGAAAAATGTTTTCTTTGAAAGGAAAATCATTAGATAATATCTTTGACAATGTTTGACATATAATAATAATAATAATAATAATAACTTAATAATAATAATTTCGTGGTTTCTACTATACAGTAAGGCATTTTATTACATTTTCAAAAGTTAACAGTACAGATCAATAGGTCGATAACACATAACTTTAGTGTACAGGGTGTCCCAATTTCGATGTCCGCATAGGCTATCTCCGAAACTAAAAGAGGTAGAAAAAAAGTAGCTTACATGTCATGATCTCGTTTTTCGAGAAAATGCTAATGCCGAAAACTCCGAACAGCTATCGTCTTTTGTTTTCGCCCTATCGGCAAAAACTGAAAATTTTGCGAAAACGACAATCGCGAATATCTCACTTATTATCAAAGATGGAGTATTATAAATAAAACATTATATGGGCAACTTTTTACGAAGAATTCAGTGGCGTAGGTAGAATTTTTTTCCCATCTTTTATTTTCGAGATTTTAGACGTAACTTTATTTTTTTAAATGGAAACCATAGTTGGCTATGACTTAAAATAATTTGTTATTTTCTTCTGATAACAAATATATATAGTTTGTGGGGTATATTTCTTATAGTTATTGAATAATTAACAAAAATTCATTTTGTTCCATCTAAATCTAATGTATGTATTTAAAAGTTAATGTTGCTATGGTGATAACCATACATACTATGATGGAATATAATGTATCAATTTTTTTTGTTCTTTCTAAAACTATTGTATGTATTTAAAACTTAATGTTGTTATGGTGATAACCATACCATGAGGGAAAGCATTGTTTCCAATTATTGCCAAAGTTTGTAGCAAGGACAGTAGAATCTAACAGGACTGCTACATCCATTGTATTTTTGTAGTCGACTACGGGTTGGTTGCCCGCACTCTACGTCACACTATTTGCCACGCCTGGTAACTGTCTATGTTTTTAGAGGTTATATGATAGACATTAATACGTCTAAAAACATAAAACTTCAAAACTAATATGAATACGTCTAGGATATAACCTCTAAAAACACACAGCAAACGCATAGACCATAACAACAGCTGGGCGTGGAAAATGGTGTGACGTAGTTTGCGGGTAGGCTGTCACAACAATGGATGTAGCAGTCCTGTTAGATTCTACTGTCCTTGAGTTTGTAGTAGTATTTAAAAATTCACTAACAACTCTGGCATTATGTGCTGGTGCTCCGTCATATTGAAAATATATCATTTGAGACATATTTAGTGGCAAATTGTCGACCAAAGGCTCAATGTGCTGCCTTAATATATTGAGGTATTTCCCTGAGTTTAAGTTTTTATGGTAGATACTATATGCCAAAATTCTATTATCTAAAAGGGCACACCATACATTGAACCCCAATCTTCTTTGAACACTCAGAGACTTCATCGGTCCAGATAACATTTTGAACAAACAGCAGATTATTTAATTTTTTTAAATATCATCTACAAAATTCTAATCTTCGATTGACATCTCCGGCACGTAAATAATGAGTTAGCCCCGCTTTGTATGGTTTATACTTATTTTTCTTTCATATTCGGGAGCAGCGGCTTTTGGGTCAGACGTCTTGTTGCAATTTCTCTTGCAGGTCATTTTGGTATGTTTTTGTATGTGGTTTGGGGAAGGACCAAATATCTATTAAATTTTCTGCTAACCGGCTGAAGGTTCTTACGTGCGGTTGTCTTCTTTCTGGATATCTTGTGAAATAAAATTCCGCGGCTAACGTCGCATTCTTATCTGATAACATATAGCATTCCATCATGTTACATTTTTCATAATTTTCGAAATTCATTGTAAAGTTTTATTCAGTTTTGTTATACTTTGACACTTAACATGCTGGTGCATCGTACCAGCACATAATGCCAGAGTTGTTATCGAATTTTTAAATACAAACTTTGGCAATTATTTGATACATTATGTTCCATCATAGTATGTATGGTTATCACCATAGCAACATTAACTTTTAAATACATACATTAGTTTTAGATAGAACAAAATGAATTTTTGTTAATTATTCAATAACCATAAGAAATATACCCCACAAACTATATATATTTGTTATCAGAAGAAAATAACAAATTATTTTAGGTCATAGCCAACTATGGTTTCCATTTAAAAAAATAAAGTTACGTCTAAAATCTCGAAAATAAAAGATGGGAAAAAAATTCTACCTACGCCACTGAATTCTTCGTAAAAAGTTGCCCATATAATGTTTTATTTATAATACTCCATCTTTGATAATAAGTGAGATATTCGCGATTGTCGTTTTCGCAAAATTTTCAGTTTTTGCCGATAGGGCGAAAACAAAAGACGATAGCTGTTCGGAGTTTTCGGCATTAGCATTTTCTCGAAAAACGAGATCATGACATGTAAGCTACTTTTTTTCTATCTCTTTTAGTTTCGGAGATAGCCTATGCGGACATCGAAATTGGGACACCCTGTACACAACACCGACAGTCATTGCCTGTGGAATTTAGTTCAATAAAACTCACCACGGTTCATAAAAAACCTTACTTATTTACTCTTTAAAACGCAATAAAGTAACTTTATATAGAAACAACAGAAAATAGAATATATAACAAAGTAAGGGTGCGATGCGCTTCGAACATTACACCTCGCTGGTTCGAGTCGTACTGGTTATCGGTTGTCGCTGCGCCGATATGTTCCACGCAACCAGGGATTCCCCTAGCTTCGTTTAATTCATTCTAAATTTTCCACATCCTCCCCCGGCGTAAAGGCTTGTACCTCCAAGGGGTACAAGAGTNGATGTGTTCCACGCAACCAGGGATTCCCCTGGCTTCGTTTAATTCATTCTAAATTTTCCACATCCTCCCCCGGCGTAAAGGCTTGTACCTCCAAGGGGTACAAGAGTTGGACTGGTCGTCGTAATGTAGTTCCTCCACTTAACTTTACTTCACATGCCCTAATTTTATTATCTCTACCTTGCTACAAATTTACAACCTTGCCCATCTTCCACTGCAACCTAGGACTGTTTTCTTGCACCAAAACAACATCCCCAATATTCAATGATTTGGCATTTATCGATTTTCTTAGATGCGCTGTCCGCAATTGTTGTAAATAATCGGAACGCCACCTGTCCCAAAATCTTTTCAACGTTTTCTCTCTATCTCTCCACCTTTTCAATATTTCAGATCTACTTATCTCCTTCGAGGTTAAATTCATACAAAATCCTACTTCAGTCCTTCCAGTCAAAAAATGAGAAGGAGATAATATAGTCAAATCTGTTGAGTCATCACTGATATACGTAAGTGGACGAGAATTTATTGTCGCCTCGATTTCTATTAAAATAGTTTCTAATTCGTCTCGTTCGACGTATGCTCTACCTAAAGTTATTTTTAATGCGTCTTTAACGGTTTTTACCATTCTCTCCCAAAAGCCACCCCACCATGGAGCTCTTTCCGCTATAAACCTCCAATGAATTCGGTGCTTTCTAACTAAATCCTGAATCTTTTCTGATTCCAAGATAGCGGATAATTTTATTTTAATTTTCTTAATTCAAGGTCTGTTCTCTTAAACGTTTTGGCATTATCAGAGTATACAACATCAGGAACGCCCCTTCTGGCAATGAACCTTCTCAACCCTCTTATACAACATNGGCCGCGGCTGTAGGTACCTATGTCCTACCTCAGACCATTCTCGCCATGCCCGTTGCACTGCCGATAACGACCGCTCGAGACGACGCGCAATTTCACAGAACGATACACCCTCAATATGCATACCCACAAACATTCCTCACTCAAACTCGCTTAAGTAACGCGATCGTCCATTCATTGCGCACAGAGTACGATAACAATGTAGTCCCTGAATATCCCCCCACACCACACTAAAAACGACCGGTATTTTCCATCCACTTCGGTCTCCATAGCGACGGAATGTTCCACTTGGAAGGGCGGCTCAGTCAACAATGCCGCGACGGAACAACTTGAAACTCCCTGAATAAACTCGTCTACAGTAAATCTTTGTGCTCCGCAAATATTATGGATTTATCTTCACGCGTTCAGATTATATAGGGTGTGCTCGTGAATTATTTCCAACAGTGCAGTTTCTAATTCGTCTCGTTCGACGTATGCTCTACCTAAAGTTATTTTTAATGCGTCTTTAACGGTTTTTACCATTCTCTCCCAAAAGCCACCCCACCATGGAGCTCTTTCCGCTATAAACCTTCAATGAATTCGCTGCTTTCTAACTAAATCCTGAATCTTTTCTGATTCCAAGATAGAGGATAATTTTCTTAATTCAAGGTCTGTTCTTAAACGTTTTGGCATTATCAGAGTATACAACACCAGGAACGCCCCTTCTGGCAATGAACCTTCTCAACCCTCTTATACAACATTCAGTTGTCAAATCTGGAACCAATTCCAGATGGACTGCTCTTATAACCGCACACGTAAATAACATTATATATATTTTCGTTCGTCGACCTGCGACGTTGGCGTATAGTGGACCAGCAAAATCAATGCCTGTTATGTTAAACGGATTTGTCATAGTTACGCGAGTCTTTGGTAGTGGAGCACATTCTTCGTTTCCAGGTTTTCCTTTCAATCGTTTACATTTCAAACATTGGTTAAGGATTGCTTTAACTTTCTGACGTCCTTGCGGAACCCAAAATCTCTTTCTCAGTTCAGCTAAAGTCGCATTTACTCCATAATGATTTACCCCCTCATGACATTTCCTTATAATGTTTTCCGTCAACATTGATCGTTTTGGTAGTATGATTGGATGTTTCTCATCATAGCTCAAAGGCGCTTCATCTAACCTTCCTAATAAACGCATGACACCATGCTCATCTAGAAATGGTTTCAACATCAGAATCGAAGATGATGATTGTATCGGCATTCCCCTTTTTAAAGCTTTCAACTCATTCGGAAAATCCTTTTCTTGTATATATTTTATCCAATAAGTATCTGCTTCATTTAAATCTTGTGTCGATAGTCGCTTTGATTTGTACATTTTCTTTGTTAATTTAATAAATCTTATAATATAAGCCGTGATTCGTATAATTTTCTCATATGTTCCATACTTTTCCAATGGAAATATGGGCTGTGTTTCCGGTGTGGATTCGTTTCGTTGTATAGTTAACAAACTGCTAACTTTATCCACATCTGGTTGAAAATATTTATCCCTCGGCCAATTCTCTTCATCATTCAGCCATTTAGGGCCTCGTAACCATAAGTTAGATTCAATTAATGTTTTGGCTGAAATTCCTCTCGTTAGTAGGTCTGCAGGATTTTCTTTTCCCGGACAATATCTCCATACACTATCGCTCAATTTGTGTATTTCGTTTACACGATTTTGTACGTAAGGTTTCCATTTCTTGGATTTTCCTCTAATCGAATATAAGGATATTTTTGAATCTGACCACAGAGTCGTCTTCTGGATATTGATTAACATATTTTTTGCAATGCAATTTTGAAGTCTCGCTGCACATAAAACTGCTGTCAGTTCTAACTTAGGTAATGTAAGTTCCCTTTGACCTGATTTGTCTATTGGAGCAACTCTGTTTTTTGACATCACATAGTTGCATTCGTTGTTTGATAGGCATCTTATGTAAGCTACTGCTCCATATGCATATGGACTTGCGTCTGCAAAAATGTGAAGATCTACCTTGTCCCTTTTGTTTTGAATGATACACCTGGGCACTCTTAGCTCAGGCAAGTCATTTAGTTCTTTCCACCATTTTGACCATTCTCCGCTTTGTTCTGGGTCTAATACATCATCCCAATTCAGTTTTTTCTTCCACAAGGTTTGCAGTAGAATTTTCGCTTTTACTGTGCATGGTCCAAGTAATCCTAATAGGCCGTAAATCTTCGCTACTGTTTTCAGAACTTTACGCTTTGTCGGTACTGTGTCTTCTTCCTCTGACTGTACACTTACTCCTAATTCATCATGTAATGTATGCCACAATATGCCCAACACCTTTCGCTCATCATTGTTGCATCATTAGAGCACCACTTTCTTAAATTCATGTTTGCAGCTTGCAGAATCTGCATTGACTCGCTATATAAGTTCTGAGTCTCGGGTACTAGGGTCTAGGGTACTTGCTGCCGTCACTAAATCGAGTCCGCCATTTTCTCTCTCGAATTGCCTCCTCTAAGGTGCTAGTCAAAGCATGGAGAGTAGTAATTGTTGATTTTACTTTCTGCTAAGCATGTTGACTCGGATGGAGTAGATTAGTGACGAGCACTCCATTCTTAAGGTATTGATCAATTATTTTTTCCATCCCTTTGAGGAGAAATGAAGGTAGGCTAATTGGTCTGTATGCCTTGGGGTCGGTGTTTGAACGCCTACTACCTTTAGGTATGAAAACCACCTTTACTTTCTTCCATAGTGTAGGTATACAGGGTGAATAAAAAGTCTGGAACACCTGAAATATCTTCAAAACGGGGTTCTTTTTGAAAGAATCCTTTCAGATGTCAAAGACTATAACAAATTTGTCGTCTTTTCCTATGTCTAAGTTTTTTTTACAGTAGCGTACATTTTTGGGGTCAAAGGTTTTTATTCGATAATCTGAAAGAACGCATTTTTTTGAGTATCTTACAGCAAATTTTGAATTAGGTTGCATAAGAAAAAATATTTGATTTGGAAAAATTTCTAGTAGGCGTTGAAACTAATTGATAATGCTTTCAAACTATGGCAATGGCATGAACTTATCGAAATAATCGAAGTGGCTTTGCTTTGTTCGTAGCTATGATTACGTTGAATGATATTTTTACAAACAAATAAATGAATAGTTGTTTGAATATTCAAAATTACTGCGCACTTTTCAATGAAGTGCATAACGATCGCCCAGCAATATCACGATCCACGGTGAGTAAAATTCTTGCTAAATACAGAAATGGGCAAGATCTGGTCGTTCCACAATCGATGAAGATGCGCAACTTGAAATTTTGTTAAGAGTACGGCTTCTCGTGAAGTAGGTTTAGAAATGAATTTGAGTCAAAGTACTGTTCTCAATTGTATTACACCGACATAAATTCCATCCTTATAAAATTTCACTAATTCAAGAACTACTAGAAGATGATTTTGACTACAATTCTGCGACCAAATGCAAATTCTGTGTAATAATGACCCAATCTTTAGGAAAAATATTGTTTTTTTGGAACGAAGCTATCTTTTCTTTAAGTGGAACCGTAAACCGACAAAATTGCAGATATTAGGCCTTAGGGAATCTCAGGTGGATGCAGGAGACATACACAGTTTCCAAGAAAAGTTAATGTTTGGACTAGTATAGTGAGAAACAAAACATTGGGACCATTTTTTTTTTTATGAAAATCTGACAGGCGCTAGATATTTGCAATTTTTAGAAGAAGATGTGGTTCCAACACTAATAGCGATATACCTAAATGCAGATCAACAGGACAAATTCGATAGACAACTATGGTTTCAGCACCACCTCATTATGCCCTTCCCGTTCGAACGTATCTGGATGATATTTTTTTAAAAAGATGGATATGTGGACGTGGGTTTTTAGAATGGCCACCTCGTTCCCCAGACTTAACTTCCTGGATTTCTTTGGTGTTATTTAAAGAGTAAGGTATACGTTAATAAACCCGCGAACATCGACGATTTAAAGGTACGAATTCAGAAGGAGATAAGAAAAATTGAACCAGACATAATTGATAGAGTGCAAGATGAGTATATTTTTAGGCACTGTCAAATAGTAAATGGATAACAGTTTGAGCATCTTATTCATTGACATTTTATTTATTTAAATGTATTTCTTTTCATAAAATTATTACATGGGAACGTAATACAAAGCTTACTCTTAAAGTCAACTGGCCGTATGCTATGGAAAAAAAAATGGGAATTACAACGCCTTCTAGAAATTTTTCTAAATCAAATAATTATTAATAAAAAAAAATTTTTCTTATGTAACCTAATGCAAAATTTGCTCTAAGATACTCAAAAAAATGTATTCTTTCATATTATCGAATAAAAAATTGGGGTTGCCATTTAAAAAAACGTTGCTCCCTTTGACCCCGAAAATTAGACATAGGCAAAGACGACAAATTTATTATAGTCATTAGCTTTGTTCGTTGAGACTGCACTACTCTGCACGACATGGCACTCGTATGACGTCATAGTGCAATGAAGTGTAAGTCAGTGCAATGTCATGTCAACTTGTGCAGTTCAGAAAAGTGTATAAACCGTGGTCCCAACGAACAGATTTTTATAAAAAAAGTGTATAATATTTGAAATGGACGAACAGGAGATTGTCAGCGAAATACTCGTGGAAAATGAAATTATCGCAGAATGTTTTTTAGTAGCGTTTTTTTAGTATTCATCAATTATTACTATTATTTTTTATTTTTTTCAATTATTAGCGAAATATATTTTCTATACCAAACTACTAACCATTATTAGTTCTTTCAAAAGTACTACTTAACGTATAAAGAAATCACATGCTAAATTGCACGAAAATTGATAAGCAGTACTTGCAAAAAAAAATTTGGGGTGGTGAGGGTAGTTAACCTCAGCCACCAAAAAAGTAGGGGTAGTTTTCTACTGCCTCTACTGGGATTGAATATACTGAGTTCTCTAATACAACAAATATTAATTGTTATAAGGTTTTATTTTTTAATATTTAATATTAATATTAATTATTACAAAACACGCTTTCAAATATTCCGCCATTTTAGTTACACTGCACTTATTGAACTTAATCGAAAGCAGGTGCAACAAAATCTCCACTAACTTGCACCGACTGCACTAAATTGCACTGCACCTGGCCCAACGAACAGTATGAGTGCAACTGCACTAAACTGCACTATCCCCAACGAACACACAACATCTGCACTAAACTGCATAGTGCAAGTGAGTGCAAGTAGTGCAGTCCCAACGAACAAAGCTTTTGACACCTGAAAGGATTCTTTCAAAAAAAAACTCGTTTTGAAGATATTTCAGGTGTTCCAGACTTTTTATTCACCCTGTATAGTTAAAGCTGTAGCTTGCTATATATAGGTATATTATTACTGGGAGCAGGTCTTTTATGCTATATCTACCTGACTTTATTATACAGTCTTCTAACCATGACTCGCTGTTGCTCAAAGTCCTTATTCCACCAAGGCACATTGAGTTATGCTCTTTTGTGTTTTATTGGGGTTTGTTTTATTTAGGGTTTGGGCGATAGAATGAAGCGTTTTGAATCGGTTGCCGCTGAAAACGATAAACTTAAGTCTTCAGTTGGTGATTTGACCTCACGCGTCGAACATCTTGAACAACACTCTAGATTGAATAATCTGAATCCCCGAAAAGCGCGACGAGGATCTATGTTCCACTATATCCAGAATCGGAGAGGTTATTAATTGCCCAGTGACGAAAACCGACATGGATGCCATTCATCGTCTTCCGTCTCGGTCTACATCTGGTGATCCTAATAGAAACCCACGAAATATCGTTGTCAAGTTCGTTTCTCGTAGATTACGGGACCACTTTATAGTGGCTTCAAAGTCTTACCGCAAAAACAACGGCGACGGATGTCCCGGTGTAACCATACCAAACATAACTGATAGATTGTTTGTAAATGAACATTTAACGATTAATAATGCAGAGTTGTTAAAATCCACTAAGGCGGCGTGTCGAGAGAAGGGTTATAAATATGTTTGGTCGAGGAATTGTATTGTTCACGTACGGAAGGATGATCGCGCAAGAGCTTCCGTAATAAAATCTGAAGCTGACCTTCTGAAACTTTAATAACCTTATCTTTATCTGATTCTTTTGTTGTTTTCTTCCTTGTTAACAATGGCCCTATCCATCTTTTATCAGAACGTACGTGGTTTACGAACAAAAACTGTAAAGTCTTACCAGAACTCGATTAACTTTGCGTATGACTTGATCTGTGTTACGGAAACATTCCTGAATAACTCAATATATGACGGGGAGATACTTTGCAACGACTATGTTATCTACCGAAGGGATAGAAATACTTCCGACTCCCTTAAGTGTGATGGAGGTGGAGTTCTTGTGGCTGCTAGGAAAAATATTCACGTTACACCTTTACCGAATTATACTACAGGGGCTGAAGACTTGTGGTTGTGTGTACAGTGTGGTGCGACGCGGGTGATTCTGTGTTGTGTCTATCTTCCACCCGGTGACCCTCTGCCCTTTTCGGTGTTTCTTCAACAAGTGCAGTTCGTACGTGACCAGACGATGATCTTTTAATCATTGATGATTTTACCCGTGCGACGATAGCAACAAACTTTTACCCGTAATTTCCTATCTACTTTCTTAGCTAATATCTTCCTTATAATTAGGGATAGCGAAAAACTAAATGCACCACTTGAAAGCTTGAATCTTTCTCTATCTAAAACCGGGTTTTCGTCTGCCGATAAGTTGATATTAAGATCAATAAAAAATGAAGAACACCGCGCTGTACTTAAAATAGCTCAAAATTACCAAACTTCAAGGCCTTGTGCAATTGTTACGAAACCGAATTTTAAAAAACTGTTATCACAGTCAGAAAGGGCGCTCCTTCAGCTATCTTAATCCGGGTTTTCGTCGGTCAATATCTATCGGCGTCATGCTTAAATCACCCTTAATGTCCATCCCTACACGCAGAAACGCTTAAATACTCTTCCTCTAAACAACTTTCTTATTTGATAGGAAGAAAACTATAGAAACATATCTGTCTTATTGAAAATTTTCTGCTCTTTCTAGTGGTGTATAACACGCGGCGACCACACGCTTGCACACGTACATTTTTGGCCAAAAACTGCTAAATTCACACGTTTTAGCCATTCTGAAACCTTGTTGGGGTCGATAACTTTCTTATATGAGCAGGAGAAAACTCTGGAACCATATCTATCTTATCGAAAATTTCTTGCTCTTTCTAATGGTGTCTTTTAATAACAATTATACACTTTAATTTAACAACAATTATTAATTAAAGTTATACAGAATGGTCAGAAATGTGCGTCAAATTTCCGTATCTCAAAAGGGTTATTTTTTTAAATGGCAACTCTACTTGTTTCCCTCACCACCGTATTATATGCTGAAAAATCAGGAGACTTTGTGATTACATCCCATACTAGTAGAGTTACTAGTAAACATACTAGTAGACTTTAAATTTAGTTACTTTACTGTAGACTTTAAAATGCGCACACCCAATATCCGCATAAGATTTGAGGAAACCTTAACTGGAAAGACATGTTTAAATTTTTTAAAAACTTTGCCATTCCTTCCATCCCGCTAATTTCGACCCAACTCAATTCCAACGGCAGTTATTTCAACAAGATGGCGCGCCACCACACCTCAAGAAGCTACTAAATCAGTTTTTGACACTCAGGGAATTGTTTAAAATAATTATATAAATTTGAAGTAATTAAAGTTTAAACTAATTTTTCTCGAAAATTTTCTTATGTAACCAATATTAATATTGAATGTACTAAATTCAGAAAAAAATCTTCTTTTGTATTCCTTAATAAAAATGGGGGATTGCCATTTGAAAAAAATATCGATTGCGTCATAACTCGTTAAACCGTTTAACGTGTAAATTATTTTTTCGTTTTTAGAAACGATTTAGTTATGGTAATGCAACTATTTGACCTTATTGACAAGTGGTCTCTATAAAAGCCGCTAACCGTTAAAGGGTTAAAAATGAGGGAACAATTTTGAAATCTATACAAAAAAATTGCACAAAAGTTAAATCTTTAGACCGATTTCAGGGATTTTTCCATAAATCGTTTATAATGATTTTCACTCAGGTCGTCGTGACAGACTCTGTCACAAATGGGAGTTAACTAGAAACAGAAAAATCCACAACGTTAGTAGTTTTTGGCGCAAAACGTGTTTGTGCAAGCGCGTGATCGCCACGTGTTATACACCACTAGAAAGAGCAGAAAATTTTCAATAAGATAGATATGTTTCTATAGTTTTCTCCCTATCATATAAGAAAGTTGTTTAGAGGAAGAGTATTTAAGCGCTTCTGCGTGTAGGGATGGACATTAAGGGTGATTTAAGCATGACACCGATAGATATTGACCGACGAAAACCCGGATTAAGATAGCTGAAGGAGTGCCCTTTCTGACTGTGATAACAGTTTTTTAAAATTCGATTTCGTAACAATTGCACAAGGCCTTGAAGTTTGGTAATTTTGAGCTATTTTAAGTACAGCGCGGTGTTCTTCATTTTTTATTGCTCTTAATATCAACTTATCGGCAGACGAGTGCTTTCAAGTGGTGCATTTAGTTTTTCGCTATCCCTAATTATAAGGAAGATATCAGCATCAGCTAACAAAGTAGATAGGAAATTACGGGTAAAAGTTTGTTGCTGGGAGGTTTGTTGCTATCGTCGCACGGGTGGTGATTTTAACTTACCTAATATTGTATGGAGTTCACCTCGAGGTCGCTTAGTTCCTTCCGGCGGCTCCGACCCACGTTCAAACGATTTTCTTACAGTTTTCTCTTACTGTAATTTCACACAATTTAATACCATAGTTAACTGTAATAGTAGAACTTTAGATTTGATTTTGTGTAATTCAGCCGCGGTGACATCTGTGCACTCATGCGACGATGCACTCGTTGACCTCGATAATCATCATCCCGCTTTAGAATTTTTATACCAGTCTAACCGCTCGCACTTTTTCCGTAATGGTCCTTCGTTTACTTTAGTTTTTAGTCGTGCTGATTATAATGGAATAAAAAATGCTCTTCTCAGTGTAGACTTGAATGAGTTATTTAATGGTATCGAAGTAAATCTATGCGTAACTAAATTTTACAGCCAGTTGAACCGAATTATTAATGATTTTGTCCCGTGTCTCACTTTTAGTAAACACCGCTACCCTAGTTGGTATTCCAATTCTACAATTAAAGTAATTAAAGAAAAATTAAAATTTCATAAGAAATGGAAAAGATTTTCTTTCTTTCAAAGTATTACGTAGAAGGTCTACGACATTGATCTCGAGTGATTATAAATCATACTTAACCAACATGCAATCTACTTTGATTGATTTTCCATCGCAACTGTGGTCCTACGCAAAACATAAAAAACATTGTAGCAACAGTTGCCAGGTATTTTCTTAGCGACATGTGCCTCCGAACTTGCTAAACCGCTCTTCATTATCTTCAGTCGCTCATTGCCTCAATCAGTATTTCCATTGGAGTGGAAAAAAGCGTATATACTTCCCATCTATAAGAGTGGAAGTAGAAATTCTATTTCAAATTACCGCCCTATTTCTATTCTTCCTATTTTATCTAAGGTTTTTGAAAAAATTGTTTATGATAAAATATACCTTTCAATACAATCGCTTGTTATGCGGCAGCAACATGGTTTTCTTCGCGGCCGATCTGTAGAATCCAATCTCGTATCTTATATTAATTACATTCAAACTTGTCTGAATGCTAAATCACCAGGTCGACGCTGTTTACACTGATTTCAGTAAAGCCTTTGACAAATTGCATCATGGAGTACTCCTGACCAAATTGCAAAAATATGTCCTGACTGATGGGTTATTAGTGTGGTTGGCGTCTTATGTCTCTGACAGATGCCAGGCTGTAAAAATTAATAATTACATATCTAACTTTATTCCGGTAACTTCAGGAGTGCCTCAGGGCAGTCACTTGGGTCCGGTTCTGTTTGTGGCTTATATAAACGATATCTACGAGTGCTTTCACCATAGTAACTTTTTGCTATATGCCGATAATTGTAAAATATTTTCCAAAGTTGAATCTTCTTCTGATTGCGAAAAACTTCAAATGGATCTTAATCGTTTGCAAACCTATTGTACTCATAATTATCTCTTTCTAAACTATGGTAAATGCAGTCAAATGACGTTCACCAGAAAAAGATACACTATAAATCAAAACTATAAGCTTGGACCCGGACCTTTAAGTGTTGTCTAAGGTAAAGGATCTTGGCTTAGTTGATAATTAAGTTTATTGCTACAAACTCAGCATTACATTCCACAAACAATTAAATTTTAACAATACTACAATTACATATATCACATTACAATACAATACATTTTATTTCCTATCCCACCCCTCCCCATCTCCTCCCCGCATCTCCCTACGCTGCCTTGTCGCCACCACCTCCCTCATCCATTCTCTTCCCTCTGCCCTCTCCTCCAGCACCTGCTTCCAGCCGATCACCTCCTCTCTTAGCTCGTCACACTCCCTCAGTAGGTGCTCCAACGACTCCTACTCCCCCCCACATAGCCTACAACCCCTCTCATCACCTCTCATCCAATACCTATTCGTTCTCTCCTCATTGCCGCATCTGAATCTTGCCACCATCCTCTTCCCCTCCTCATCCCCCTCCACCGACAGGTACTTCGGCAATCCCTCCGTTATTATTTCCTCGTACTTAGGGTTGTACCTGCTCTCCCTTATCTGCCCCCTTCTTTCTTGCCTCTGTACATCTTTATCCCTGCTCTCCAGCTCTTTCCACATCTCAATCCCTTCCCTCCTTCTATCATCTACCGCTTTCACTGAGTACCCCACCCTTCAGGATCTTGGCTTAGTGCTCGATTCTAAACTATTGTTCTTATACCACGTAGAGGAACTTATCAGTAAGGCGAATAGGAGCTTAGGTTTCATTATTAGAATGTTAAATTCATTTACCAATCTACAGTGCATCAAATCTTTGTACATGGCTTACGTAAACAGCATTCTTAATTTTGCTTCAGTTGTATGGAATCCTGCGTATGCTGTGTACATTGACCGCATTGAGGCCTTACAGGTCAGATTTGTGCGTTATTTGGCTCACAAATTCGCATTGCCTTATTGCTCCTACGAGCAAAGATGCACTGTATTCGGTTTGCGTACACTGCGCGGCCGTCGAGCTGCTACGGATTTGCTATTTTTGTTTAAACTAATGAACGGTTTTGTTGACTCGCCAGAACTTGTGAGACACATTCCTCTCTTAATTCCTAGCTATCCCACTCGAGATCAATGTCTTTTCCGATTGCCCGCTTCTACTACCAATTGCCATTACAACTCACCTTTACCGCGATTGATGCACTCTTACAATCGTCATTGTTCGATGTGTGATATGTTTTATTCCTCGTTGGCGTCTTTCCGCAGGAGTGTATTAAGTTTGAATATCTGTGTAATTCGAGTTCAATCTGGCTTGTATTATTAATTAGGAACACTATTTTTTGTTTTTGTTGTTATATCTAGAATTAGTTATTTATTTTGCTATTTTGTTTTCGATTTTGTTACATGTTGATTTCTTTTTTTTTTGTTGTTTGTATGATTTCTTTTAGTGGATACTACTATGGGGGAAAACCCTGTTTATTCGTATCTCGAATAAATAAATAAATAAATAAATAAATTGGACAGTTTGATTCATATGCATTATGTATGATATTGTTTAGTTGAAAAGAGGCTATTTCAAGATTCTCTCTACTTTCAATATTTGTTCTGATTTCGTCGACCTCTTCGCTGTCCAGTCTATCATACTTCTTCTGGCCTGTTCACTCATCAATATACCCAGTCCATTGGCTTCATTTTTTCCTTCTTCGTTCCTTGAATAGGTTAGGATTTTGCCACAAGCTGTTATCTGTTTTCCTTGTCCATGCCATCTCACTTCGCTAAGTCCCAGCATAAACAGTTTATAGGCCTCCAGTTCGGTTGCAACTTGAGCCAGCCGTGTCACCTCCAGGGTGGTACAAGGGGCCAACTAACATCCAATGGGCCCAATTGCTAACCTCAAATGCAAACGCAGTGGTTTACATTCCACTCGGCGCACCTTGCTACATAACTAACTGTACAGCCGGATGGATCCACAGTTAACCACCCTTGATATATAAAACGTGGAACATTAGAATTATAAAATACTAAATAATACTTTTTGTTCTAGGAAATTGTTTAAAATGTTATCAATGCAACAGTCACGTAAACAGCACTTGTGGCGAAGAAAAAGTACCAGAAAGCTTTGCAATGGAGTGTCCAAAAAATGGAAAAACTTACATTCTTTGTCGTAAAATCAAACAAGTTATCGATTTCGAAGTTAACGGATGTAAATAATTAAATACTTATTTTAAAATGATTTTATTTAAAATCATCGCATTTTTTTAGTACCCCCAGATAGTAGAATTATAAGATCTTGCGGTTGGGATGATAAAAGCCACTCGGATAAATGTTATCAACGATCCGGGTTTGGTGGAAGACAAGAAGTTTGCTCGTGCAAAGATGAAAATTGTAACGGAGCACCAAAAATGAATGTTTTCGCGCCAATTTTGATCATAATCGGTGTCTTTTTTAGCGTCATTTAAAGCCGTTTTATTTTTGTAATCGTTATTAATTAATTTTTAGATTGTAAGAATTGATTTATTGAGCAAAGTATGAAAATTAAACAGTCATTAATATTTCAAAGTCTTGACTAACATAAGTTCCCCCATTATTCCACCACACGTACAAATTATTGTATATGCTGGTAGGTGGCACAACTTTTCCTATTTTCCATTCGTTTTCATGGTAAATTTTTCCAATGTACAATTTTCCGTCGGCTTGATGTCCACCGATGATGCACTGATGAAGAAATTCGTGATCTAATTCACCCATATTAACAGCTTCCCATTGTAAAGATTGCGGTTCTGAAGTGCATAATAGCTAATAAAAATTAATAAGTATTACTAAATTATGTATAAATATTAAATAAATTTATTTTAATTTACTTTGAAGTTGTCATCGAATTCTTTTTTCCCGTCGTATTCGGCTACAACAATTTTTTTGCTCGGATAAAAAGTTCCCGTCATTAATGAATTATTATAAACAACTTGGGCAATATATGTGTTATAACCTGTTGAGTATGCATCTGAAGGAATCGTACCTTCGTAATCTCTCCAATATACATCAGCACCTAAAAATAATTATTTAAGTTTAATTAAATAAATAAGTAAAATATGATTAGCTCACCTTTAACGAAAATTTCTTGTTGAGAAATGAACCCAACAAAAATAAATAAATAAATCGTTAAAAATCGCGACATTTTACGGAAACGAGTTAAACTCAATCAAAATTTATACGAACCCCTCTTATATACTATTTTTAAGTGTTTTAAGTAAACACTTGAATTTTAATAGATACTATCTTTTAATGAAATAAATACTTAGAAATGTAAAAGTAATTAATTTAAAATAGTTTAAGTAAATAAACACTCAATTTAATTTATCTAATATTGATACGGCCGTGAACTTGACACTCATTTTATAATTTTTAATTTTTTTAAATATACAGGGTGTTGCAAAAGTCCGATATTTCGTGATAAAAACAGAACGGAAACACACAGAGACATGAAATTTGGCATGAATTTTATTCAATCATTAACAAACAACAATATACAGGTGACCAAATAGGCGTGTAAGATGGTCCTAGTGTTTGTTCCAGAGACAGGACGTCGCGCCTTTATTTCTTTATGTATGTAAGATAGAGGCGCGACGTACTGTCTGGACCGCACTATCTTTTCCGATTGGACGAAACCCCCCTCTTCCCGTAGAGCTTATTTCTGTTACTTTTATAATTCGCTTAAAACGCTTTAAAAAAAATTAGAGAGACATAACTTTGAAAAACTGATAACGGTATCTGATAAACGCAATTATTTGACATATTTTGGTCAAATCTGCGATGAAATCCATTCAGCCGTTTTCGACATAACGGCGTTCAACTAAATCGTGATTTTCCACGAAACTATATGAAATATACAGGGTGATTCAAAAACCCGCTGACAGACTTATAGGGCAGGTAATACATCAAAAATTAAGGTGAAAAGTCTTAATATACATGGGGTCGCAAATGCCTCCTTAACGAGATATAGCGGGTCAAAGTTTCTTTAAAATTAAACATTATCTGCAATAAAAAGCCCTTTTTTAAAAATATTTTCAACTCCACTGCTAATTTTGTCAAACGGGCAGTATTTTCGTGTAAAGTGATCAATTATCTATCAATTGGTCTCTTACAAAACTTTGATTAAAGCAACAGTTTTTGATTGAATTAACAAATTTTCTACAAACGTGTTTTTCTTAAAAACTATTGCTTTGATCAAATTTTTGTAAGAGACCAATTGATAGAGAATTGATCACTTTACACGCGTAGAGAGCTTAAACTGTCGCAATTTTTTTTTTATCGAGCGGTTGCGAAGATATCGATCTCTAAAGTGAGGGGCCTTGACTTTTTGTACCGATAGTATACTATCGGTAAAACGTATAGTGTGTTCATAGAAAAAGAACAAGTATTCGAAACACCATGCCATTTAACTGCGATGGAAGTGGCCTTCGGATTGTTTTATATTTTAAACTTAGAGTATCCACAAGAAAATATGGGAAAACGAAGGGTGATATCTCTCATTAATAAAATAAAAGATTTGTAATATCATTGTTCACGCTTTCATGTAGCCAATATAGATTAATATAGATGTTACGGTAATAGTATAATCTCAACCAATGTATACTTTCACTGGGAGCTATGTTCAGTCAAGTATACACAAACCCATCAGAATAGAACCAACACATAAGTTATACTTCATCAACTTTGTTATTTTAAATGGAACATCCTATATATTATTGCATTTTTGGATTCTTTTCGAAATTTCAATGGTACTTTGTTAAGGATACCTTAGTCTAACTGGTACCGTTTTTGAATTATATGACGATTTAAAAAAAATGACATTTGCAGCGTCTTATAAATTTGGTAACATTGCCGAAGCTGTGAAAGCTAGAAATATTTGGTTTTCTATTTTGGATTAACAATAAAAGAACACACGTTTGCTAATAGAAAATTATACATTTATATTACGGAGTTCTTAAGTAGGGATCTATAATTTTCGAACTTTTTAATCATGGATAACTTATTTTTTTTAAATGGAACAATATACTAGTTTTTGCATAACTGGATGTAAAATTTAACTTCCTTTCAGTTTTATACAGGTATCATGGTATCTATCTTCAACGGTTTTGGAGATATTCCCGATTTTTCAGTTTTTAACGATACACAGGAAAAAATCGTGTCGTGTAAAAATTTTAGAGTAGTTGGTAACAAGAATTAGAATAAAAATTGTAATACCACATGATAAAAACAACTCTAATGTACACTATATTTAATATTAATATAGAGTTCATATATTATTCACTTAATAGAGTAGTTTTTACAGTTCTCTAAAGGAGAGTTCTTTTTTACTTATGTTAGTGAAGTTATGTAATATATAAAACATTAAATTTTACACAAGACGTGTAAACTGTACTTTTCCTTCAGGTACTTCGTAGGCACCGCACTATTTTACTCGGTCATCTACTGAACGGGTCGGAACTCGATAGCGTCTCGAGACCTGATTTACGCGATATAAAAAGAAAGAACGATTATTTTTATTTTAATTATGTTTGCCAACATTTGTGTTGTGAAATTAGTGGAACTTCCGGAAGATTTTACGTACGAGTTCCTTGCGAAGAGTGGTAAGTATGGAGTGCGGGAAGTTAGCCCCCCATTTTTGGAAATATCAGATTTTCTTTGTTGTTCTCGGCTGTTCTAGATGTTCTAGTTATTGTTCTAGAAAATCAAAATTATGGGATACATCATTACGAAGTTATAACTAAAAATAGGTTTGGCTGCCAAAATATCTAGCTGATTACTGTGACCATAGTTTTTCTATTTTCAATTCCATATTACAAATATATACTTGTTATACCTAAAGCAATCTGGAACAGCTATTATTTTCATTAGAACAACTCTATAGAGGATACTTTACTCTGTATGTATGTATGTAGTTTCACGTAGGGGTGAGTTACTCACAGCACTTAGGCCCCAGCGGACCCTTTGTACGTCCCCACAATTTACTGTTCATTCAAGGGTCAGAAAACCAGCCCAATCTTTTCATGAACGTTAATATAGAACAGAAAGGTATGTTCCTTATATCCGAAATTTGGAGCCATGGTACTCCGAAAATAGATTCTCTTAAGTACGCGAGGTTTGGACAGTCACAAACAATATGACTTACCGTCTCGTCTTGCATTTCACACCCTCTACAGAAGGGTGTATTCGCCAGCTTCATGTAAAACATGTGCTTACGTAACCTGCAGTGTCCGGTCAGGAAGTGGGTGAGAAGCCTCAAGTCACTTTTCGATTTTCCCAGAAACTGAGATGTCTTCCGGTCAGGGTGGAGCAGAGTTTTCTTAGCAAAGGCACCCACTGCTTTTCCATCCCATCTATCGCAAAAAGCTCGGTGGGAGATGGAGTTTATCAGTTTTGATGCTGTATTAAGAGCTAGTGGTACCAACGGTTCAGGGGAGATCGGTGACTTGTTAGCCGCCCTGTTCGCATGATCATGTCCTTTAATTCCGATGTGTCCTTTTCGCCATTTTATCGTGACGTTGTTGTATACGTTTGCCTCTTCGAGTGATTGCCGACAGGACTTCACCAACGATGATGCAGTATAATGCCTGCCAAATGCCAGCATAGCCTGTCTGCTATCAGTACAGATTACAACGTTTCTGCCGACTTTTTTAGAGTCGATAATCTCATCGGCTGCTATGTTTATAGCAATTAATTCGGCTTGAGCAGTCGTGCAATACGATCCTAACGAAGTGGAAAGGTGGAGCTGGAGATCATGCGAGAAAATTCCCGCTCCGGAACCTCCAGCCTTCTTTGATCCATCAGTGTAGATGGTCAGCGTTTTGCCCGAGCTTGAGTTGCTCTGGGGTATCGTTTCAATGCCAAAGTGTGGCTTGCCTAAGAAAGTAGGTATAATGTAGTCTGTGGTAGCTTTAAGGAGGGGTTGTTTACTAACAGCCTCACTCTAGAGCTTGCTCCGGACTATTCCCATTTTAACAACCTGCTTTTCATTTACTGATCGCAACCGAAGCAATGTCATCACGGCCACCTCCCTGATAAAAATATCTAGGGGCAGCACGTTTAGCATAGTCTCCATTGCAATTGTAGGTGTAGATCTCATAGCGCCTGTGATTAGCAGGCAGGCCAGTCGTTGCAATTGTTGCAGCAATGTAGCTTTATATGCATGTTTTAGTGCTGAGTACCAAACTATGGCTCCGTGAGCTACCATGGGTCTTATCACAGAAGTGTAGATCCACATCGTAACTTTCGGATTTTAATCCCCAAGTATTCCCAATAGCCCTTCGGCACTGGGTCAGTACAATCGTTGCTTTTTTGGTTTTGCAACTAATGTGTGATGTCCAAGTTAGTCCTTTGTCCAAGATAACACGCAGATATTTCACTTCTGGCGTAAAAGTTAATGGATAATTACAGAAATTGGGTTGAGTTTGTTTAGTGAAGAGAACAGTCTCAGTCTTTTTAGGATTGACAGAGAGGGTATGTTCTTCACACCATCGTTCAACGAGTTTAAGTGCCTGTTGCATTCTGTAACAAAGAAAATTGTCAGGTTTTCCTCTTAACAAGATAGCCACGTCGTCTGCGTAACCGACTGTGAAAAGATATTTATTATTTAACTCACGAATGAGATCATCAACTATTAAGTACCAGAGAAGCGGTGAGAGTACCCCACCTTGTGGGCAATCCTTAACCACAGCTCTCTGTACTGTGTGTCCTTCCGCCTTAGTCTGAACAACTCTGCTTACTAGCATTGTTTTAATCCAGCCCGCGATGACCGATGGCACTCTTCGAGATTCCAGTCCCAGGTTAATGCTACTAAGGGTGGTTTTGTCAAACGCTCCCTCTATGTCAAGGAAACTTCCTAGAATGGACTCTTTCGAATCAAGTGCTTGTTCGATGCGCCCCACTACCATGTGTAGGGCGCTATCCACAGATTTACCTTTGATATATACATGTTGGTTGAAGTGCAAAGGAAACGCTTTAAGTACATGCTCTCATTCTCGCCAAAATATCTAGCTGATTACTGTGACCATAGTTTTTCTATTTTCAATTCCATATTACAAATATATACTTGTTATACCTAAAGCAATCTGGAACAGCTATTATTTTCACTAGAACAACTCTATAGAGGATACTTTACTCTTTGAAAATTAAAGTTTTTGGAAGTTTTAGTCTGTAATTCTTGCGTCAGTGGTTTTAAATTACACAATAAGAATTAAAACACATAGAACAAACCAAAATAACTCAAACTTTGCTGATTCAAATTGTTCTAGACGTGTTTTACGTTTAAATTAGGGAAAAAAGGTTTTTCTGGTGACATTAATTTTGCAAAATCATATCTTCTTAAAAATAAAACAAAATACAGACCTAAAAAGAAAAATAATAAATCAACAAATGAATAATCCAACTATTCGATCAACAAACAAAAATACACTATTTGTATTATACATTATATATTAAAATTAAATATCTCTGTGTCCTACCCACACAGAAATATATTTATATACAGGGTGATTCACATAAGAAGCGACACAGAGCAAGGACATCTAGAGGACAATAAAAATAGAACAGCTCTAGAACAATCTAGAACAACAATGAAAAATTTAAAAATCAAAAAATGGGGGCTAACTTCTCGCACTCGTAAGTATGTGCAACTATACATACAGAAAACTTATAGAAGACTCATTAGATATAGTTTTCATGGTGACTCGGTGGAAACTTTAAAATGGATGAAATATGGTTATATAAAAAGAATTTATTTTTTTTAAATTTAAGATATAACAATATATTACAAGTAAAAATTAAAATAAATATTTTATAATTTTGATTTTTATTACAAACCTAAAACCTTCCTAAAAATACTCTATACTTCCTATTAAAAATTAACACTAATAAGTGAAAGATACACACTATTTAGTGATATTTTGTCAATTAATAGAGTAAAATTAGAACGAATCTTTAATAATTTACAGTGCTAATTTTACACTGATTAGATTAGAAATGTATCTAATTAGAGTCACGACAACATCTAGTTGGATTACATATAATACACTGTTATAGAGTAACGATTTTACACTATTTATTAAACACCATCTTCTCACTATTTAGTGTAAAATTTTAATCTATTCACTTACACTATACAGGGTGAGTCAGAAAGAATGGGAAATCCGAATACTGGAGATACTTTAATTTAACGTAACATCTCTTATACAAATGTCAGTGGTTTTCGAGGCATAGGGTGTTGAAAGTTAAATTCTTATTTCGAAATTTCTTGATAATGTTGAAGGTTTTTGTACTATTACCATAAAATTTGGTAGTTTTATGTTTTCGAGCATGAGAAATACGAATTTGAAACTTGTTTTGTTATTGCTCGTAGAGGGCGCTAGATACACTCTGCTCGTGTGATAAATCAAATCATAAGTTTTTTGGCTCGACAGTTACGACCAATAAGAGCTGGAAATCACAAAGAGCATTCAATTTTACATAAAAAAGGTACTCTTATTGAAATTGTCTAAGTCAATCGGTTTTCGAATTATTTACTTTTAAATGTTTAAATGTATTTTTTCTTCTAAAATATTTATTTTTTAACATAAGCAAAGTTGGGTTATTTTTTCGCTTATGTTTCCACAATTGCCTGTTAATTGTCAACATTGATTTAATTTCCGTGTGCGATAATCATTTTTAACAACAATAAAGT
This sequence comes from Onthophagus taurus, assembly GCF_000648695.1. NCBI lineage: Eukaryota > Metazoa > Arthropoda > Insecta > Coleoptera > Scarabaeidae > Onthophagus > Onthophagus taurus. The sequence goes on from NW_019286118.1 coordinate 1,541,976, forward strand.
TATTACCAATTGGAAAATGCCACGACATAATGAGTTTTTTAATAGTGAGAAATCCAGATTAAGTCCACTGGATTTTTGAAAATGGTTACAATATTCTATTGTTATTAATTAATTGTTATTGTTATCGATTATTATCGTTACTAATTGCTATAGTTACTGTGTGTTATTGATTTTAAATGTTAACCTTAAAATTACTTTGAAACAATTAAAAGCAGATAACTTGGAAACCAGTAGACTTAGACAATATAAGCAAGAGTGNTGAAAATTATGGGATACATCATTACGAAGTTATAACTAAAAATAGGTTTGGCTGCCAAAATATCTAGCTGATTACTGTGACCATAGTTTTTCTATTTTCAATTCCATATTACAAATATATACTTGTTATACCTAAAGCAATCTGGAACAGCTATTATTTTCACTAGAACAACTCTATAGAGGATACTTTACTCTTTGAAAATTAAAGTTTTTGGAAGTTTTAGTCTGTAATTCTTGCGTCAGTGGTTTTAAATTACACAATAAGAATTAAAACACATAGAACAAACCAAAATAACTCAAACTTTGCTGATTCAAATTGTTCTAGACGTGTTTTACGTTTAAATTAGGGAAAAAAGGTTTTTCTGGTGACATTAATTTTGCAAAATCATATCTTCTTAAAAATAAAACAAAATACAGACCTAAAAAGAAAAATAATAAATCAACAAATGAATAATCCAACTATTCGATCAACAAACAAAAATACACTATTTGTATTATACATTATATATTAAAATTAAATATCTCTGTGTCCTACCCACACAGAAATATATTTATATACAGGGTGATTCACATAAGAAGCGACACAGAGCAAGGACATCTAGAGGACAATAAAAATAGAACAGCTCTAGAACAATCTAGAACAACAATGAAAAATTTAAAAATCAAAAAATGGGGGCTAACTTCTCGCACTCGTAAGTATGTGCAACTATACATACAGAAAACTTATAGAAGACTCATTAGATATAGTTTTCATGGTGACTCGGTGGAAACTTTAAAATGGATGAAATATGGTTATATAAAAAGAATTTATTTTTTTTAAATTTAAGATATAACAATATATTACAAGTAAAAATTAAAATAAATATTTTATAATTTTGATTTTTATTACAAACCTAAAACCTTCCTAAAAATACTCTATACTTCCTATTAAAAATTAACACTAATAAGTGAAAGATACACACTATTTAGTGATATTTTGTCAATTAATAGAGTAAAATTAGAACGAATCTTTAATAATTTACAGTGCTAATTTTACACTGATTAGATTAGAAATGTATCTAATTAGAGTCACGACAACATCTAGTTGGATTACATATAATACACTGTTATAGAGTAACGATTTTACACTATTTATTAAACACCATCTTCTCACTATTTAGTGTAAAATTTTAATCTATTCACTTACACTATACAGGGTGAGTCAGAAAGAATGGGAAATCCGAATACTGGAGATACTTTAATTTAACGTAACATCTCTTATACAAATGTCAGTGGTTTTCGAGGCATAGGGTGTTGAAAGTTAAATTCTTATTTCGAAATTTCTTGATAATGTTGAAGGTTTTTGTACTATTACCATAAAATTTGGTAGTTTTATGTTTTCGAGCATGAGAAATACGAATTTGAAACTTGTTTTGTTATTGCTCGTAGAGGGCGCTAGATACACTCTGCTCGTGTGATAAATCAAATCATAAGTTTTTTGGCTCGACAGTTACGACCAATAAGAGCTGGAAATCACAAAGAGCATTCAATTTTACATAAAAAAGGTACTCTTATTGAAATTGTCTAAGTCAATCGGTTTTCGAATTATTTACTTTTAAATGTTTAAATGTATTTTTTCTTCTAAAATATTTATTTTTTAACATAAGCAAAGTTGGGTTATTTTTTCGCTTATGTTTCCACAATTGCCTGTTAATTGTCAACATTGATTTAATTTCCGTGTGCGATAATCATTTTTAACAACAATAAAGTTATTACCAATTGGAAAATGCCACGACATAATGAGTTTTTTAATAGTGAGAAATCCAGATTAAGTCCACTGGATTTTTGAAAATGGTTACAATATTCTATTGTTATTAATTAATTGTTATTGTTATCGATTATTATCGTTACTAATTGCTATAGTTACTGTGTGTTATTGATTTTAAATGTTAACCTTAAAATTACTTTGAAACAATTAAAAGCAGATAACTTGGAAACCAGTAGACTTAGACAATATAAGCAAGAGTACCTTTTTTGTGCAGAATTGAAAACTCCTTCAGATTTCTGGTTCTAATTCACCATACCTCAACTGACAAAATAGTCATGACTTGATATTTCAAACGCACAGTGTGTATCTAGCGCTCTCTACGAGTAATCACAAAACAAATATCAAATTCGTATTTGTCATGCTCGAAAACATCTATCTACCAAATTTATGTTAATAGTACAAAAACCTTCAAAATTATCAAGAAATTTCGAAATCAAAATTTAAGTTTCAACACCCTGTGTATTAAAAACCACCGACATTTGTATAAGACATGTTAGGATAAATAGTCATATTTTGGTGTTTAGTGTCTCCGGTATTCGGATTTCCCATTCTTTCTGACTCACCCTGTATAGTGCAAAAAAATAACTCTAAATACAGGGTCATCCACGACGACCGTCCATTAGAACTTTACAGGGTTCTGGCCAGAACAAAAATTTGAAAATTCAGATTTAAGTATTATTAATTACGTTCTCTTCGACTAAAATATTTTCAGATTTCTAGCACTTCCGGTTATACCGGAAGTCGCCACCTACTTTATTTTTTTAAATGGAATACCCTATAAATTATTACATATTTGGATTTGCCTGCGTTCAAGGTTTATGAATAACTTTACTTTTTACAATTTGATTCGGCCGTTCCCAAGTTATTCGAACTTTTCTAGAAAAATCTGCTCCAGTAGACATTTGTTCAAAAAATCAGAGAACACTTGATTTTTGGGATATCAATTTAGGATTCAGAACATGCTTAAGCAACAGGATGGAGTATGTTTTGGTGCCGAGTACGGCTGTCTAGAACATTTGGTCACTTTACTATGGCACGTTAACTTTTGGAAACTTGGGAGTACCATAACTTCATTTTTTTAAATGGCACCCCCCATATTTTATTACTTAGTCCTCTTCGGTGTCTCATTTTACATCTTTTATATCCCATATGTGCTATACCTAACATTTATAGTTTGGGAGATAATTAGGGTTTTTTGAAAAATGCACACATACATATATCGATATTTAACCTAGTGTGCCATGAATGAAGTGCCTAGTGTGACCTAGTGAATAACCAAATGAAGTGGGGGTTTGAAAATTTGCAAACTTGTGATATTTGATGTTTGAGGTTCCGGGTACTTGTGGTTACACCGGAAGAGATGACAATTTTCATATTTCAAATGGAACAACCTGTATTTTATTAAATTTGTGTTCAATTTTAGGCCACTTGTATGTCACACATACTATACCTAAGTTGAGTCAAGTTTGAGATTTTAATCACTACAACGTTACTTTCTATAATTTATAAAGCATCTACACTGACCGCCGGAAATCAATAAACAGTTTGACATTTGCTAAAGCTATGGTTTATTTCGGTTGGTGTGATGACTAGCTTACTTTTTGTAGTGATCTGTTCTCAAACAATGCCACGTTTTGTTTTATAAATACAAAATTTTATACAACGCTATTAAATCGTGAAGAATAACTAAATACAAAATTGTTTAAACTAAATTGGTTATATAGTTTACTTCGATGTAAGGTTTCTATAAATAAATCTTTAACTACAGAGTGTCTCACATATCTGGTTCGTTAGAACTTTTTCAGGTTCCACTATTCGTACAATTTTGAAATTTTGGTAGCATGGGTTGTTCATTCGGAACTTTCAATCTAAAATATTTTCAAGATGGCTGCCACTTCCGGTCTACCGAAGTAGACCATAACTTCGTTATTTTAAATGGAATGCTATCGTTTTTATTACACCGTTTAATTGTATGCGAAAAAATATGTAGACTTTGATAAAAGTTACTGGTACCTAGCA